>JAGFMF010011655.1:2989468-3380585 GCA_019455555.1 Galemys pyrenaicus | reverse complement strand
CCCGCTCTCTGTGGTGAATCCTCTCACCCCCCACACCTCTGGCCTGTACCCCAGTGCTTGTATGCATAAATAAATAAATCTTTAAAAAAAAAAAAAGCTCTGAGTGTTATAACTTTGAGGATCCTTCTCTGACTCAATAATGCATAAATAGTTGATATCAGACCTTGATCATCTTATCCCATGGAGAATCAGAGGCACCGGTGCAGCTAAGATTGCTCTGTGAGTTTTTTTTTTAAGATTCGTTTTTCTTTATTTATGCATTGAAGGTCAGAGGTGTGTGGGGGACATGTTGAAAGGATTCGCCAGAAGCAGAGTACGGAGCAGAACAGGGAGATCTATTGAAATACACTGCAAAGTGGGGCCATGGGAGAGACAGGAGATGTCTGCTGCCTATATTTGGGTCAGCTGCCTGGCCAGGGACTGAGCTCAGGTAGCAGCAAGGACCATGCTGAGACTTAACCCCTAGGCCATAGGGAAGCTTTGTGAGTTCATATATGAGGCCCAGTGCTCTTGTAGGCTCATTTGTTAGTTTGCAAGCAGTGTTACATATCAGACCCTTCATACTTGCAGCTGTGAAAGTTCAAGTCCTTCAAGATTGTTCAAACACGTTTACTTAATAAACACTTGCTATTTGTTATCCATCAGAACATATGCTAGAAGAATAATGGTGAAGATGACAAAACTGTTCTCAAGTTGCTCACTATCCAGCAAGGGGTACAGAGAGGCAGAGAACTAAGCATATCACAATATGACAAGTCACTTAACAGAATATACAAAATGTCCTGTGGTCATAAAGTAATGAATGAACAATATATTTTTAGAAAGGAATTGGGAGAGCAGCAGCAAAATTTGGTGGGCATATGTAGCAAACATTTGAGAGTATAATAATCCCTTATGGTTAAGAAGTAGAATGGGACTCCCCAAATTTTCCACACATCCTGATAATCTATGATTAAATGACACTGTAAAAGCAAGGAGTACAGCAAGTTTGTTAACGAATCTTAATCAGAGCTACTCATCCATACTCAGCAAGTAGGACTATGTGTTTATGGTATGGCAATAGGGTTAGATAATGTATTTCCTTCTGCCAAAAAAACACATGAACTTCTGCTTTTATTGAATCTTCTAAGCAACTTGGATTACATTAACTTAATACAAAATCATTCCCATCATAATCAGTTGTCATTTTCTACACTTCTTATAGTTTTGTGATTCCTTTTCTATTACAGCTTGTCTTTTAGTGGATAAAGCACTTGCTAGGCTATGACTGATACAACTAATTGTCCCAGCCTCACTTTCACTCTCCTTCTTCAATGTCAATAATACCTTTACAGATATTTTAACTGGACACATGACTACCTGGCTTGATATTAGTAAGTCTGTGTAAGTGAGCTTTTATCACACGTTGTGAGTAGATATCCTTGCTAAAATTTCTGGATATTACAGTTAACATGATTGAGAATGCAATACCTTCTCTTTACTTCCTCTCATACATGCAGCCCAACACTAACATCTGTAAGGACGAGGTGGGGGTACAAATGGAAATCTACATCCTGCATGTATAAATATTTAAAAGATATGTATCAAGATAGCAGCTGCATAAAGTGTCCTCTATTCCTTTAACTTGACAGTGTCATCTCTAGCGACCTAGCAAGCATGCCAAATTTAAATCTAAAATTTTCATACTCATCTGAGTTCTGAGTCAGAACTTGGGAATATTAGGAAATCTGGCTCCTGGCTCAGTCCCATGACTGCTCACCATTCTATTCCAAACGTCAATTCTGCAGAGAGCAGCAAGCATGCATGGATACTGCAAATCACATAACTGAGTCTCATTCACATCCCACGTAAATTTTCATCTGTGGATGCACAACACTAAAGCCTTGTCTTTGATCAAGGACAGTGTCGGCCTTGGAGGCACATCAGTTGTGGGATAGGGAATTCCGAGGTCCCATGTCCTCTGTAGTTAAATGTGGGGGCACAGGTTTCAAGTGAGTCTATACTAGACCCCTGTTTGGGGATATGTTTAGAAGCATACAGTGATTAGCAATAGAACAGGATCCTCTAAAGCATGGGACCCCAGAAACCAGTCCCTCTTGTCCAGGTATGAAAAGCAGCACTAAATAAACCAGCCTGTATCACTCAGCAAAGAGCAAAACACAATGGCTCCACTTTCCAGTAGAGGAGACACAAGGTCAAATTGAGAAGTTAGTCTAAATCCATGAGTCGTGTTTATGAAGTTGCGTTAATGAAGCTATAGTATGAAGAAATGTAAAATATTTCATTAATAATTAGTGTGCATCTATAATGAAAGTTAATACTTAAATATATTGGGGAAAACAAAATATAAGAATAAATTAATTTTTTATGATTAAAACTTTTAAAATATAATGTTTAATTTGCACTTATGCACTGTGCTAGATTAATTTGATGGGCAGCTCTAGGGAATGTGTGGCAACAATATGGGTAGAACTGGATGCTTAGAAAATCTCGTGTGCAAAATTTTCTGCTTTCCAGGAATGTCCTATCCTCCTTTCCAGCCTTGCTTAACAGGGAAACTACTATCTTGTTTGTGCACTTGGAAATCCTTTGTCCAGCAATTTAGGGTGTTCTAATTTAGGCTAATTAATACAAGGGTTGCAGTTAGCTAATGGTGTGAAAAAAACAAGCAGGATAAAAGTTTTTCCTACAATGAGTGGAATAAACATGCATAAAAGGTATTACTATTTTTATTTTTCTTGTCAGAAGGAATTTTACTTTTACTTTGCTTGTTTCTGTATTTCGTACTTGTGAACTATTTTTTTTTTTATTGGAGGCCCTAAATAGCTACTTCTCAAATAATAAATATTAATTAAATAAATGTGGTACATGCAAAGTACTACTTGAACATACTGAGAATTCCATATCATAGTAGTAGACTTCCTAAGTGAAAATATTTAACATTTCTATGGTGATGCAATAGCAGGACATATTTAGGAAAGAACATAGCTAGGTATAGACCACATACTAATAAATACATATTTTTCTATTACTATGCTCCAATAAATTCTAAGACTAGTTAAATATGATCTTAGATGTATTTGCTTTAGGTGCAATACCTTTTGATATGAAAAATACAATTAAAGTATCTTTATTATATGATAATATTAGCTACCTTATCTGAATATTTTAAGCAGTTCCATCAATATTAATACATAATTATCAACAAAATATTACTGGATTACTCCTAAATTCTACTGTAATTTTAGTAGAGCTAATCTCTTTCATCACCTTTAAGTGGTTTTGTAAATGCATTGCTTTATAACTTGTCTCATGGTTATTTTCTTTAGTTTCCATTTTATTTCCTACATATAGTATCTGGGAAAAACAATAAAATATGATTAAGATTTTAAATTTTCAGCATAATTTAATTTCTAAAATATCTATAACTAGACCAAAGTGTTTTGTTTTTTTTTTCCCCTAGCACTTGAATATTGAAATTGTCTATAAAGAGGTGGACTTAGATTACTCCCCCAGTGGTCGTTATTGACTTAAAAAATTACATAATTATATTTCTCAGTACTCTTCAAATTAATTGTGCTAAACAAAGTTCCTCTTAAAACAAGAGTTTTAAAGGCTATCAAACATTTTTTAATATTGATGTAAATCTCTCCTTTATACTGGCATAGACTATAATATGGCTCAGAAAAGTTGCTGATAGAAAATTTTACTAATATTAAATATGTATGAATGTCTATCTGTTTCTTGGGATCTTACAAACATGTAAGGGAAGTGATGTTTAAATTTAAAAAGAAAACCATGAAGTTTGTTTTCAGCTGTCTATGTGTTCTTTCAGTTGTACTATAATCACAGCAAATTTAGAAATTTAAAAAAATCAGAGGATGACTTTAAACACCCAACTAGTGTTCCTGATGTGATTCATCTTATACTCTTTTGACTTTTTACTTCTCTGAATATGATGATGAATCTTTTTAAAAATCCATAAAAACCTGACCCAAATAAGTATTTTCTATAACCTTATGGAAGATTAAAATGTCCCTTGAGAAGAGTGAATGACATTATTAAAGATAATGAACCAACAGTCTGAATATGTACATGAAAAATGAACAAACCCAACATTGCAACCTCTTACAAGATGCCTATTTAATATCATAACTAGAAAGTATTAATGCAAAAAAAAATGAAGGAACTGTGGTTTTAGTTTTTATAACAAAAGTGACAAGAATTTTCTTACAAATCTTTCTACAGCATGTTAGTCACCCCAAGCAACATATTGTCATTTTGAATATTATTATGTAAGTAACAGAATTCTATTTAATTTTATTTTTAATTGGGATATTTTTGGTTATCTTGAAAATAAAGCCCTGAAAATAAGTCATTCATATTCCATTCCACCTCCTTTTCTCCTTGCTTTCTCTATATAGAACAACACTAGTTTGAATATGTACAAGTGAATAGAAATATCACTGAAGAATAATAATCCTAAATTCCTAAAATAGTGTTTTAAATTTTATCAATTCTAAATGCACTTTTAATTTCATGAACTCCTGGGAAATTCCTTTCGAATTTATAGGCACTGTATATGAGCTCATTATCTAAATCTGATTTGGAAACTATTTCTAAAATCAAATGTATAAACAGAAGCCAAAATTTATTCATACACCACGAAAAAAAAAATTAACTCTAAGGTGACTTCAATGTGAGCCAAATGGCATAATGAACCTATAAAATGCTTAGTGAAATGCAGTCAGGCTTGTAGATGTGGTTACCAAAAAGGAATGTTCTGCTTTCATATTTATTATGATCTTTTACCAATTTAAAAATCCTATACTGAAACTTAGTTAACATCTTTAATTTACATAAACCACAGCATAAAAAGAAACTAATAGAATGGATTTTAAAAGCAGTAGTTTATTGCAGCAGCCTCAGCAATTAGTAAAGAGAAAAATGTTATTGAACCTAAGGAATATTTAATAAAGAATATTATCAATATATATTTTCTTCAAGTGAATAATACTGCAGGGGGATTCATAAATGCCATCTACCTTCATTTCATTGCTTAAAATCAATGAACTGAATCTTCTGAGTAAAATTTCAATAACAAATTTAAGAGCCAAATAAGCATCATTTTTTACTTCTATTAAGTTGAAACAGAAAAAAAGGAGACTCTGGTTTACTTGTAGGGAGTTTGTTCTAAGTGAGATTTTACTTTTCAGACTGTTGGGCTAATGATTAACGTCACATACCGTACATCTTCGTCTAGAAACCGTGGTGTCTATTAAATGTAATTACCTTTCCCCATGGCTTTAAATTGACGGCAGATTCAAAATGAAGGTGGCTTCTATTAAATTTAATTACTTCCCCCTGAAGCTTACTTGGCAAAACTGTGAGGAGTAATGAAAGTGGATTCCATAAAAAAAGCCGCATGGTCAAGGTGTGGCTATTAAATTAGCAATGTTATTAAAAAATGTTATTAATGAAAAAAATGTAAAACACAATATTTGAAATGGGATATTATATCATTTACGTATATTTTTGTGACAACAGGAACGGTAAATCAAGTCCTCAGATTTTTACTCATTTGTTTCAACTTTCCACTAATAGATTTCAATAATTGGTTGATAATAATTATGGAAACTTATCAATTTTCAAAAATTTATCTAGTTTTTTTATGTACAAAAAATATTGACCTTTCTATCACTTTAATTCAATTGACACATTAAATCAGCATGGTGTAATAAAAGGAAAAGGCAAATAATTTTTAAAAATCTGAATCTTAGTAGCTATAAATAACTTTCTCCCTATGATGGTTATCTAACACAAAAGAGGAAAAATATGTCATATAAGATAAATATTCAGAAAATTAGAGAAAGCAGTGCTTTTTATTTGCAAATCTTTGCCCTTTTTGTTTATACTGTCTATTTCGGATTGGCTTATTTTTGATTAGCACTATCTCTGGATTCCCACTTTCATATTCAAGCATTGAACATCCAACTTACTGTTAAGTGCACAATGTACTAACCATGCATTAGAAGTGTAAAAATAGAGTATCCATAGCATCCTATAGTCAGGTGAGAGATAGCTAAGAACAAAAGACCTCATTTGTCACTCTGGGAAGAACTTGAAGGGCCCATAGCTGCTCCCTTGCCCACAGGAAACATTCCCATCTCTGATCCCCTCGCTTGGTATAAATATGCTGTTTCCAAACACCAAACAGAGCATCAGCTTGCTCATTTAGCTGCAACAAAGGAATGCAGGTTTGCTTCGACAAGAGTCATGTACTGATTTGCAATACCTCAGCTTCAGGGGGTGCATGCCCATCTCTGAGTGGTCTGCTGAAAGAAAACCCCTCACTCTTCATGAAGTAGGAAGATAATAGCTTCCATTCTTCTCCTTAGTGTGGGGCATGAATTCAGCACCAGGGAATGGCAATGTTCAAGGAAATTCTGTGATCTAACTATTCCACTTTTATCATAAATATATGAAAAAACATTTTAATATTTTACTGACTCAATTGGAAATTAAAGCAGATATTTGCTATGATGCTTTTTCAATAATTTTATCTCACTTTATTTTTTTTTAAAGATTTATTTATTTATGCATACAAGCACTGGGGTACAGGCCAGAGGTGTAGGGGGGTGAGAGGATCCACCAGAGACAGAGCGGGGAGCAGAACAGGCAGATCAATGGAAGTACACTGCTGAGGGGAGCAGCGGGCACAGCAGGAGAGGTCTGCTGCACCATGTGGGTCCCCTCCCTGGCCGGCAGCAGGGATCGAACTCATGCTGCAGTGGCTGCGATCTGCTTCATAGTGCGTTGCTTAACCCGCTGCGCCACCAGGGAGGCCCAATTTTATCTCACTTTAATTAGAAATTAGAGCAGATATTTCCTTTATGTGTTTTCGATATTTCTATGACACACTTATTTTTGTACCTATTTTCTATTCTAATCAAATAATTTCTATTTTAATATTCCATTAAAATGTAATAGTGGTCAGCACTGAAAATGGAGGTAACATAAACATGACTAGATACTCAAGTGTAGAAGAGGATCATGAAATCTTCCTAGAAGCAAAATCAGAAGGGAAATGAAAAGAGTAACAACACACCTGAGTTTGCTAAATAAAAACCTTGAGAAGAACCCATCAAACAAAAGGAACAGTAGGAATAAAGGCTCAGACCCTCAAAGGAGCAGAATGTTCTGCATCCCTTGTATGATAATGTCCTTCACTCATCTTCAAAATTAACATTGTATTTCCTTGACCTTTCCTTTGGTCAGAACTCCCTGGTTCTCCTCTTCTGCCTCCCTCTGCCACTGTTACATTGGACTCACTTGAGCACTTCAGGGTATGTTATATCAAGGTCAGCCATTATGAAAATCTGGCTAGGACTAGCAAAATCTTGCTGGAACATAGAATGAAATGTAAGGTGGTTAAAGATATGCAAATAGGCCAATTTTGCAATTGAAATTTAGAGTGACTGATTTTTCTGCCTAACATCCTCAGATTTGCTCCAGTAAATCTTTCTCTGTATCAAAATTTTCAAAATTAAATGACATTTTGAGGACACTGTGTTCCTACTATTATGAAGAAAATTATATCCAATGAACTTGCTTTTATGGTTAATAATAAAGTTAATACACTGGAAGTTCTATATTATTGTATATGTTGTAAGTGTATATATTATTTCTATCTTATTCACTAATGTATCTTTAATTAATAGGAAGGTATTTTGAAGCTATATAAAATATTTGCTCTATGTTAATAAATTTCTAGATAATACTGATGGAAGTTTAACTATTAAAAGTATACACTTCCAGGCCCCCACTGGTGGTGCAAGGGGTCAAGCACTGCACTAAGAAGCATCTGCAGCCGCTGCAGCAAGAGATGGATCCCCAGCCAGGGAGAGGACCTACATGGTGCAGCAGACTTCTCCTACCTCACCCGCTGGTCCTCTCAGCAGTGTATTTCAGTCAATCTGCCTGTTCTGCTCCTCACTTTGTTTCTGGTGAATCCTCTCACCACCACCAACACTTCTGGCCTATACCCTAGCTCTTGTATGCATAAATAAAAAAAGCTTGAAAAAAAAAAATGTGTGCACTTCCCACAGAAAGCTGACAAATACCGTTGCATTAATATTTTCATAACAAATCAAAAATATTAATTTCACAGGCTATGCATATACCAAGTCATCACTTCTATGCCTAATGTTAGTGTTTTATGTTAATAATATATCAATAAAACTAAGGGGTACAAATCACTACAAACATAAAGGCTTAAAACAACACCAAATTAAAAGTAGTTATCTTACAATTCTGGAGGTCTGGCATCTGCATCTCCAGTCAACAGTCTACAATCAAAGTATCCACAGGATAACTTTCAGCAGGCTCTAAGGGCAATTCTATTTATTTGCCATTTCTACTTTTAGCAACCATATGTAGTCCTTGGACAGCAGGCCCCTTCCTCCATCTTCAAAGTCAGTATAACATTTCCCTTAACATTCTTCTGTGGACCTAGTTCCCTCTCATCCTCTTCTGCCTCCTTCCACTTTTAAGAATTCTTATGATTGTACTGGGTCCATCTGAGGAATTCAGAGTTCTCCTCTCTCTTTCTTTCTCAACTTCCCCCCTCCAGCTCTCTGTTCATCAGCTGATTAGCAAAACTAATTGCATCTGCTAACTTAATTCCCTTGATCTAAGTTCACATGTGTTAGATCTTAGCTTTG
This sequence comes from Galemys pyrenaicus, assembly GCA_019455555.1. Classification (NCBI taxonomy): domain Eukaryota; kingdom Metazoa; phylum Chordata; class Mammalia; order Eulipotyphla; family Talpidae; genus Galemys; species Galemys pyrenaicus. The sequence continues at coordinate 3,371,862 of JAGFMF010011655.1, read as the reverse complement.
GTTGAGTTTTAGGGAAAAGAATGTGGACATTTTGAGTGGGAGAAGACATGAATTTTCTTGCCACTATGAAAAAATGCAAAAATCATGTGACCTGCAATTTGATCTCTTGGTCTGCAATAACCTCTATGTCAGGCAGGTTTATGTTGTCATTCCAAAGACATGCCAAAAATAGTGACTTATTTCATGTTAATGCAATATCAATCTGTGACTCAGTCTGACAGAGCAACTATTCTCTAATGCTTTGTTTGTTGCCATGAGAGAATGAAAAGTACCTAGGGGTGAAGAGTGGGAGGTTCTCACACCAGGAAATAAATATGTTGTCCCAGAACTGACACACATTATGTCTGCACAAAATTCACTTGCCAAAACTAGTCAAAATTTTTCACCTACAAAAGGTGGTAAGGAAAATGAATGTCTACCTCTTGCCCAGATGGTAGAGAGTTGAAAACGTTTGGTGCATATTATTAGTGACGAACATTCTTCTTTTGGTTCCCATAATCTATACTCAATGAAGAAAATTACCAGTTTGTTGGTAGTTAGTTGTGAAAGCACAATGAGAGTATATCAGAAAGTACTTCTTCAATTTTAAATGTCTTACAATCTATATCTATTGATGAAGGAAGATAATTATTTTATTGATAAAAAAAAACCCTGGTTTATCAAAATCCACAAAAAACAGGGGGAATAAAAATTTAATTACCAAAGGCAGAAACAGATGTTGGAAATGCATGAACTAAAAAGTAAAAATTCTGTTTTGGAAGTTATTTTAATTGATTCAGACATGTTAAATGCAGTTATCTGTGGTTTTAACTGGAATGTGACTTATTAGACTATAGGCATGGCACAAAATTTGAGTGTAAAACAAGTGAGTTGATTCAATTTAATTAGGTGACATGAGTGTAATTCCACAATCTGATAGTTTGTTAAATTTGAATTATTATGTAGAAACTGAAAATGCTCCAAAAATGGATTAGATGATGAAATTTGAAAAATGCATTGAGGTTAAAGGTCCAAATCTTTTCTCTCTGTATTGATATAGTCTGCTGCATTTTGCTGCCTAGACAGATCCTCTTTAGTTTTCAGAGATTAGTTACCTCATGGTAATTTTATGAAATTAAATAAGAAAACCTACTTCAAAATGGAGTTCAGAAGCTCTGAGGGGAGAGATCTCAAGGACCTGCCTCTCCTTATAGCATAGTGGAAACTCCTTCTCCAGCAATAACAAACTGCCCATTGTTTGGAGCCAATGAGGAGCTGCACAGTCCCGAACTCTCAATGAACTCAGTCTAAAAAGCCCTTTCTAATTTCCTCCAAAGTCTAATAAAAGTTACCTTCCCTGTGTCTCCTCGGACTTGCCTATGGAGCTTCACAGTTCACTTCTCTCAGATTGTAATCCTTCTGCTATTCCCAAATAAATTCAACTTGACAAGTTAAGGAACTTGTTATTTCACTTCAAGGATGGCATTCTCTACATTGAAACAAATGAAATACTAAAGAAGTGATAAAAGATAGTGACGCAAATAAAATGCATTGCAAATGCCCCTCTCTCCCCAACTCCTCACCTGCCACCACACACATACAATAAAGTCTAGTCTGAATAGTAAATGTGGAGCCTGGGACCCTAAAGTCAAATGAGAACCAAATCCATGTTCTATCTTGAGAATTCACCTTGAGGGTATCTTCTGGATGCTGAAAACCTTGAGCTTCTGTTTTGAAGATTATTTTAAAGACTGGAGGGAACAGGAACTAAATGCCTAGACCCACGTATCATGGAAACTCTAACAGGAGACATCTGTGTAAAACTAGCACATCAAAGGGCTATATCCTCTGAATAATGATTAAAGAGAGATAAAAATTATTTTGCTAAAAGAACAACAATAAAATTTGCCATTTTTAATTCTGGTACAAGGGAGAAATGTACAAATCTCTAGAAAACATTCCCACAATTTGGCTTTCATACAGATTTATTTTATGAAATATTAGTTACAAGGTCTCAGACCTTGACAAAGAATTTAGAAAATTAGGTTTATATGAAACTATATATATCCATTTTGGGGATCTTTAACTTCAAATTTCAAAATATAATGTCTCAAAAGAAACAAACAGCTCATATGTGAATATCACAAAACATGGAAGGAAAAAAAGGCTCTCTGACTGAAAACCAGCATAAACAGAACTACAAGCATTGGAACTATTAGAAAAAAATTGATTTCATATATGTATACTGCTTAAATGTACTTGAAAAATGAATATAAAATAGGTCTAAAAATATGAGCAGAAAAAAAATCTTGTGTCTAATGTAGTTCAAAATGATTTATTGAAAAACTGAAACTTCACACTCAATGTCTCAATAACAAGCAAACTTACCTTTCTCAAGTACAATATCAGAAACCTGGAGGAATAAAAATAAACTATGCAATGGGAGAGAGCATAAAAGAGAGCAATACTCTTACACAGTAGTGTTCTAGAAGCTGCTGTATCTGTTAACAAGAAATGATGGTGCACATTTTGTGTTCAAGGACATCACATTGGTAGCTTAAAACTGAACAAGTTTCAAGTTTCACATGCCAACTTGAAAATGTTACAATCATGTTTTTTACACTTTGAAAAGTCACTTGTTAAATATTTTCCAGTATAGAAGTGAGAAGAAAATAACTTGCCATTTTTGTGTATATAAGCATTGCTCCCCCTGGAAAACCTAAAAAAACCCAAATATATCTCATCTCAGTGTTCCCTGGACTGTGATCCTAATGTAGCCCCCTACTAAATGATTATATTTTTCTTCAACCAGGTCTCATTCATTCTGGGGTGACATGAGTGAAAACTGTGTTGGTTTCTGTTACCCCTATATAGATTTAGCCTGGCCCAGTCCAAGCTAAATTTTTATCATGGGTCAGAGGGACAATTATTGACTTTGGAAAGAATCTCTCTTTTCTGGAAAGTTAGTCCATCTAGTTCTCTTAAACTCATATCTCTGAGATATTTTAAAAATATTTTTGCAATTAATACAAATTTTCTATTTATTTTCATCAGGAATATTATGCTGCCATATCCTACCATAAATAATCAAAAAGCAGAAACATATTGAGTGATACAACTCTTTAATATGTACATATACATTATGATACTCGTCTTTGAAATGTGACAACAAATTAAGAGAACAGATGAGCATCTCAAATATCCAAATCCCCCATCCCAAACAAAACCACAGTGTAAAACACTAAATAATCTGTCATCTCCAGCAGAAGGTATTGCTACCTGTAGCAGAGAAAGAGGCCAAGTTGAGATTTTTAGAGGCTTTTTGAAGGTAGGAGGACCAGGAAGTATAGTTTGGAGGTCCAGTACAAGGTGGGTCTTTTAATAGAGTGGTATGAGTAAGAATGATATATGTTAGATAACGATAACTGATGTTTTACCCAGAAGGCAGACAGTTTAGGAAGCAAAATTGCATCATCAGGAAAAAGATTAAAACTACTTAGATGAATTTGGTATACTGTCTAATAGCTCATAGATATTCCCATAATTAGTTTTGTTATTTAATCATTCATTTTTAACTATGCTAACCTATACAAAATGGACAAGTAAGTCAAACATAATTTCTTAAAAATTACAATTGATGATACCCCTCATATTTAAGCATAGTAGGGCAATAATGTTTCCCTTCAGATATTAACTATTGATAATTTTAAGCCACTACAGTATTACTAGGAAGAGATCCAACCAATAACGTAATGTATAAAAGATTAGATACACGCTTTAACATCAGTAGATATATATATATCAGAGGTGTATAACATAGAAATGTAGATGGCAATTTATAATACTGAAACTCAATTTAGAAACACATAAAATTTCTCATCTCCATGCAAACATTTTCAGGCTGCTAATGGCTATTAAAACAGTTTATTTCAAAAAGACTCAACAAAGAATGGAAAAACGTCCTGGCAGTTTCCAAGATAAGATAAGAAATGGATGTAAGCTGTCTAAGTAATTTCTTAGGAAGTTATTAAAACTATCAAAACAGGTGGCTGAATCATTTCAAAATCTAGGTAATCTACATATTTTTCTAGACTATGTCCATCTTTATAGTCACACTATATGGCAGTGAGAGGAAACAAACCTAAACTAATCAAATTCAAGACCACTTTGGAATGGAAACATAATTATCATTTAGAAAACAAAGCCAGGAGATGCTAAAAGCCTATCTGTTAGTAGTATAGACTTGGTAAGGGGTATCTGAGTTATAATTTAAGTTATAGCTTCCTTTCATCTGCATCCCACTGGATTGCAAATGTTTTATACATAATGGCCTAACATTAATTTTATATCAATATCTCACTATCCCCACTATCAATGTCAATCAGAAAAAAGACAGGAGATAAACTGTAAAAATTATAAAGTAATACAAATGCATGATATATTTTATAGGGCTTTTAGACCAGATCTCTCTACCTTCAATTCTCATGAATTTCAGCAACACCAGCAGTCTCAAACTATTTTGCCAAGGCCCAAAGATCTTCAGAAAATCCTCCAAGTTTATTACTCTGACCATTTTTACAGACATAATTCTCGTTGATGTTACATTGCAATTTCCCATTACAACTGCTGAAATCAAGGTATTATCTGCTTGTGATAGCATCTAGACATAATTTGTTGTAAGTCTTACTCCTGCGGTAGATGTTAGAAACACTCTCCCCGCAAAATTAACGTATAAAGAAATGTGTTTGTTAGATACAAATTTAATAATATTTAGAAACAATCTGAGAACCTAAAAATGTTGATAAGGAAATGAACAATTCATCAATTTTCCATGATATTTTTCCAAAAAATATAAATATCTCAGGAGAAAAAAATGTCACTTAAGTTGCTTTTTTAATAAAAAAATTAACCAAATTTTACCAAAATTGCATTAAGTAAACACACCCTCTACATCTTTACATACTATTAACAGAACATTCTAATTAGCACTCATAAAAATTTACAAATATTTCCTCTTCTCTTGTAGCCTATTGAAAGAAGTTTTAGTTTAAATTCAATTGGACAATAAAGCTTAAGAATATGGCAAATGTTAGAAAATACCCTCTAAGTTTAAATATTCAATTTAGAAAGACATAAAATTTCTCATTTCCACACAAACATTTTCAGGCTGCAAATGGGTATTAAAACTGCTTATTTTAGAAATATTCAACAAAGGTTGAAAAATACTGGCAGTTTTCAAAGGTAAGAAATGAATATAAATCCTGCAGCATGCTCATACAAAGACATTAAAACTAACAGAACAGGTGACTGTGCCTTCTTGAAATTCACTTCACTTACAAATCTTCAATAAAATGTGTTGTATATAAATCTTTATGTTCTCTTTAAAATTAATATCAGAGGAACTATCTGCTTTTCCTAAGTTATCTTTTAAAATGAGAGACATAGAAAATCAGTAAATGAGGTTATATTACTAATTAGCATACTGTCTCCACTACCTATAGTACACTACAAAAAAAGTGGCTTCCATTTTATCACATAGATGAAACAGTTATCTTTCAGGGTTTGAAATTTCTGTGATCTTTATGCTTAATAAGCTCGGTAAAAGGCATTCAAATTACATGACTTTTGTCTTGGAAGTTAAATTGGGAAATATTGCATTCTCTGAGATGATAAACTCTGCAGAAGATAAATTATCATGAGAAATAGTTTTAATTGATTTACCATAATAAAAGTTATGTGACTTTGAAGTGCAAATGACACATTAAAATGAATCTACAGTATGTTGATAATAAAGTGGTTTATTTGTTAATGGAATTACTGACACTGCAGATGCTTTCAGGAGCAATGTCTTCTACTGTTAATCAAGAGACATCAATGTAAAATGAATATGCTGTTTATTTAAGTCCCAGCCTACCTGTCTCACTTCTTGCCTCTGAGTGATTGAATATTAAGGTCTGAATATTAGAGATTATGGTCATCACAGTGTCGATATTGTTTTAACTGTTGCCACTTCTTTTTTTTTTTTTTTTCCTAAATATTTGGACTTCAACTCAAATTCTAATGGCATGTCAGTCTGAAAGACTGCAATAGCAGAAGCAAGTGACAAAGTTCATGATAAAGTTCAAATTTAGATGCTTCTATACAAGTAATTTATAAAATTTGGTCTCACCTAGAAACCTTCATACTATACATTCAAACTTTTTTTCTGGAAAGTGCTATTCAAAGAAATTAGTGAATATGTAAGGATTTTTAAAATACATATATATATTTAAGAATTTATGTATTATTGCATACAAGAGCTGGGGTACAGGCCAAAGGTGCGGAAGCTGAGAGGATTCACCAGAGATGAACTGGGGAGCAGAACAGGTGAAATACACTGCTGAGAGGAGCAGTAGATGAGTCAGGAGGGGTCTACTGGGCCATGTGTGTTCCCTCCCTGGCTGGGATTTGAAGTTGCACTGCAGTGGCTTTGGAAGCTTCACAGAGCCGCGCTCAACCCCTCACACCACCAGGGAGGCCCCAAATATGTAAGCATTTAAAAAAAAAAAACAGAAATGAAGTCTTCAAGTTGATATGATAGCTACAAAATAATTTTGGATAAGAGTAGCTACATTTTATAATCTGTTATTCTGACTCAGTTACCTTTACCAAAAAATCCACCTTAGGTGAACTGTAGTAACAGTTTGAAAATTACTCTTACTTGATTGGTGAATCATTGTATTAATTAATAACCTCAATTATCAGATTATGATTCTACTTAATATGTACCAAGATACACAGTAATATTTAATTCAGCTAGCCTCTATTTTGTAACTGAAAAGTAAATTAAAACCCCCTGTTGCTATCATATTTCAAGAATTGTGGAAAATTTGACTGGAAATATATGGAATGAGATGAGAAAGAAATGCAGACTGCATTATGATTATTTCAATGTCAGGCCTATGTAGTGTTACTGGAACAACATTGTATGCACAAGATCTGTTTATTTTCTCCAGGAATTATAAATTCATTTAGTGATTAAAAAAGAGTTAATATCAATAGAAATCCTCAATGTGAAAGCTATAAAATCCTATAATGATTACTTAATACCCACTTTGACATCAATGTGTGCATATGTCCCCATAATTATCACACACTTTTTACTTAATTTAATTTGAGTTACTCAACAATGCTATTTTATATAACTTAAATATGAATACAGTTCTATGTTTTAAGGACTTACTTGGAAAAATGAGGTACAATTACAAGTTTTGTAAGTAAAAGACTTTTGACAATGTATAAGTATATATATATATATATACTATTCTATGCTAAGTACAAAATAGATAAAAATACTTACAAAATGTGTTATTTTAAAGTGTTATATAATGGTTACCAATAATTTTATTAGTAATTTTCAAGTCAAGCAATAGAGTTTTTAGGAATATATTATTGACTAAAACCGAACAAACTTCAAATACAGGAACACGCAAATATTTTTTTTTTATTATTTAGGTGAAATTTTTCTGAAGACATTGTTTGAGTTTTGAAAATTTTGTTCATATATTTTGTTGATAATTCTATCATCTTGATAGAACTTATCCTCTTAAGACTTATTATTAAAACCCTGGAAATACTGAGCTGTGGTTTAAACCATAGACGAAAACATCAGAAGTTTTCTAGCGTGAATTCATTTACCAATTTGCACCACTCATGCATTCTTTATCCTTTCAACCTGGAAAGCTTCTATCTGATTTTTTAGTGGCTGTTTAAACAAAAATAGATGTTTATCTCTTTAAAATTTTGCCAGGAAGCTGTCACTTTCCCATTTACTCAAGCAATGTTGTGACAGAATGTGTCAGCTTCTCACACAAATGAAAAGAGATATAGACCTGTATTTACTTTAGCTGAAAAATAAGTAGTCATCAATTCAGAGAAAAGTGTTTTCCCATCTGAAAAGATGAAGTAAATAGGAGTGGTTGAGAGAAGTAAGTATTTCCTAATACTTAAAAGGCAGATGTAAACCAAACATACCATGCTTATTCATTTTTGGTTATCATCTTGGAAGTGGATAATCTCATGGTATGTAGAAGTTGCTACTTCACTATATGTCATTTTGTGTATATGATTTTGTTTTAAAAATGATAAATGTTTATACATTTAACCTTCCCACATTCTCTCTTAAGCAGGCTAAAAGCTTCAAAAACTTTAAACAGAGGAAAGAAAAATTATGTTTCAGAACTAGTTTTTGGCATCATGCAAGATTCAAAAAAATATAATTGGTAGAGGTTAGCAAAAAAACTTTTTTTCTTTATTAGTGTACTTGACACGATAGCAATTATTTCAATGGATATTGAGCATACTAAATAAATATTATAGTATGTAATATTGAATATTTAGTCTTTTATTTTAAAGAAGTTAATAAGAGATGTTATTTAAACACTGAGTATATGACAATCAACAATATTGACACTGAACAAAAGATGATATGCAGTGATAGATTTTTGTTCAAAAGTGATTAGAGTCATACAATTAATTAAAAGCAAGTGGCCTAATCGATTAGCAAGATTTGACTGAATCTAAAAGAAAATAAAGTTAGCCTTTTGGGCATATAACTCTTTGACTAGCTATGTAAGTTCTGTGGATTACTTAATTACAAGATAATTTAGATTCTTTGACTCTGCTTTTCCACCTGTTAAAGGAACAAAATATTAACAAGATTTTGTGTTTGAATGCTATGGATCTAAAACTTATATTTGATATTTAAAAATATAAGAAAACTATTGATCTGGCAAACATTTTCATTTCAGTTGACATTGCAATGAGACTTCAGAGACAAAAGTTGAATATGTTAACTTCTTGGTCTCATCTAGGAAAGAAAGGGAAGAAATGAAGGCAGGAGGCAGGTGAGATCGGGGATGGAAGAAGGGAGGGCAGGTGGGAGGGAGGGAATGGATAAAGTAGGGAACCAAGGTAGCTAACAGTTTCCAAAGTGGTATATATGAATTTTAGGTATATTTCCATTTTAATATTAAATCAATTGTACTATTAGCATAAAATATTGTTCAGCTGGGCAATGAAATCTAAGTATTAGTAAAAAATGTCTGTTCTCATGTGTTCTCTGACACCATATTATAATATTCTTCAAGATGTTTGCTAATGAAAAAAATATATTAATATTTAATATGTAAATGGAACATAAAAAAGTGCTGTAATGGCTAAAATAATTATGCTAAAGTAATTCATTTAGAGGTAACATGGAAAAATAGGAGTATTGTAAAGACAAACTCTAACAAATATGGTCTACAGAAGTTTTACCAAAATTATTGTAAGTGTAATTATAAATATTAATACTTTTATTCAAATTTGAATTCATAAACTTAATTTTTGACTTTAAAAAATGTGCAGCTCAATATGACACTATTCACACCTGGGTTAGGAACTGTGTTGGTTTAGGCTGCTCTCATAAATAGCAGCACCATGTGCACTGGATAACAAATACTTATTTCTCATCATTCTGGAGACTGTGAAATCCAAGATCAAGATGCTAGCAGAGTCCATGTTTGGTATATTTTTAAGTGAGGTCCGTGCATTATTACATATGAGAAACAAGATAAATAATGATGCTTCCTACTAGTTTGAGATTGATCCTAAAGAGTCAACACATTTTCACAGCAGTCACAAAAACTCTTTCAGCTTAGTTCCAGGCAGCTGTTTAAGGAGGGCAACTATAAACCTCAGACTACATAAATGTGGTGCATTAGTCTTCTTCAGCATCTTCATATATTCCTTCTTTCATAAATCTTCTATTCCAAGTTGTTCAAATTACCTTCCAAAGACAAACTATGGATTGTCCAACTTAAAACAGCTCATGGATAATGATGTCTCTTGTAAAATTAGTGTTTTGATAGTGTCAAAAGAATATAGAGAATTTTTTAGATGAAATCAAATGTAAATAAACTATGAATAATAAAATGTCCCTAATGTCCTTTTATTGTTATATTGAAAATAAATCTGAGTTCAGAAAAAAATGTTAAATGAATCTTTACATTTTTTCTCTTCTGCAACTTTTCTCAAGTATTCTAAACTGACAGTCTGAGAAAATTTCCTAATGATTGTTGAGAAAGCAGAAAAAAAAAAGCAACACCAGTACATGCCTGTATTACCTCCATGAAAGTTTTAATAATAGGAAACCCAGTATTATCTATTTATGGACTACACTTAACAATCATTATAAATTTATCTCTCAATATCAGTTCTAGGTCAAAAATAATTTAAAATATATTGTTCTCTGCTTATCCACAAACAAATATTAGCTAAGTATTCTACTTTTTCAATATATACTTACTATGAATACTATTTTATTATTATCCAATTTTGTTCATGCTACTGCATAAAGAGTCAAATAACTTATTATTTGTTTCTGATATATTTTTTTCCTAGTGGTTATATCTTTGCACTTTGACTTGGTGTAAAATAGGACCTTAAAAGATGACTTTTTTTTTTTAGTACTGTATTTTATCATTCAAATTTATCCCCTGTTGGCTAGTCCTCTTAATTTAAGTACTTTATTACATGTTATAACTCTCCATTGATTTAACTTAATGAATATATTTACAACATGTTATTGAAGAATAAAAATGCCAGTTTATTCCAAACCAGAAATTCAAAGGAGAGCTATAAACAGAAGTAAATATTGAAATAAATATATGCAATTGAATAAATTCCCTCTATTATAGAATATACTGCAAATAAAAATACTTAGTTTTGACTTGTAGAATGCTAATATCCACTATCGTGCAGTTTATGAATTGTCACTTTACTCTTAGTACATGATTTATATTTTGCAATAATGATGAGGCACAAGTTTGAGATTTCTATAAAATTCAGCAAAATTAAATTATCCAGAATATCAGTAAGAACAAATGGTGGGCCCTCCCTGACATAGAAGTTAAGTTTTAGCGCTATCATTATTGCTACCTGAGTTCAATACGCAGCCAGGAATTTAACGGACGTGACTCAGCAGAATTCTCCTGTCTCAACCACTGCTCCTTTTAGTAATATATTTCAGTAGATCTGCCTGTTCTGCTCCCCACTCTGTCTCTGGTGAATTCTCTCACCCCCTGCACCTCTGGTCTACACCCCAGTTTTTGTATGCACAAATAAATAAAAATAAATCTTATATATAAAAAAAAGACCAACCTGTGTATCTGCTGTCAGTGAAAATTGACCATATCGCTGAGGGTGATATTTTCATGTATTAAAATGTTCCTGAAATCATACAGGTTTATACACTTATAAAAACACGATAATATTTTGTTCAAATGAATAATAATAGTTATCACAATATACTCTTTTTCATCAGAGAAAAATAATGTTTATAGAAGCTATTTAATAATTATTGTGATTAGTACACTTTCAACTGAAGGAATAATGAAGTCCAAAAGACTTAATAAGAAAATTTTAACTCAGTAGAAAAAAAAATGACTTGAAATTTGGCTTATAATCTAAGACTATGACTATAAGATCAAGTCAGTTCAAAGAGCTCAATGACTTTACCATATAAATGAGTTGTACTGTGTCAAGCTCACAAGATTTAAGATGAAGTTCATTCCCTTTACCACAAACAGACATGCTCTTGGTCTACCAATCTATCCATTATACTCTCCTGCCCTTTCAGCAATCTAACTTAAGCCATATACTTAGAATAAACAGATCTCAGATAGAGAGCACCCATGCCCTGACCTCACATATTAGAATACCCAAGAATAATTTGTAAATCTAAACTCTTGAAACTGAATGCATTTTAGGTTAGGGGCAATATATTAGAGGTATACAGATTATCTAAGTGCTTGTGAAAACATATGGTTGTATGCCAACTTCACTGAGGTTCCAATTTGCTCTCTAGGTCACCCCAAAGAAATTCTCCCTAAGGGATTTTGCCTTTAGAGAGACAAAGTGAATTGATTCTGTTGAAATATTCATTAAATTAAAAGACTTCATTTACTATTCCTAAAGCAATTAATCAGTTTTCCTCATTCTGCATAGTACAGTAGTAGCTACCACTTCACAAAAGGTCATTACTGCTCTAGGGAAAATGCAGTGTATTGCAACAAAAATTGATAGGGTCTGTTAAGAAAGTTACTTACAGACAAAACAAAGTTAAATTTTCATTAGATATAGAAAACTTTGAAACAACCCAGTTAATAAATTTTTTTGTAGGTAGCAATTGAAATTCAAAGCAAAAGCAATAAAGAAGAAGAAAACCTAGATATTGTAGATATGTTTGAAAGATTTCAAATTTGGTTAATATAATTTAAATCCAAGTGAAAGGTAAGTGGTTTATTAAAAAGTCAGGACAAATAATGATTTTAGGAAAGTCCCAATATGTTTAAAGTAATGATAATGGAAGTGTTCTTCAACTTGAGGAAAATGTCAATTTCTGCAAGATTTCCTTTTTTTCACATATTCATGATTTTATATTTTGGTAGCAATATGTAGAACACAACATTCCTAGGTCACCTGTGAACATAGCCCAGGACAACAGTTACAGTATGCTTTAAACTAAAGCACTCTTTTGATGGTACTTCAGTATAATGAGTAAATCATTGAGTGGTTTTAACACAATATATAATGAAAAGTCAGTGCACATTTTGCTAATTTAAGCAGAAACTCTAAACATAGTATCAATAATAATAATTAAAACTATTTGAACAAATAAAATATATATCACAGAAATATGGAAATGTATCTCAATATATTATTTTATATATCACAATAGAAGTAGGTCCAATTTTTTGAGGGTGGGGGAAAAAGGGAAATAGAAAGAGAATTTGATTAAAAATGTAAGATTTTGGAATTAATTTTTTGTCTTTGATATTATAACTTTATTACTTTAAGAGTGGTCAGAATGTTTGCAGGTGACATTCCTAGTAAAGGGAATAAATGAGCAAGCTACTCAGTGGACAATATAATGTCCATTTCTTGCTAAAATGTGAAAGGAAACCTGCAAATTTGCCTTTCAAATCAGATCAGTTTCATTAAGGGAGTGAACAATGCTATATATATAAAAATATATATATATACTTATACACATATATCAAGAAGTTTTAAAGTACTTGAAGGTTACTTATCAAGGCTTGTTTTTTCCCATGCTAGTTAGCATAAAAATAGAAGGGAATTTTTGACATGTTAAAAGAATTTATCTTAAAGAGTTAACGAACAAGGGCATTTGGGTATGAAATCAGTATAGGCTATTAAGAGCTATTTAAATCCAGCGAAAATGTATGTGCAATAATAAATCTTGGGAGGCAGTGGACCAGAGTGGTAGAGAAGTTTCTCTATTCAGAATGCCTGCAGAGATATCCAGACTCCACATGTACTTGCTGCACCACTCTAGGGAGTTTACAAGACTCTCAGCACCTCAATTTTCATAGGTCTATAATGCAGATAATAATAGTATATCTCTTGTGAGAATAAAATAGATATCTTAAAAGTGCTAAGCATTGTGCTGGGAATGCAATAAGCACAAGCCAATGTTAACTTGTTACTTTTCATTTTAATATTATTAAACTTACAGAATATTATATGTCACATTAGAACATAAGTCAGCTGCAAGACAGATTTGTAATATTTTCTATATAGGCAAAAATATATATAGATCATTATGAAATTCATTTTGAACAAAAGATCCATACTGTTATTAACAGATATTAAGTTATTAATAAATGCTAACCTACCTCTAATGCACAGGTAGTAAGTATATTCATTTTCTACCTGAACTTTGTATAACCTATGGCATAGCATAGACATTATGTTTACCACCTTGCTGAAAATAGACTCAATAAGCTTAAGTGACTTGTCAAGATCATACATTTAGAAATTTCAAATATTGAATTTATATAGAATTTACTCATATCTACGTCACAATAATTTCAGCCATTTTGCAGGTTAACATAATGTTATCACTATTTAGAAAATTATTTGAATCTCTAATCTACAAACTCCCTGTTCTCTTGCCTCTCCGTGTTTGCAAATAGAATTTCCTCAATTTGAAATGTTATTTTTTCAACAGGACTGATACTAGAGTGAGACAAGTAAAGCATTTACCCAGGGGAAAACTCAAATGGTGTGTCATAAAAAAAAAAAAAAAAGAAACACAATCTTAATGATATATTTTCAAAAATCAAAATTAATAATGGTCATATACCACAACAACAACATCATATTCAATGACAAAAAAAATAACAAAGCAAAACAAAAAACAAAACAAAAAATACCTTAAAGCTTTTCTTCTAACATCAGGTACAAGACAAGTAAGATCATTCTCACTACTCCTGCTCAATCTAGTAATGGAAGAGCTAGCAAACGCGATTAGTTGAGAAAAGCATACAAAAGTATCTAAATTGGAATGGAAGAGATAAATCTATCACTATTTGTAGATGATATATATAGAAAATTCCAAATATTCCAGTAAAATGCTATTTGAAATAATAGTCAAATATAGTGAAGTTGCAGACTAAAAGCATTATCAAAAATCTGTTGCAAACAATCACATAGCAGAAAGCAAAATCTGAAAAACAATCCCATTTGTAATCTCAAAAGAATCAAATACCATGGGATAAATTTAACTAAAGAAGTGAAAGATTTCTATACACACACACACAAACTGTATCCCAAACTATATGTGGGATAAACAGAAGACACAAAGAAAAAGAAAGGCATTCAATTATCATGCATAGGAACCTAGAGCAATCTACAGATTCAATTCAACCTAGAGCAATTCCTATCAAAGCCCAAAGTTATTCTTCATAGAAATACAGCAAAACAAAACATGAAATTTATTTTGAACTACAAAAAAAAAAAAAAAACACAACAGCAAAAATACATACAAGGAAAAAGGGACAAAAATGGAGGTATCAGTCTTCATTACTTCAAAGTATACTTTACAAAGCAATAATAATTTTAAAAGCTTGGTATTAGAATAAAAACACAGAAGAAGACTACATCATTGAGAACCCAGAAATAAAGATACATACATGTAGACAATTAATGTATGACAAAGGAAACAATAAGGTACAATGAAACAAAGAAAGTCACCAATAAATTATTTGGGGGAAAACTACACAACCACATGCAAAACAATGAAACTAGACCATATCTAAAACCATGAAATAATTCAAATGGAATAAATGTTTGAATCTAAATCTGTACCCATGAAACATAAGATAAAGCACAAGTGATACACTCCTTGAATTCAGTTTTAGAGAATTGTTGGGCCACTTGACTTTAATGGCAAGGGAAACAAAACAAAAACTAAACTAAAGGTATTATATCAAACTAGAATTATCTGCACAGTGAAATGAATTTATGTCAAGATAAAAAGACATCCTATCAACTGAGAGAAGATACCTGCACATCACAGATGTGATTAAAGGTTAATACTAAAACATAAGAACTCATAAGCTCTACAATAAAATTTTAATCAGGACAAACATCCCATTAAAAAATGAGCAGATGATCTGAATAGACACTTCTCAAAAGAAGACATCATAGCCACCTACTTGGGTTACTTTTATTTAAAAGGAGAAAGTTAAAGGGGAAAAATATTGAACACAGTCATTTTACAATGAATTTTAATATAAACTTAAAAAAATGACTAAAACTAAAGTTCTTAAGGGCATGACTGGGAATTATTTTATTATTGCATAATCTTGACCTTGAGTCTTCAATGCTTCAAATTGTTTCCTTTTGCCCTAAAGCACTAATATACTATTCCTGGAACTGAAACACAACCACTTCATAGTATTTTGCATATGTTCAAAACTTAATGAACACTGAATTAACATATTCTATTGATTGATTATCCTTAAAGCTTACTTCAAGACATTTATCCACTAGTAGGAAAGAGTAAACAAAGGGAAATGATGCAAAATCAGAGGACTCTATGGAAATATTAAATTTAAGATGAAAACTTACAAAAACATAGACACAAACTCCTTTTTAAATATTAGCAAACAGAATATAGTATGCATCAAAAAATAACTAATATGACAAGACCACTTTGGTTTATCTAGAACGACACAGTATCCTGTTCAAATATTAATGAAATCTACTAAAATCAAATTTAGAAAACTATAACCATCTAAGAAGATAAAGGAAGTGTATTTTAGATAATTTTAAACATATTTGTGATAATATATTACAAACTATGAATAAGAAAAACTTAATCTGATAGAAGGAATCAGTAGACAAATGCAGTCTACATACTGAGAGTGAAACTTCAGAAGAATTTCCTTTGTACCCAAGAAGAAAAAGCTTCTTTTCAACAAATAACTGTATATCCTAGATAACTCAGCATAGTAAAGAAACTGTATAAAATGTAAAATCATTGGAAAGGAAGGAAGAAAACTATTATTAATCATAAATAATGGCAGTCTTTCAAAGAAAAAAGCAAAACAAATTAAGGAATATAAAGTACCAAAAAATCAGTTTTGCAGCTACAAAATATATTTAATTCCTATGTACCTAGAATAAATTTAAAAATATATACTATTCTGAACATCAACCTATTTAGTCATAAGCAATACATGGTACTTGGAGACAAGATTATTGTCTTAAATACTTGTATATTTACAATAATCCAAGGGCTATGGGACAGCCCTTTAAGGAGAAAATTATAATTATAAGTCATGAAAGACCTTAAAAATGGAAAAATTTGTATAATCAAAGGTAGGAAGACACATTATATATTAGTTAATCATAACCATATTTACTATCCTGAAAGCTTATTCCATCATATATGCAAAATATCTAAATATTAAAAATAGCCAAAATATTTTGAGGACAAGAAAATCTGTGAAATGTAGGGGTGTATGTGGAGAGAGATTTTTAGAAAATCTCCCTAACTGATAGCAATAGCTTTAAGAATTTTCACTATTATCTAATTACATAATATTAGAAGTAGATGATATTATTGAAGGAATCACTAAATTCAAGGCACAGTTCTATGAAAGTATGTATATCAACTCATTTAAATTAAAAGAAACTCTAAAAGATGTGAAATCAGAGCCAAAGGATGATAGTTAAGATTACACATTAATACATAAACCATGAATAAATATAATCATTATAACTTGCCCTCTTAACATCCGTGCTTTACTTCCTTGTCTCCTTACTAGTTTGATGTAATTTGGGTAGAGGAATTTAAAAATAGATTAGTAGATGATTATAGGGAGCCCAGAATGAATTCACTATGCATGGTAAGAAGAAAACCAGCAAACTTTCAAACTTATAAGGAGATGCTCTCATAAAAGAAAAAGTGACCTGATCAAACTTTCTAATAAACATTTTAATGAAAGATCTGGCAAACACATTAATGATATTAGCTCAAGGAAGAGACCATGCTATTTCCTACTCTGTCTAGGCTTACTAATGGACAATCTATTCAAATTCTATGGAATCGTGGGCCATTGTTTGTTAGAAACAGTAACTGTAACAGGTGAATATTAGAGTAAATGGAAGTGTGTCAAGACTAATACAGCTTTTATCTTTATTTAAGTGATGCGACAGCAAACCTTTCTGAGAGGCCTTCTATAATAATCACAGTCTATGATTCTCAAAACATAAGCAGGATATATATATTTTTTAATATAACTTTTTTAAATTTACATATATTTGACATCAATTGTAATCCCCATATATTCCCCATCACCGTAACACCAGTGCACCATCACCTCAGTCCCCCGTGCTCCCGTCTGCCCTCCACCCTTCCCTTCTTCCCTCCTAACAAGGATATAAATCAATGGTTCTTCAATAATAAACATACAAACTAATTAATCAGTTAAAAATAAATAAAACTTAAACTTTCTTTAAAATGCTACAATCCATTAAAACTCTTGTCTGTTTTGAAATTAAGGACTTCTTAGTTAAATAAATACTACAAAAGTAAAAAAGGACCAGAGACAAATACAATGCATAAGAGATCAATATCTGAGTAAAAATTTAAATAAGACATACATTATAATGGAAGAGTAGATAAAGTATATGAATTAGCAATGAAAATGAGATGAAATAAAAGATAAATAATATTACAAAATGTTCAGCATCATAATTGTGAAATACAAGTTAACCATAATGAAAACACAGTTCTATATTCATCATATAGTTAAAATTCTAATATTTGACTTATTTGTTAAATTCATATAAGGATATAAAACTAAACCATATTGGTTTGTAGTTGTAAAGTGATTTAAAAACAATACAGGAATAGCAGTAAAGTTTAAAGTTTATGTACTCTGGACTCAGTAATAAGTAAGTACAAAGACCAAAGAAAGTCTTGATACAGAGAGACTTACACATCAATACACTTTGGAGCAGTGCATTTAATATCAAACTGTGGTAATATCCTTAATGTCTACTCATAGAAAATAAATCAATCGATAAATTATGGCATATTATACACTAAAAATATAATATATAAAGTGAATCATTATATCATATATCGTCATTTAATATCACATTATTTTGGAAAATTAAAATTGTAGAAGAACATATCTGTATGTTACTATATATTATAAATATATGTTTATCTTTAGACCTGTGAACACAAAGAAAAAGTGCAAAATCTCCATGGAATTTATACATGTCTGTTTCAAACAATATTGTCTAACAGAGTAGTAGAGGAATAAGATTTAGGATGTTTCCACAGAAATTTTAATTCTATTGCAAATATTTTATGTTTAATCAATGTGTGAAGTATTTTAAGCTTTTATTGTCTTATTTTCTATATTTCATATGGTTTGAATCTTTAATAATTATGATGAAAATACACAAAGAAAGTGAAGAAACTACTAAGGATTCAAGTTCACACTGAAGGGTTAAAGAGAGAAAAGTTCTGCTGAAATACCCTATGGGTTTTTATTCTAATGACTAATGTTTATGAGAATGAAGATCTTGGCACTTAAAGTAATGCAAGCTCAAAAGAAAAATTAAAAAAAAAAAAGAAGACTAAATGAAGTAAATATTGTCTCCACACATTAAGGATATAACCAGAGTTTCTCTGTTTCAATCGAAGATGTGGATTTTTTTTTTTAAGCCTTTCAGAGAAATTAAAAACTGAATATTGTATTTTAGGGAAATTCAATCTTTGAATTTAAAACTTAGTAGCTACCCTGCCAATAAACATACCCTCTTAATTATTTGAGACTTTTAGGCCCTAAAGACTCCGCTAGACTATTATTCTTCAATGCAGTCAGCACTGTAAATGAGAGTATAACTCAAAAAAAATTATAAAATAATTGAAAAAATAGCTACTAATGAGAGTCAACTACATGAGAAGAATGCCTGACTGGGGGTTCCAAAATTATTTTATATATATAATGGAAAATACATATCAAAAAATTATTCAGAATTCAAATTAGAAATTAAACCGGAAAAATGACAAACAGGGGTCAGAAAACAGAATGCTGTATTAAATTTGTTCCTGCTATATCTCTAGGAATTAGAATAATACCTGATAAAAAGGTGGTTTTTAGAAGTGAAAAAAAATAGAATAAAGGAATGAAAGAATTTCTTCATAAGTTTTTGACTCAAGAAATATCTAGGCTAGAATTATACAGTGAGATTCATTGGCATTTATATGGTATTTAAATGCTAGCATTTATAGTAAAGCTAAAGAAGGAAGAAAATGTAAAAAAAAAAAAAACTGAGATGAAGACTAAGGGAAAAACATATATGAATGCTATTGATATGGATTTCTCTTTCCAGACAATAATAATGACAAATGATATGTCCAACACCATTTTCTCTCCTCCCCACCAGCCTCCTAAATATACCTACATTCTTAACAAGAGAGGCCTGCTGATTCTTCAGCCATGATCACTAATGTGACAAATATTGCTGTCCCCATGCTATGTTATACAACTGCAAGCTCAAATTTCCTGATCATACAAGGGGAAGGAAGAGATGATGCTCTCTCAGCTACAATTGCCGAACTGATGGATTAGGGCTGGAGATCGAGTTCTGTCCTGTCACATTTTTTTTTTTTTTTTTGTATCCAGGTTTCTAATCATGCCATTGGAAGGGCCAGTTTTTCTTTAACCATGCAACTTAAAATCATGAAAGTCAGTTGCTGGGCTTCCACCATAGTATGACATAAGGAACTGACAGAATACTGTAAGCACCCCGAGTGTGATAGACAATGGGAACCTTGTCTTCCTGAGATATCCCTAGAGTATGCTGTTTCAAAAGGTCAATTGTGAGAGCTGTCTCAGAATTTGCCCTTTTTGCAAGCAGGTATGCCAAACAGTCTACTAATCCAATTGAAGAGACACTACTCAAGATGGCTTTAAAATTATGCATTTTGTGTGTTTTAAACTCCATAGAAATATTGAATAACACCTTAGTGAACTTTCTTTTAAAAGACCAGCAAAAAATAAAGGGGTATAATGTCAAGCTTGGTATTTCCCTCCCTCCCTTCTAGCTTCCCTTCCATTTTCTATCCTCTATTTTCTCCCCCTATATCTATCTCTCTATCTTGATTTATTTTTTCTATATACTCATAAGCACCCACAGACATATGCAATCCCACAATCACATACAATGAAGTATGTACCATGTTCAATGCATTCTGTGAAGAAACTCAAGACACTATATAACTTTTGGATACAGTCTAGAATATGATGATGATGTGAATGCAGACTCTGCCTGCAAAGAGCTTAAAGTGAACTAAAAATTAATGCATAAAAATAATTCTAGTTAGAGTACAATTCAATTTAGAATGTCTCATGAGATATTTATGAACGACTAATATTTCCAATTACCTATTCTTTTCCAGGCACTATTCCAAGTATTTTAATATTTATTAACTCACTTAATTTTTATTTCAATTATGTTAGGTAGATAGATAATACTATTCTTCAGATTTGCCAGCTGAAGAAACAGAAATTGAGTAGTTTGTCCAAGATTGCATTTCTAATAGACAGCACACTAAGTTTACCCAAAGAGTCTGGCCCAATGCCTTTTGAGTACATTATGCTAAGAGACTGGCTTCAAGGATCATGGATGGGGTGCTTTTGTAGGAAAAATGATATTTGAGCTAAATTTCAAATAATGGATTAACCTACTATATAGCGAATAGTCATAAATATTAACACCTATATAATTACAAAGAATCAAATAAGACAATGAAATTACTTTTAAGCTATTTTATAATGCTGTTCTTAAAAGTACTTATAATCAGATAATTTGAAGAATTGTATCAACATGAACATATTTATTAAAAAAAGTATATATACTTTTGTCTGTTACTTAAAAGCAAAATTAAGTAAAAGTTACTATTTACCTTTGCAATGCATTGAAATGAGCATAATCATTGCTCATTTAATTTTCTCTAAAAAAAACAAGAAGCCAGAACTCCTTAAGGAATGGCTGTACTAGACAGAGGCAGGAATTACACAAGACTTGTAAATAGCTTTCCTTCAGAAAGCATGGAGAACTTTCAGACTAGTTGGATATACAAAAAAAAAAAAAAAAGAAGAAAGAAAGAAATCAACACAAAAGGGCTCTTTTGAACCAAATAAGGGACAACTCCAGCATAAAAATGTGATGATTGAAACACTGATCCAGAAACCTCAAAAATATGTAAATACACTTAGATTACGGACATCAAAAAGGCAAAGTCAGCTAATTAAAACCCACTGGACATAACTTCAAAAGAAACTCCTTATGCTAAGACACAGTAAATAGAGGGAAAAATTAAGCATCTACTCTTTCTTTTCTGAATGATATGCATTTGAGTTACATGATAGCTCTGGTTGATAAAGGAAAATAATCTTTAAAAAGAAATGTTAAAATAAAAAATAAGCATTTTGAAAACTTTAATGAAACAACTCAGTCAATGAGCATCAATAATTACAACCAATAAAGGAAAAGTATGGTATGGAATTTTATAATTGGAATGTGATGCCTGATTCTATGTGTCAACCTGACTGGGCCACAGGGTGCTCAGACATTTGGTCAAATATTACTCAGTTTGTGTCTGTCAGGGTGTTTCTGACAAGATTATTATTAAATTAGTGGACTGAATGAACCAGATTGTCCTTATTAATGTGAATGGCCCTCATCCAATAAATATCTGGATAATCAAATATTTTATACTTCTTGATGTGAGACAGCACACAGCCCACAGTGATATCTTAGGTTATTCTTGCAGAAGAGACCAAAAAACCTGAATCAACCAAAGGAATCTGGATAAAAATTCAAAATAGGACATCCCTGGTGGTGGAGAGGGTTAAAGTATCAGCTCTATCAAGCTATGGCCAGTCACTGCTGCATATCCCAGTTACTGCATCACAAGTTTGATCCCCAGCCAGGAAACTGGACCCACATGCACAGCAGACTTCTGTCTCCCCACTGCTCCCCTCAGCAGTGTATTTCAGTAGATCCACCTGTTCTTCTCCACACTTTGTCTCTGGTAAATCTTCTCAGCCCTCCACACCTCTAACCTACACCACAATTGTTGGATGCATAATTAAAAGTAAATCGTTATAAAAATTCACTCTATTAATATGTTTTAAAATATTAAACATGGAAGAGAGGACAACAAAGTAGCATAGTCACAAATACAGAATGTGGGCATACCACAGGAAAACTAGTCCAGTTTCTGTTTGAAGATAATGAAATACAGGGGAAAGAAACAATTCTAGATGGAGAACAACTTGTTTATTAAGTCCTAGTGTGATCCAGAAGGCCTTCCTGACTGGAATACTCACTAAACAAAATAGTGGTAGGAAGGGGGCACCCTAAAAAGTCTTTATGTTTATGCCAACTTGATTCCTTCCAGCTTCAAAATTATGTATGTACTGTCACCAAAACATTTTTATAGAAAACAGCTTTTGAAATACCCTTGTAAAGCTGAAAATAAATTGGAGAAATAACTTGAAAGGCTTTCAAATGCTAAGCTAAAATGTTTGGGTTTAAGGAGTGTTACATATGTGTCATTTTATTTAATTTCTTCACTTGAAACAAGTGTTCTTCACTGAAGCAACAGTGCTCTTTAAGGAGGGGAATGTGCTTTTTAGGATGTGAAAAAATCCCAGCTATTATAATACTTTTTGGTCCCCAAAGGGTTTTAGTATATAAATAGAAATAAAGTGTATGCATTGTATTAAAATTTCATGAGGATAGGGCAGTTAGAAAAATATATATATTAGAAAAGTCTTCTTAAGCTACAACAGTGAAACTAAGGTTGAAAAAAAAACTAATAAAAAACATAAATATAAATTAACAAGCCATATACCTGTAATACACTTTACAAACTTCTTTATCATATATTAATGAAAACATAGGCCTACCTAAAAATTTTAAGTGCCATCCATCTAAGAATATATTTCTTCAGACTTATTTTCTTATACCTCATCAATCAGGAAATTAAAACATACTCAGAGCTGTAATTGAAATATTTTCATGGATAGCCAATAAAAACTTCCATCATTTACTATATCTCCTTTGGTCTATCTATCTTTCTAATCCAAAACCTTATACCATCCAGCTCTGTACCCTGAATTTCAAATTCTAATTTGTGATGTTACATGAGGTGGCCTTAAGTTCTAACTCATATATTGCTGCTATGAACTGCACGTTTTAATCTCCCTCCTCAAAATTATATTTTAAGCTCAAATACCCAATGTAACAGGGAAATGGGGCCTCTGAGAGATAATGAAACCTAGATTAAGTAATGAGGGTGGAGATCTTTTGTGGAATTAATGCCAGTGTACAAAGGAAAAGAGATACAGGAGCTCTTTCTCTTAGCACTGAAACCTATTACAAAGCAGACATCTACAAACGTGGAAGAGGAACTTCACCAAGCACTGAATCTTCTGGCATCTTGATATTGGGACTCCCCAGTCTCCAGAACACTGAGTATTGAATGTCTGCTATTCAGTTCACATGGTGCATGGTCCTTTGTTAGAGCGGTCTCATCCAAGTATGGGTAACGCTACATTGAACTGAACATTTTATGAATTCAGAAATTGAGTTTATGAGTTCAAATTCAAAATTATTATTTATAATAAGTTTTGCAGTGTTTCTTGGATTATAAAGTTTGCCCAAAGTTGTTGAGAGAGGCTGAAAATACAGCTGTGAAGAAGGGGGCCTCCCTGTTGGCACAAAGGTTAAGTCAGCACTATGAAGCTGTCTTCAGCCACTGCAGCCCCAGTTCTAACCCCCATCAGGGAGCTGACCTACATGGCACGACAGACCTTCCTGTCTCACCATGGCTCCCCTCAGCAGTGCATTTCATTACTCTGCCTGTTCTGCTCCCCACTCTCTCTCTGGTGAATCCTCTCATCTCGTGGACCTCTGACCTATACTTAAATAAAAATATCTGTAAAGAAGACATGGAAAGATTTTTCTTGTATGTGGTGTAATTGAAGAAATGTAAAGGAGAAAGAAATAATAGTTTGATTAACAAGGCAATTCCAAATAATGTTAAATTTACTTTTCTTCCAAAATTGTCAACACCACTTCACAGTACCCAGAACTGAGGAAAATATTTTTAGCAGAGGTTTTGAACAGAACTAATATATCTTAAAGATTATAGGTAAGCAGAAGGGACAACAGATTTTAAAATGTTTTCCTAATAACAGAGAATTATGAGGAACACCATGTCTGTAGGAACACAGAGGAAAAGATATTGCTTGAAAATGAATAATAAGCCTGCATAATCATAAAAGCTTAAGCTCCACTTCAAATATGGATAGCATTGTCTTAGGAAACAAGAAGTGATGAGAAAAGAAGTCTGAAAAGAAGGAACTACAGTAATGATGACAAACTTAAAGAAGGTTTTGCAGTGGCAGAGATTGTCAACTATGGAAATGGAGAATGAAAAAGATCAAGTTTATTTTAAAATTATAAAGTTACATTGAATAATTTGATACATTTGTCTTGTTAATGGAGAATTATTTTTTATTTAAAAATCAGGAGAGACTGATAGCTGTCTTTCCTTATACATATTCCTCTCCTTTTCAATTGAACCTGTTCAGTTTATCTATTCAAAATAAAAACTACTTTTCTTGGGTTTTGTTGTTGTTATTCTAGCCCTTCTTTTGTTCTCGATCCTGTAATACAAGGTGTAAATTCAAATAAGATACCCATTTTTAAAAGATATACCAATCCAATACTTTCTTGCTATCTGCATTATCTCTAACAATGGTAGAGACACTACAAATAATGTATACAAAGCCTTCACCATTCTCCTAATAAAGTCAAGTGAACATCTCTGATTATATTTTGTAAACAGGGAGAAAAATGTACCAGTGTAGATTTTTTTCCCCTTCCTCATTGTTGAGATATTAAGTTATCTGCTTCTAAGAATTTCTTTTGACTGTTCAATTTTCCATTGCCTGGTTTTAGATTGTGACCTCCTACAAAAGAGAGGTGTAATTATTTAAAATCTTTCCCACACTCGTCTCTGCAGCATTACATGTGCATGGGACTCTTCATAACATTGGCTGCACTGATAGCAATAGTGTCAGTCTGCTTTTCATCTCTTTCCAATAACATCCACCCCTAGATGCATGACACATTGTTCATTTTTATAACTTTTTTCATTCTAAAATAGAATTCTATAGACTCAAAGCAAAATAGGATTCCTGAGTCTCACGAAGAAGATGTGATCAAGGACACAATTGTGTCTTCCCTGGGGTCTAAGTTTGAGTCAGAACTGGGGATTACTGTGCTCTATGTTTATGAAGTGCTCTGTATTCTCTGCTCAGAGTAATTACTGTTTTATTAAGTCATAGCTAAAATTTATATAAGAAACACACCCAACAAAAATTACACTGAGGCATCTGGATTTCTCTAGTGTATCTTGGGTATCTGCATTACCATATTCCAAAGAGGCTCTATATTGACTATCTTTGCTTTGACAATGCCATAAACAATTACTGTGGTCAGGCAGTCACTACAGAAAAATCTCTAGAGATGTTTCAAAAGGATTTATAGCCCATCATTGAAATATATTTTCTTCCACATAAGCAAGCATGGAATTCCACCACCAAAGTACACTGCTTACAGAAATTTGTTCAGTAGAATAAAAATTCCCATCTTTCTCTGTTGAGGTAGGAAATGTTTGCACACTGACTTATCCACTAGGACCTGAGAGCCTACGAAGTGAACTGATTTGCTCAGCAGATCCTCAGAAAGTGTATGTTAGTGTTTTTCTCTACAGATAATCTCTACCAGCCAAGGTTCAGCATAGAGAATCACAATGTGCTAACATCTGGGCAGGTGTTCTCATGACCTTTTCAGTACTACACAGATTTCCCTATGGTGACAATTATATTCAAGCAACAGTTAAATCTAGATGAAGTGATACAACAAAGCAGAGTCAGCAGATTTTATGAATTTTACATACAAATGTATGCATGAGAACACTTCCAAGAGGGGAGAAAATGGAAGTGGACATTTTCATTATAAACTGGTGTTTTAGTGACTATTCTGAAAAAAAAAAAAAAAAAAAAAAAAGAAACTGTATTTTAACATTTTCTTGCCTGTTTTTTTGTTTTGTTTTGTTTTGTTTTAACAAATAGATTTGGGGCTTGAACTTACATACTTGTAGCAAACATTTGACGAGCTCCCTAGTGACTTAAAAGAGAATCTTAAACAAATTATAACATTTATTTACACATAACATTTAAATTTAATTTCACTGATGATTTAGCTATACAATCTATGGTAATACAAGTATTTAGGAAAAGCAAAGAAAAAAGGAATCCCTCACTAACTGCTTGTCAGATAAAACACAGAACACCTGGTTAAATTTGAATTTCAGATTTTAATGAAATCAAATTTTAGTCTAATGATGTCCCAGATATTACATGGGACACACTTAAAAATCATTTTCGATTATGAATTCAATTTTTTTTGGGAATAGATGTTTTTACTTACTAAATTAGACTACTCAACAAGGTAAGTGCATATATATATGTATATATATAAAATCTTGTGGCCATCAATGTCAGTGTCACTGCATTTAAATATCTGAAGTTACTCTTTTTTTATTTGCAAGGTCCATAATATAAAATATTTAGAACAAATAAAAAGAAATGCTTCACTCAGCAGGCAGTCACCTTGTGAAATTCACTGTCACTATAGGTCACTGGGCTGGATAATTTTATGACCAATAATAACATTTGTCTGAATGCATGCTGAGAAAAGGTAATCAAATCTCACACTTTAGGGAATAAGTTGCTCATTGCAGAAATTGGGAGGGAATGACTTCCTGCACACTTGGCTAGGGGTATTCTAAGGGTTACGGTCATTGTCAGAGAAGCAGAGAGGCCACCTGCTTCCATTTATCAGAACAGAGGCTGACAAATCAATGAGTGTTGCCCCTAAAATGAATACTAAATAAGCTAATAATATTGAAAATAAACTGAAATGTTAACATTAATGATGTGTGGGTTCATTTAAAAAAGAAAACATGTATTTATCAGCAAAATGGTTAACTTGAGATTATTTACATGATATAACTTAAATACATACATAAGTATATTATTACATGGAATCTTTCTACAGATATGTAGAAAGCAGAAGGACACGGAACAAAAAGAAACAAATATTAGACCTAAAGAAGGAACAACCCGACTCTCTTGCACAGAATTTCTTTTCTTTTTTTTGCATGGAAGATTTGGGATATAGACCAGAGGTACAGGGGTGAGAGGATTCATTAGTGACAGAGTGGGGAGCAGAACAGGTAGATTTACTGAAATCATTGCTGAAGGGAGCACCGGATGAGGCAGAAGAGGTCTGCTGCAAATATGTGGGTTAGTTCCCTGGCTGGGGATGGAACTCAAACTGTAGAAGTGATAGCGCTGTGAGAGGACATCAAGGACGCCCCATTGCTGTCTTTCTTAAATTCATTTCATTCATAAATTAAGTTTAGTTTACAACTTCAGTTAGAAATGATTATAATCCAAATTGAAGTCATATAGGGGAGGTAAATTCACAAAATTTTGAAAAAAAAATAAAATATGGCCTAGTATTTCCAGCTATTAATGTTTTCTTTTTTGTGTTTCTTTGAACATAATCCTGTCATGCCCTGGGGTATTTTTTTTATTTTTGTTTTTCATGAAGATATTTTCGTGATAAGTGAATTTATTATTGTGATAAATTGAAATCAGAGAGTACAGTGAAGATGATAGCACAATAAAGATGTCAGTTTCACCTCCATATACTCACATCTAGACTACAACAAAATAAAGCTAATGACTTCTGAAGGAAAAAAAAAATGGATGATCACAGCACACACATCAGGGAATAAAAGACAAAACTAAACAAATGGGACCGCAACACACCAAAGAAATAAATAAATAAAAACACAAAACACTACCTGTACCAACTGGAACTATCATTATAAAGGGAAAAAAAGGGCCCTCCCTGGTGGCGCAATGGGTTAAGCAAAGCACTATGAAGCAAACCACAGCCACTGCAGCACAAGTTCGATCCCTACCCCAGGCTGGGGAGGTGATCTACATGGCATGGCAGAACTCTCCTGCCTTACCCACTGCTCCCCTCAGCAATGTGTTTCAGTTGATCTGCCTGTTCTGTTCCCCACTCTGTCTCTGGTGAATCCTCTCACTCCCCATGCCTCTGACCTGTACCCCAGTGCTTGTATGCATAAATAAATAAATCTTCAAAAAATGAAAAGACATCTTATGGGATGAAATAAAACATTTTCATATCACACATCCAACAAAGCACTAATATCCAACATCTAAAAAGAAATCATACAATTAAACAAAAATAAACAAATAACCCAATCAAAAGATGGGCAGAAGAAGTAAGACCCACTTCTCTAAAAGGGACATACTGATGAACACAACACATAAAAAATGCTAAACATATGAGATGCAAAATAAAACCACAATAACATACAAATTCATTCCAGTGAGAATGGCTCATTAAAACAAACAAACAAACAAAAAAAAAAAAAACAGAAGTAACAGCTATTGATAAGGGTGTGAAATAAAAAGGAAACCTATAAACTTATGGTGGAAATGTAAACTGTTCAGCCCCTTTGGGAAATAGAGATTACTCAAAATATTAAATATATATATATATATATAACATACAATCTAGAAAATCCATCCTATGATATTTATCCAAATTATACAAAAATACTAACAGATATTTTGTGAAAGGATGTATGCATTCTCATGTTCATTGCAGCATTATTTACAATAGTCAAGTTATAGAAACAACCTAAGTGCACAACCACAGATGAGAGGAAAAAGGAGATGTGGTATATACACACAATGATATGACATTCACGTAAAAATAGAGAGCAAGAGATGAAACCTTGCTAATTACAAAAGGATGAGAGGAACTGCAGGGTAGTGTGCTAATTGAAATGAGTCAGAAGAAGAGAGATAAATACCATGTGATTTCCGTCCTTTCTGGAATATAGAGAAACAAAACAAGAAGCAAAACTAATCCAGAACAAACTGTAGAAAAGTGACATTAGAATTGAAGCTACTAAAAGGTGAAGGTGGGGTAGGAATAAAGGGAAGAAAAGACTTAATGTTTTAGGGTGAAGGGTTATAGTTAATTTGGTGGTGCATGTAATGTGGCATTATACATCTGAAGAGGTGTATACCTACTTTCAAAAGAAGAGGAAAATACATACTTTTGGTTAAAAAAAAATAAAGTGAGATGAATCACAGTTAGTGGACATATGCTATGAGGTTCTAGGATGTTTGGGAGTGAAGTGGTAGAGATGACAATGCTTTACTCAAAGCAATGGAGGTTTAATGGTAGAATTCTGGAAGCTTCAAGGCAAAATTCTCAGTGTCTTTTCTATTTCACTTACTTGTAAGGTTATTAC
The DNA here is from genome assembly GCA_019455555.1 of Galemys pyrenaicus. NCBI lineage: Eukaryota > Metazoa > Chordata > Mammalia > Eulipotyphla > Talpidae > Galemys > Galemys pyrenaicus. The sequence goes on along the minus strand of JAGFMF010011655.1, from coordinate 3,342,017 downwards.
TGCATTTAGAGGCTTCCTTTTCCAGATTTTAATTGCATTGCATGAATCTGAAAAGTGACATTAGGTGAAAAACAAAACAAAACTGCAGTGGAAGGCTATGCCCCATAAAAACAAATTGAGAAACAAAATTTCTCCATTGAAAATGTTAAACTAATTAAAACTGATTTTTTAAACATGATCTCAATTTCTTTGATTATCTCATTTTATCTTATGTCTAAAGGTAAAATTTTTCTAGTTGTTTCTATTTTAGGGAAAAAAACCAACTCTTCATTAGAACTCTTTCCATTTGCACAAGAATAATTAATACTGAAATGTAAAGGTACAATCTTAATAAATCAGAAGATTATTTTGGAAATGTTATATTGCTACTAGGCTAGAAATATGTATTCATTTAAGTAAAGATATATACTATAGAGTCCTATATTTACAAAAAGTGCATAGCAATACCAAATTCTTGAAATATACATATTAGGTAAAGCCAAATAGCTTCAATTCCAAATTATTTTACATTTCACTTTTTTCGTTTTTTGTTTCCTTAGGTTATAGTTAGCAACATATTTTATTTAATCTTGCTGAAAAAAAATGGAGGCAAATTAGATTTGGTCTCCAAAGGTCATATAATTTTTCACTGAAGTAAACAAGCCTAATTTTAGAAGCATATATTGTGGTCATTAAAGTGCTCCATATGCAGCTATATTGTAAAATATCTAGAGAGTGGATTTTGTTTAGTGCCTACAAGTACTTCATTTTATAGATATTTCCAAACCAACACACACAAACATACTTCAACCTTATGGCTGGTAACGGTATCTTGCCATCTGTGTGTTTGTATTTTAAGCAGAACACACTATGAAAATGTAGTAAAAATATGCACCAGAAAAGAAAACTAAAGCCAGTTTTAAGTAGACTACTTCTTGGCTTGGAAAATTTAGGGTTCCAAACATCATCTGTGCTCTTCTAAAATAATATTGTTAAATAAATGCAGATGCATACCTTAAGAATGAGGAAATAGAGTTAAAATTGATGCAATGCTAAAAAGTTTCCTTTCTTTGCCAAAGGCCATTATTTCTTTTAAGGATAATGGCAAATATATTATTTAATATCTACTTCTGTGTTTTAAATATTAGCTAAAACCTTTATCGAACCTTAATGAAAAAAACCTCATTAGATATTTGTAAGTACTATTTTGTGCTTTGTGTTTCTGTTCACTATCTTGTAGATTTGCATTATTTCCTCTAAACTTAAGTGCCAGAGACTAATTATTTTCCTAAATCAGATAATGTGGATTTTTAATATTATTAAGTCAACTGATACTAAATATTTTGTCCATTTTCTTGAGTATTATATTGTTACCTTAAGAATAGAAGTGAAACAATTGGTGTAGTCAGAACACATTTTTATATCATGTAATATATCTAGATTACTAGAAGAAAAAAGTTTAATCGGTTTCCATTTTTTTTAGATATTTAATGTATTAAAAATCCAATTTTCAGATATTTACTATATATATATTTTTATAGATTGTATTTATTTATGCATACAACAGTTGGGTACAGGCCAGAGATAGAGGGTGAGAGGATTAACCAGAGACAGAGCAGGAGCAGAACAGGCAGGCAGATCTACTGAAATACTGTGTTGAGGGGCACATCTGGCGAGGCAGGAGAGGTGCACTGCACCACATGGGTCCCCACTCTGATGGGATATCGAACTCACACAGCAGTGGTGGCCGAAGCTCCACAGTGCAGCCCTCAACATGTTGTGCCATCAGGGAGGCCCTAGGTTTTTCACTATACATTTGACCAAATTTAATTCACACTTTAAAAAACAAAAGCCAGTCTAATGCCTGAAATGTTTCTAGAAGATGCTGATACCTATAACATATACTGATGATCAACAGTGAAAAAATAAAACTCCACCTCTTGGTTACAAATTGAATAAACAAATAAATGAGCAAAAATGCAACAAACTGAAAACTAGGTTTGAAATAGTAAATAATAGAAATATTGAATAACTTTCCATGAGAAACAAACCCCAAATTAGCAAAATGTGAATGTACTAATAGACAATGATCATTGGGAGACAGGAAACAAACTAATTGAGCTCTATTACAGCCAGTTTAATGTCATGAAGGATTTCCATGCTGAGGAGTAAGGACAGCACAGATGGAGCCATTGGACTATTTGAATAAAGAAAATGGACAAATCCCCCAAAGCAAAGAAAGTGAAGGAAAGATAGACAACTGGGAATACATCAAACCAAAAGCTTCTGTACATCAAAAGAGACATTAACCAAAACAAAGAGAAGCCCTACTGAGAGGGTGAAAAATTTTTGCACACAATACAATTTATAAGGGACTTATCACAAAAATCTGCAAAGAGCTCACATGACTCAACTAAAACAAAGTAAACAATCCAGTGAACCAACAGGCAGAAGAGCTAAAAAGACACTTCTTCAAAGAGGAAATGCAAATGTCCATAAGGCATATGAAAAAATGTAACAAGACCAAAAGGTCAAAGATAAACCAAAGGGACTATGGTGGGGGAAGGGGAAGGAAAGGAGGGCAAAGAATGGGATGAGGGCAGAGGAGCACAAGAGACTGAAGTGATGGTCCATGGGTGGAATGGTGGTGGGAACTCGCTGGGGAATACAAATGATGTCAAATTTACTTAAATAAAGAAATTTATTTCTTTATTTTTTTTTAGAGAAATGCAAGTCAAAACCAGAATGAGATACCACCTTCTTTACATGAGTGAGAATGGCACATAAAAAAAGCAGGGAACAACAAATGTTGGCAAGGATGTAGAGAAAAAGGAACTCTCGTATATAGCTGGTGGTAATGCAAACTGGACCACTATGGAAAACTGGGTGGAGCTTTCTCAAAGTACTAAAAATTGAGCTACCAGATGACCCAGCAATTCCACTCCTAGGAATCTACTCAAAGGACACAAAAACATTAATTCAAAAAGATGCCTGTGCCGTCAGGTTTATTGCAGCACTAGTTATGATATGGAAACAACACAAATGCCTAAAAACAGATGACTGGATCAAGAAGATGTGGTATATATATATATACAACGGAATATTATTCAGCAATCAAAAAAGATAAAGTCATGCCACCCACAGTACATGGACAGAGATTGAAGAGATCATGCTCAGTGAAATAAGCTAGAAAGAAAAAGAAAAATATAAAATGGCTTCACTTATATGAGGAATATAAAGGAACCAAATAAGGGATCAGGAAAAAAATAGCAATAATACTACTATAAAGAAAAAAAAAACAACTAGCAAGCAACAATACATAAGAAACTTTCTGTAAGGGAGGAGGAAGAGATGGGATCAAAAGAGGGAATAGAAGATAGAAGGGTCTATGATGGTGGTTCACAGATGAACTGGTAGTAGGAGTTTTATGGAGAATACACAATGATGTAAAAAACATAAACTAAAAAATAAATTATAAAAAAAGAATACATTTCTAAAAATTTTCCTAAAAAAAGAAAATGGAATTGTGATCCAAAAGAACAGTTTCATATAATCAGAATAGTGCATTTTACAAAGACAGAACATTGGCTGCAGAAATTTCTCTTGACTATCCAACAGAGTACTGAGTATGAGTCATTGCATGTGTCTAACTAAATTTTTTTGGCCAAGTAAACAATCATCTGAAAAAAATTAAAGGAAACAGTTTTCAACAGTCATGGAAGACTAGGCATAATATTTATTCCAAGATTGATTAGGAAACTTGATTCACAATGTATTGACTCCAAACCACCTTGTCTAGGAAGTAGGAAATAATTAGTTTTATATTAAGCACTGTTCCTGTCATCACCAAGACACATTAAAAGAAACACAGTGATCAACCTGTTTTCATGTAACTTGATCATGACTCAAAACAATGATTAAGGACATTAATAGAAAGTCACATATCAAACATACAAATGTATAATCACTTAACAAGAAATCATTTATAATGTACAGTGTCTGAGCAGATGTTACCAAGAATGCAAAGAAGTAGGGATAAAAAAAAAAAAGAGAGAACAGGGAGACAAATCACTTAGTCATAGTGCGAATATACACAGTAATACATTTATTGCATAAGGGCATTGAAAAAGTCAATATGAACTTCTTATGTGCAAAAATTAAGATGGATGATTCAAAAATAAAATAAAAAATCAAACTTCTAGACAGGAAAATTGCAATATTTGGATTGAAATGTAAAATCTATATGACTGATGGTAGATTAGGCATAACAGGAAAAAAAAAAAAAGACAATGATCTTGCATTCAGAATAGTAAAAATTGTCCAAAGTTGAATATAAACAAAAATAACAAAACAAATTCAGTGAGTCCTGAAACAACTATAAGCAGTCTATTGTACATAAATGTACCTGGAATACCAAAAGGAAGCAAAATAGGGAACAGGAAAATTTTTTGAAAAATAACATCTAAATTTTTCCAATTTACAGAGAAAGTAACTCAAGAAGCCTAGCAAACCTCAAGCACACATGAAAATAAATGAATGGACATCCTAAGAAATTTGCTACAAATCAGAACAAAAGAAAATACTAAAAGCAGCCAGAAAACATCGACAAAAACAAAAAAAAGTTACATAAAGAGAAACATACATCAATGTAAATGAGAAGAGAGTAGAGCAGAAGAAAGTAAAATATCAGAAAATTCTCAAATATGTGGAAATTTAAAAGAAACAAAAACTTAAAAGTAACACGTTAGTAAAATATGGGATAAAAACCAAAGAAGGAATTTGTATTTGAATTGATTGAAAAAAAAAAAAAAAAAAAAAACAGAACATGTGAGATGGTGCTACTATAGTAATTAGGAGCAAAATTATAGCACTTAATGCTTATCTTAGAAAAAATTTCCAATCAATGATTTCAGTTTCCATTAAAAAACAAGGGAAAAAAACAAACTAATTATAAAATAAATTGACAAAAGAAAAATAAACCAGAATAGAAGCAAATGAAACAGAAAAAAAAATAATGAAACCAAAGTTGGTTATTAATAATGATTAATTAAATGTATAAACCTCTAGTTAGAGTTATCTTCAAAGAAAGAGATAACTCAAAATTTATGAAAATAAGATATGAGAAAGGTGATCCTGATATTAGAGGAATAATAACAAAATATTTTCAACAACTGTGAACTTAAATATGAAAGGAAAAAATTCCTCAAATACACATATTACCAAATATCATTCAAGAAGAATTCAATTACTTGAATAGAAATTTAACTATTAAAGATTTTATATGTAGCTAAAATTACTTTTTTTATATTTTTTTCCTTAAAGATTTATTTATCTATGTACACAAGAGCTGGGATACAAGCCAGAGGCATGGGAGGTGAGAGGATTCACCAGAGACAGAGTGGGGGCAGAACAGGCAGATTGACTGAAATACACTGCTGAGGGGAACAGTGGGCAAGGCATAAGTGGTCTGCGCGCCATGTGGGTCCCCTCCCTGACCGGGGATTGAACTCTCACTGCTGTGCTGGGACTACTTCACATTGGGGCACTCAATCCGCTGCACCACCAGGGAGGCCCTGTAGCTAAAATTCTTTCCACAAAGAAAACTTCGTGACCGTAACTCGTCACTGATAAGTTTACCGAACACTTAAGAAAGAAATATTTGAATTCTATACAAACCATTCTTATACACTACTGGCTAGAATGTAAAATGGCATAACAACTATAGAGACAGTTTGATAGTTTCTTTTTTTTTCTACTTTGTTTCTTAAGAATTATCAAATAGGGAATACATGGGGATTACAATTGATGTCAAATATATGTAAATTTAAAAAAAATTATAGTAAAAAAATAAATAAAACCTACAAAATAAAATGATAAAAAAAGAATTACCAAATAAACTGATTATTCCATTTTCAGTCATTCCATTCCATTTCTCTTTATTCAAGAGAAATGGAAGCAAATGTTTATAAAAGATTGGTATGCAAATATAAAAATAACCATGCAAAATAAATCAGACCAAAAATAGGTACATACTGGATGGTTACATTTAAATAAAAATTAGAAAAATGCAAACTAATAAACTTAGAAAACTTATTAGCTAATGCATAGGTAATGGGAGTAGGGTAGGTGAGGAATAGATAGAAGGGTAAGCTTAGATGGGAGTAGTAGAAAATTAGAGGGATTATGAACTGAAAAACATCAGATTTATATGAAAGAATATATATATATATATCCTGAAGCTCCATTTTTAAATCAGATACTTAAATTATTATTTTTGTAAATATATGTATCTATAACTATATGTAACTATATATGTAGTTAATCAATTTTTAAGTGTATTAAGTATCAACAGCAATAAACTAGAAGGCACTTTTATCTTTTATAGTTCTGTAGGCTGGCAAAAAAAACATGAAAAAAATAAAAGAACATGTAGATATTGACAGATAAAGACATGCAAAAATGCATGTATACCAGTATCAAGTATTACATAATAGTTGTTGAATCATAAGAGTAGTCTCTATCATGGGAGGATTTAGTCTGACATCTACATTCTTGGCTCTTAGCTGATTATTCTATATACATTTTGTCACTTAGTACTCAAAACAAATCTATGAGTTAGCAGAAGTTTAATGAGATAAACTAGATATTTAAGATTGCATAGCCCTAAGTAATAAAGAGATTTGAACTCATTCTGAGTCTGCAAGCATCTACTAACCACTCCATTCTATCGCCTTTAAGAATAAATACAGTGTTAGTGTCTTGTATTCACCTTCTATAAATATACAAACCAAAAGCATTCAGAGAATCAATTACTTTCCTTTTAAGAAACATAAAAATAATGACCCAAACCTATGACTATGTCGGTATTTCTGAAAATAAAATGAGATCATTATTATCATATAGAAATGGAATAAAGGCAGATGAAAACAACAGTTCAACCATAATGATTTCATTAGGACAAATCTGTGGAGAGATGAAAGGAGAAGATCACTAACAGATTGCTGGTGAAATGGAGAGTGTGTGGAAGTCGTTGAATGTGATAACACTTACAGATCTGAAAGTTGAAAAGCTTCAGAGAAATAAAAAAGAAAGAAAGAAGTTCTATCTGTCTTAACATAACAACAAAAAGGAAAATGCATATTTTGTCAAGTCAGCCAAATTGTTGATCTCTTTTGAATGCTGAGTCTAATGAGGCAAGAGGAGAAATGGGTACTTACTGTCCTTAATACATGTGCTTTGCTGGGTTCGGATTATTGTGCAGAACTAGATTTTGTTACAGAAAAAAAGTTTATTTTAATGGATACATACTTTTTTACAATAAAAATATAAATTTCAAAATAATTAAAGGCAGTTATACTAGTTTCTACCTCTCAGCTTCTTCTAGAGTCTTAGAGTAGACTCTTACAAACAAACAAACATAAAACATAACAAACACAAAACATTTATTTCCTCTGAGTTACTTATTGTAATGCCAAATTTCTACATATTTTGAGGATTGTTCTTATAACAATAAAGCTTCAGAAAAAGCAGGTCACTCCTCATAGTCTAGATCAATCTTTCTTTAAAAAAGCACTATACTATGTCACAATTAAGCAAAATCAGGTACATTGTTGCAGAAAACATAATAGCAACACACATGGAAACACAAGCTAAATTTAGTTATATCTAGAGAAAATAATTTCTATAATATTTGATAATGGCATATTTCCAAACCAAGTATAGGTAGCTCCTTTTTATTATTTTAACTTATGTTCCCAGAACATTGCTAGACATTTAATAAGCACTCAATTAAAATTAGATTTGTAAAGCATATAAATGATAAAATTGTGGAAAAGTATAAATCAGAAAGTTCGAATGATCAAGTATAGACAATACAATCATTCAAAACAGAATTTTATTTTTACATGGATGAATATCTCCCCAAACTTTTATGCAAAATTATAACTTTTTTTCTATTACAAAGTTTATGTCACTTTTATTATTAAAACAAAATTTATTTTGCCTGTCCTTAAATTTTATTTCAAAACTAAATGGTAAGAGACATATGTGCTAGAACCTAATTTCCCTGTGTTAAAAATAATCTCACTACATATATTTATTTATTCTCCTACATAATTCTAAATTATTTCAATGTGTATAGTGAAAATTACTTGAATTTCTATAGTATTCTTGATATTATTTCCTAATTACTTTAGAAAAAATCAATTCACTTCCCCAGGAACTTTCCATTTCCTTAAAAATTGTTGCTCTCTGAAAAATTTGCCAAATCTCTAGTATGAGTAAATCATCCTTGGCTTCCTGTTGTCAATGATATTTCTATACATCCTTAAACCTTTTTGACATCTTTTTCATTTTTATGGTTTTAGAGAAATTTAAGTTGTGTCCACAAACATCTTCTTAAACTTCTCTTTTATTATAAAACAAAACAAAACAAAACAAAAAGCTAATGATTTTGATCATGCAGTGACATGGATCAGCCTGACCTTTAAAAATTGTATTCTTCTTAAAGTATCACATTAGCATTTGTATTACTGCAACTTAGAAATTATCCATCAACACTTATCATCAGGGGAATGCAAATTAAAACTACAGTGAGCTAGCATCTCACACCTGTGAGAATATCCCATATTTGGAAAAAAGAAAGAAAGAAACAACACAGACTTGCAAGAGTGTAGAGAAAAAAGAGCTTTCTTACATTGTTGGAATTCACACTGTTCAGGACCCTATGGAAAGAAGTATGGCGTTTCCTCAAAAGACTAAAATGGATCCTCAATATGACCCAGCAGTTCCACACCTAGAAATCTATGCATAGAATATAAAAGCACTAATTCAAAAGGAAACATTCACGCCATATTTATAGCAGGAAAATTTATAACAGCCAAGATACAAAAGCAACCTAAATACCCCAAAACAGATGGATGGATCAAGAAGATATGGAATATATACACAATGGAATACTACTTTGTTGTGAAAAATAAACTCATGCCATTTGCAGCAACATGAATGGAACTGGAAGAGATTATCCTAGATGAAATGACCTACAGTAGAAAGATAAATACTGAATTGTGTTACTTGTCTGTCAAATATAGAGAAACCAAAGAAAGGACCAGATAAAGAAAAACTTTATAATCAACCCTTAAAAACTGACCATAGATCTGAAACGCCCAGGAGTGGAGGTGGGTTGGGGATGGGGGAAAAGGATAGACTAGAATAAAAGGATTGGGGAGAGTACAATGGACTAAGGTGGGGGATTACTAGCTTTGGTGGTGTGATGACTATGATGACCACACCTGTGAAAAAAAAGAATAAGATTGTAAAATAAGAGTAGTTCAATAAAAACTATATTTGCAAATAATATTGTTAGTATTGAAATGGGCTAATGTGCAAACTCTAAAATTTAGATAAAAACAACATTAGGGGTATATTATATATGAATTTATTAAGTTAATGGTATTTTGGTACTTCAGTTTCCACATCTGCATTTTACTATGCCTCCAATGTGATTTTAGCATCTAACTTCAAATTGTGGTTTTAACACATCAAATTAATTGGTTCCCATTTTCTTTTAAAATATTTACCTCTTCTACCCTGTATATACGCAAAACCTCTCTCCTGCCATGAATAAGAATTTTAATCAATTTGGAATATATGTGTTTCATCCAACTTATTGAAGCCAGGAACATGTTGCGTTTAACTATTAAGTAGAGTTGAGATTCCCAAAGGCAGGGTAGGCATATTATTTATGAATATATTTGTAGGTACTAACCGGCTGACTTCTAATATGAAAATTTAGTCTTTCACAAAGGAATAAACTTTAAATTAATTTATTGTTAAAAGGTGGCCAGTAGAACCATTTTAAAATGGAGTTGAGTTACCATAATAGAAAATTGGCATTATCTCTCTTTTTATAACTTAGGCAAACACTTAGACTGAGTAATCAAAAGCTATTGTGTTAAGGAATTTTCAAGAAAAATATTAATTGAAAAGTCATTCAGATCAACAGGGTTGATTATTGTGGACTTTTTCTGGCATAGTGTAAAATTAGTTACTAATTTTGTATAATCAAGAATGGTGTCAGCTTTATTTTTTTTTTAACCGCTTACCTCACCTTTATCCACAAACACATTTTGCCTTTTGAAATGCCTCCTGAATTTTTAGGTTGATATTACACAAGTCATAGAAGTTCCTAAATATATTGACATCATTTTTAAAGGTATATAATGTAAAGTTTGAAAAGCAAATGATGATTGATGGGCAGGTATAGTATATTCTCAAAAACATAAAGTTTAACATGTACCATTTTTATAAACAATCAGACTGCCCAGTAATTTTGCAAACTACTACTATAACTTAAAGTAGCTATTTTTTTTAACGTACAAAAGCGTTTCCTCATATTAAAAAGTAAATTCATACAAAAATAAAAAACTACATTTTTCTCAGCATAATAAAAAATCAACTTCCCAATCAACAATTGTCATAATTTAAAGAACATTTTAGACTCCAATGTTGCTTGCAAATATCATTCTTCTTCAAAACATTTTATTTATGTTTATTGGGATTCTGTTATTTAAATTTTCACTGCATGCCTATTTAAACATATATACCAGTATTCAAAGTAAATTATCTTCAAGAAGGAGATGTTGTGATTTTATTGCTTTATAATTTATTACAAATATTTCTATCTTGAAATACAATATAGGATATAATTTATTATATGGCACTCAGTATATGGCACTGCATATAGGAATAATACAGTAACTACAAACTCACTTGGGATTCCACGTGTCACTTCCAGCCTAAGCTCCTTCTCCAGAAAACACAGAATATGCAAAGCACGTGCATTGAATTCTTCCATCACAAATCCTATGATTAGAGGACACAGTATACTAATGATGTGTCACCTGGCAAAAATATATCTTTCTTTTTTCTCAGTAGAAATTTAGTTTTACTTAAGGTTTTTTTCTCAGGATCCACCTTCTTAGATACAAAGCTAAGAAATCTTAAGGAGCTCTTGGTATGATTCCCTTGCATATGGAAGAAAAGTGGCATGATCTCAGAATCCACCTTGTTAGAGACAAAGCTAGAAAATCTTAAGGTGCTCTTAGTAAGATTTCCCTGCATATGGAAGAAAAGTGGAATGAATAGTCAGGACAATAAATGCTTCTTATATGCAGTTTATGCTCACCAGTAATTCTCTCCTGATATTTCAATAGAATGATTTTGTTTTTTTTCTATTAACTCCATTACTCCTATGGCAGACAACTGATTTATAGTTTTCATGTGTATTTTTTTGCTCTTTATCCTTGTTGGTCATTCAAGAAGACTAGAACTTAATGATATTAGCAGCCTTGGATTTTACCAAATCTATGCAGATCTCATTTTTGGGAAATGTGCTCTTATTGGAAGGAAATGTCACATGAAATACCAGTAAATCTATTACAATTGATTTTTCTTTTCCTTTTTGTTACTGGGAAAATTGCCACCTAAAATTTCCTAGTTCTCACTCTTCTGTCTCTTTCTCTCTCATTCCTCCTACTTAATTATTATGCCAATTATTATATGATGAGACATGTGGATGGCATAAATCTAGAAGTAGAATTTATTGACTGTTATGTATTAATATTTACAGACAACTCTAACAATGAATTTAAAAATATTGTGCTCAGTATCATTTCTCACAAAAAGGGAATACATATGAATTTCATTTAGTAAAATACATAAAATTATTTTTGATGTACCTTGAAACAATGTCATGCTAATCTATTAGTTTTTTCTTTAATTAGCACATAAGACTGATAGTAGGTGGAATAAAAAAAATTAACAATGTACCATGAATGTTATTGCTTTCTCCTAAAAATAAATTGAATAAATTAATACCATGTTAGGGACATTTTATGCTTATGTATTTAAATGGGTTTGGATCTAATTACATTAATGATTCTTTTCCATATCCTTTTACATAATTTGTCTTATCTATAGTTTTTAAAAGCAAATCAAAATTGTAACATTGCCATGTCATTAACAAGGTCAAATACATAATTAACATTTGCATAGTATATATCACTATGTAATGAAGTTGCGTTAACACCACTTAAAAGGGATATAGACTGGATGAGCTTGAAGTTGACAGATGGATGCACAGAATTTAAAAGCTTACAAACTGCAAATGAAATATTTTTTACAAAATACCAATTTAATACTCAGTTCAGTAATATAGCAGCAAATATTGCAATTAAGTACATATATAAGGAATCTATTATTCTAATTGTGAACTTTCAAACAGCCATGTAAAAATAGTATTATTATGGATGATAAGATTTATTTTTGCCTCTGTTGTTTTGATGTAGCTTTTACAAATATCCTCCCAAGACAGCATCCGTAGTTTCCATAAATTAACACAAATAATTATTTAAATTTACAGATTCATTTTTATAAAGATAACAATAGAGAAAATGTTCAGCATTTTTTAGTTTTAATTTGTGATTTGTGAAACACTGATCAGATTAAATTTACAAGCAGAAATAAACTTTTTTTTTAAGTTTAGATGAGTATATAAGAAGGAAGAATTAATATGTTGCCCAAGAATGATGAGGTATAATTTTTCCATTCAAAACATTTGCTTGAAATTAGTCCAAAGAATGGTGTTCTTCCTTCTATAGTCCTGTATTTGGTAAATGTATAAACTAGTCACTTAGATATCCATATTTTATATTTGATTATTTTTTTTCTGCTTTACCTGCACAATAGGAGCAAGTTCTACCACCCAAATATCTAGCTCATTTGAAACGTTCTCTTATCTATTTTTTACTTTCATTTTACAGCTACCTTAGGCAGTTTTCCACTATTTCACATTTGCATTAATGAAATATTGCAGTTTGTGAATACAAAGACCATATGTTTTTTAGTTTGCTGTTTAGTCCATAGTTGCCACTCAACATTGTATTATGACTAAGGGAATGAAAATCACTATGGTGTCTTTCTTAACTGCAGCCTTCAAAAAATTTAACATGTATCTAATTATATAGGAATAATATAGGGGAAGGTTATATCTCATTAAACAATTTTTTATGGGATTTCCACTACCACTAGTATAGCAATAAAGATAGACTGGTTATATAGATAATAGGGAGATGGGAAATAGAGAAAAATCCCTGTTCTCATTGAGTTTGTAATCTGGGAGAAAATAAGTAAACTATGTCAACTATGAGAAAGTGAAGTTTCAGATATGTATAAAAATATAGCAAGATAAAAGAAGGTAATGAAATAAAATCCATAAGCAACAAATATACCATAGAACTTCAAGTATTTTTCTTTAATTTTATATTTTGAAATTAAATGATTAAAGAAGTTTTATTTTTCTGGATCTGGATTTTTTTTTCAGAAATACAAGTATAAATTCATCTTCTAAATATATGTTAAAATAGGCTATTTTGTTTTAACAGATTAATGTGTATGTTCATTTGGGTCATACTTTATTATCTAATTTTTGATCTAAATATGTGCAATTTATTTTATGAGTGATTATCATTTCATATTGATCACATATTCAATAGCTTTCTGATTCTGAGTAATTTAGATGCAAGAACTGAATAAAATTCAGAGTTCTACAAAATTTTTGGTAATGGAAAAAAAATATAAATCCAGTTCCAGATATTTGTTCTCTCTTAAGCAGTTTGGGATTTTATTTATTTAGAGGCTAGAAGGTAGAAAATGTGACCTTAAAGTACACAGAACATTGGAACTTGTGATTTCAGGGGATGAATAAGTCCAAAATTCTATCTCCTTGAAATTTGTTTCCAGAATGTTAACTGCAAAGCAAGTTATATATAGCAGTAAATGCATGCTTAATTTGTGCAGAAATCATGGTGTGATGAATACAATTAAGAGCCTCGGAGGGAATAATTATATTACTGCATAAAGCTGGTGGTTCTCAAATTGCTTGGTGCCTGGACTTTAAATTGGCCTGATTTCCTGTTGTGAAAGTCATCCATCGCAGCAACACAACTGCAGCGGGAACGGTATAGTTTCAAAGTCACACAGAAAGCATATTCTTTCTGATCAATTGCCATATATTCTGTTTAAAGACAAAAAATTGGCAACTTGCATACCAATGTTGATTAAACTGATAAATTAAAATGCATTAGACACAGTACATTTTTATTTCTTCATTGAGACGAGAATTTTTGTAACAAGAATGACTAAAATTATAACAGCAGTTTTTAACCATGTATATATGCAAGCAAAGCTATAAAAATTTTAACTAATTGTTTGAAGTTAACAACATTTCATTTTATAATACCTGGATTACCAGTGCCTTGAAATAAACAGAAGGTAGTTAAATCAGTGATAGTAAAACCTGGAAGCATAGTTTAATACAATATGAAAACTTGATGTTCCATTGAAACTACTAATTTCTTAATATTATCAAGTAAATAATTTTGACTGAAGAAGCACGATGTGATCTCAAATAATTTTCATTTCTTAATAGAAAATAAACCATCTCTCTAGTACCAAAAATTATCATTTTTTGCATGAAAAGTTAACATTGTTTGCATGTTGTTATTTCTAAGATGTAATGATAGTGATTGCTCTTCTATTTTAACCAAACAATAAGGAAAAGACAATAAAGAACATGTAACACAGTTATTTAACCAGTGATGAGTTTGGAATCTCTGTCTTGAAAAGCTTTAAGTGAAACTAGTATATAGGGAAGGTTGGCAAGAGGTTAAAAAGTTAAAGGCTGTGTTTTCATCCCAAAGAAACAATAAAGTGCCTTACAATATCTAAATCTTAGAAAATCTCTGGTTCAAGGTTATCATTCTCACAGGTGCATGACAATAATTATTAACCAGCCACCTACACTTTATTCATTTTAGAGAGGTGGACTAGGAATCATATATTCTTTCAGAAAACAATTGCCAATCTATTGGCTCCTGTAGTCCATATGCTCCTACTTGCAATTCATGATTTACCAAGGTCTGGAGAAGCAGTCTGATTTACCAAACACTCCACTACACAGCTCCAGATAGAAACCCATCCATCAGTGCTACCACAATGTTAATTCCATTGCCAATGTTTTGATCCTTCCAAAAATTGAGAGTGTTCAGTCTGTATGATTTTCTGCCTTTTTTCTCATTGACCCTTCCTCATTTCTGTGATCATATATAATTTAAATCCCTCATAGACTTTATCTTTCTTTACTTTTCTTAATCCATTCACTTATTTCTCCATCCAACACATATTCTTTGTAAATGCTAATATATACAATGATAGACACTGGAGGAATTACAGGAGTAAGGCATGGACAGTATTTTGGATGCAACCAGGACCAAAAAAAAGGTTATATGTTCTATCCTTATTACAAATCTACTAGATATGGTTTGTATGCAAAGTACAAAGATTATGCAGTTGGAAAACTTGAAGCAATTTCTATCCAATAAAAAACACAGTGTTAAATATATGGTTAGCTGCAAGACTGTTGATTCAAGTAATCTAATTTGGGCTCTCTTCAGCGACTTTGAAAACCCTTGAGAGTTTACAAGTAGAACTGTTGATTTAACAGAAAACAAACCATTCAGGGAATGTTCCACATGTGAAATAATATATTTACTTTTTCAGATATATTTGAATTCAACACATTTTTATGTTTTGTGTAAGCACACACATACACAAACAGACACACAAATTGTCCACAATCTGGAAGAGCAAACACTACTGACTTATAATTATTGCTATTTTGGTAGGGGAGAAGAAAGTCATTTTAAGTCTTAATAATTTTGCATTCCTTCTAAGTTTGCAAATGTTTCTTATCACTGCCATTACATTTCTAAAACTGCTTTCTAAATTCAGTGTGGTATATTTTCACCAAGAATTTATGTAGTTAAATGGAAATTTAGATATTGGACCTGGTCACGTCGGTGTATTTTTCTAAAAACATAAATTAAGAAACTCTTGAATTGAAAGGGCAGGAATACTCAAGTTCAGACATATCTGATTTCATATATGTATTTCATATATATATGCACAAAAGTTATTCAGCATAAAAAAAACTTTATGATTCACTTTGAAATTTTTATTTCACCATAGGAAAGTGGTATTATTTTTTAATTATCAAGAAGATGGCAAATACAAATTGCTCTGGTAGACATAAATAGATTAATAAACAATATAAGTAAATCCTATTGCTTATTAGAAAACTTGAAAGTAAAAGGAATTTGGCCAGTTCTAAAAAGGAATGATATATTTGTATTTAAAACACAATGGTTTTTATATTTCATGTATTTTTTTTAGTGATACCTGTTTGTAGTTATGTCAAGATTCAGTAAATTCCTTGACAGAAAAATGCATAGCTAAGCTTTAATTAGCTCCAACAATTTCTTAATTATTAAACATAATGGGTATCATTTAATATGTATGGCTTACACTATTTTTTAATACCTACCATTCTGAAGGTCAAATTATCAAATGCTAAGACCATGTTATTAGGAAATTTAATCTGATGCTTTCATTTCCAAATACTGAATGACATAGTAAAATAAGTTGAAGATTTTAACTGAAGGGCATGGTCTTATAACTAATCTTGGACTCCTAGATACATGCATACATTCCTATAGTATATTATCATAGTAAAATGTAAATATCTGATATAAATGGGTGCTTTCAAAATACATAGGGATTATATACATATATATTGTCCTTGTCCAGAGAAAAATATTCTTTTAAAAATAAAAATAAGATCATTTCATATAAACACGATTTTATGTTTTATGTTTAGTGTCAATACTAATTCATGCCTCGTCCACTTAATCTCTGATCTGTTTGCTGTTTTCCAATGGATAACTGTTTTTCCCTATGAAGATTATTTTACATGAAGTAAATATTAGAATTCTAAAGGCTGCATATCCTATATCATTTTACACTACAGGCATACAAAAGTTTTCACGTAAGCATTTACTATCATTTAAGATCTTTTAACCCACAGGAAGTATACAAAACATATAGCCATATACAGAAACTTTCCTCCAAAAATGCAAAAATAATTGAGACTTTACAGCCCTTCTAACAAGGAAATGATTTGTGGATGTGATCACTGACAAGGAGAGATATTGAATGCAAGGGCAAGCCTTGATTTGTGTTTTGTCAACTAATATAAAACATAGCAAATGTTACTTTTTGTCATGTAAAGCAATATTTAAGTAAGGACACTGTGGTCCCCTCTATAAAATTGTGCTTGTCCTCCTCCTTTCTGGACTACATTTACAAGACCCAGATGCTGAGCTGAGAAAATTTTCTTTCCAGCAGTAGCATCTGGTTCCTTGGCAGCCTCTGTTTGCCCCTATGTTGGCTACAGTGCAGTTGTCTTCAGGCTGTGAAATGGTTAGGATGCTGATGTAATACCTTATTCACTTGGGTGCTGTTCTTTTTAGCTTTCTTATGTTATCCCCAATTGGGTATGTTTCACACTTACAATCTGTTATCACAAAAATTTACTGGGAAAATATTGATACATACTACATCATATAATATTCAATAGCAAAACACTGAAGTATTTTTGTCTACAATAAGATGTGCCAGTCACATGATGAACCAAACTGAATATTTATCATGTTGCATTTTTAAAAAATACTCTAATTTGTGTGTTCCAGGATTCTATTATAAATAAGGTATTTTAGAACCTTTATATTTTCCTTTGGTGAATAAGAATAATAATGATGATAATATTGATAACAATAACATTAAGCATAACTATCCTTTATAAAACATATCTATAAGAGAGGGACTATACTCTGGTTTATTTAACTATATTTAATCCTCACAACATTCTACCATTTTGATCATATTCTTCACTTAAATTTTTGAAAGACTTAAAAGATCTACAATCTCTGATCAGGAGACTGCTCAGGAGGAAAGACAGTCTGTATCAAATGGACCATTGCAGAAATTGACCCTAGAGCTGGAATTTGTTGACTTTGTTTTCAATATGACAATCATGTGGGTCATGGTTTGAATCTAGTCTACCTTCCTTACCCACTGTCAACCCTCCCAGGTGCCGTATGTATTATTCTAGTAGGAAGATCAGATGCCATCCACTAACTGACCTGCCTCACTCACTCTATGACTGCAGTTTTCTAAAAGTCAACTCATTCTTGAATCTTAAATAAAAATGAGTGATTGTTACCTATGGGAATGGTTTGGGGAAAGAGTCACTTCTATGCCGTCTTAGTTGAGAAAATAGCAGTAACAAAACAAAATTGCCACCGAGTATTTATTGATTGCCTCACATTTTTCAGATACTTTACACATGTTAATTTTTTCCCTCCTAATGGGTAGAGACTATTACAAATCATATCTTCTAAGTAAGTGTGAAGAAACATTGACTAGTTGTGTCACTGAATGAGACACCTTTATGAACTCATTCACCAGGACCCCAGAGCCTACGATTCTAACATCTTTACCTGTCATTTCTCACAAGTTCCCTATCCCCTCAAAAGAAAACCTTGAACATTGATAGTATGTGATGGAAAGCTGTTTTACTTTTGTTTTTGTGTTTATTTCATTAATTCTATTTGGAAAGTCTATGAGAATTGTCCTAGATTTTTAAACATCACAATTTTTCTAATAGTGTATTTAAATATTTTCAAATAATGGGAAATGTACCACATATTAATGGTATTATTTCTCATTCTTTCAATTTCTCTTTACACAGATACAGATACAAACATGTGCAAATATATATGTATAATATATATATGCACACATGCACACATACACACCCATTCTTTAGGAATGCCCATTGTATTTTTTTATTATCTATATGAGCTCATAAGTAGATGAAAAATAGACCAATTTGTAATATATCCATACATAAACAGATGATGAAGATAGAAAGATGACAGGTAAGAGAGAGAAAATTCTATATGATACAAATTTGTGGTTAAATGAGTTTTTGTTGTAGTTATTCATATTATTTGCTATTGCTTTGTTATTATTATTGCATGTGTGTATTGCATGCATTGCAACATGTGTGTAGTGTTTTTCAGAAACCATTTACTATTTACATATGTACAAATAAATACTAAAACTAGAGATAAAGAGAAGCTACTAAAAAATATGATATTAAGGATGTTTCTGCTGAGCTAACATGGAGGACTGACCATGTTTGTTAACAGTATACTGGCATGAAAATTAAAGAAAATCTAAGCTACAAAGAGAAATTGGAAATAATGATGATGCAACTTTTTTCATCATAGGACAAAGTATATAGAAAGAGGAAATTTAATTTTTTTGTATAATGATAAGACTATCCATTGAATTATATCAATAGCTGAGATTTTAAAAAGATGCCATAGGAAAAAAAATGCAGAAAGAAAGAAGTATAGGACATTACACAGTTTTATTAATGAGTAAGAAGGGAGGATTTTAACTATTTGGTACATATTATATGTCTTAAATGACTTGTCAACATAATTATCACTGTTATACTTAGCTAAATATTTAATTATCAAGATTACAAGTTTCTATTATTTTAAATTGCATTAATTATTATGACATCATAGTATAAAGGAGTCACAATACATGTTCATCTGATCAGAAATAACTAATTTCAAGAGATGACCAAGAACTAAGGAAAGGAAAAGTTCCTTGCGACACCTACATAGTGTCAGAATTATACATTCACTATGTTAACAGAAGCTATTAAATATTATTTATGCATTTGTACTCTAGATAACAGATTATTTTGCTATGCCAGTTATTTTCTTTCCTAAAAAATAAGCCAAATTAACACTTCCTCTTGAAATATTAAAGTGATTGAGCATTTTTTTCTTGGATAGATTCTGCTGAATAATTGCCTCAGATACACACTTAATTTTGAATAGCTTTCACAGGCTTACTTTCATGAATTGTCTTAAATCTCAAAGAAGTGAATTCCAATGACAACTGGCAAAACATATTTACAACACTTGACACAGAGCTAACACCTTCAATTTATTAAGAGCCCATACAAACTTAAAAGGAAAGAATGACTGAATCAATACAAAAATCAACCAAGGACAAGAATATATAGTTCATACAAAAAAGAATAAATGACCTAAGTATATAAAAAAGTACTTATATTTATATTGCATGTGTGTATAAAATTTATAAACATACACATTCTATTCATTATACTGTTCTTAGGAATAGCAAAACAAAGCAATGGAAATACCTGAGGACACCATCAAGAACTCCCTCAATGCTTACTTAAATAAGTGACTGTATTCTATACAGTGAAACACCTTTCAAATATTAGAAAAAATGAATACTGATACAAAAATATAATAATTGAAAAAATATGAAGCTTCAAAAAGTACATCTATTGTGCTCTGTTTTGTTTAGGAAAAACAAAGATGTGACATATATTTATCCATATGCATATATATTAACATGTGTAAATATGCTTTTCAGGAATAAATCACAATAGTCTTATCTTTATGTTAATTAAATTCTCCTTTAATTACACTTTTTTTCCCCAGAAAATATTACCCTAGGATCAGACACAATAAAAAAAAAGAGTTTTAAAAACTCTGAGAGTAATCATGAGTCAAAAACTCTGGCTCATCCAACATAAAACTTTTTCAGCTGATTTTTGTTAGTTGGCATAATAGATGAAAAGATAGCGGGTATGGGAGCGGAAAGAAAACAGAGTCGGGGGAAGCACAATGGAGTATGGTGGAGACTTGCAATGTTGTGGTGGGTGTGGTGTGATAACATATATGGGTAGGGTGTGATCCTGTATCTCTAAGTCATATAGTGTTGTAAAACAGTATTACCTCAGTGGAAAAAAATTAAAAAAAAAAACCTTTTAAAAAGCACATAACAGAACTAGGTAATAGCTATTGTAGCCTGAATAATTGTATTTCCCTAAATAAGTATATATTGAAACCCAATCTATAGTGTGATGGTATTTGAAAACGGGACCTTTAGAAGATGAGAGGTTATGAAGACAGAGTGTTCATAAACGGAATTAGTGTTGTTATAAAAGAGACATACAGTTAGATGGCTTCCTCCCTCTATTGTGAAAGGACACAGTAAGAAAACAGCCATCCATGAACCAGAGGCAACAATCTGATCTTCAATCTTCTGTTCTCTATAACATCGAGAAACAGATTTTTGTTGTTCATCAGTCACTCAGATATGGTATTATATTATGGCAGCCTAAATGGTCTATGGCAATAGTACAAAGGGATATATGATCACCACATTCAAGCAAAACATCTTTAAATTAGGAGTTTAGGGATACAAGCAAAATTTGTTACCACGTAGGGTCTTTAAGTAAGAAGCAATGTATTTAGATATCAAAGCTTACTATTTCTCAATAAATGAGGTTGATTAATCAGCAAGTTCATAATGTGAACATTGTCCACTGTTTTAGCAAAGTAAATTTTCAGAGATAAGAGAAATTGGGAACCCTTTTGACAGTGGGTAGAATTCAGATGGGCAGAATGAGTAAAGAGAATGATCTCTGGAGGCACTTAGGCCATTTTTATATGTTAATTATTATAAATAGTGCTGCTATAAACATGGGAGTGCAGGTTTCTTTTAAATTATTGTTTTTGTAATTTGGGGGTAGGTATCTATGAGTGGATTTGCTGGATAGTATGGCAAATCCATTGTTAGTCTTTTGAGAAAATTTTACTACTCAGTAATCAAAAAAGTATAAACTTATGCTATTTGCAACAATAAGGGTGGAATGGAAATGCTTATGCTAAGCGAATTAAGCCAGAAGGAGACAGAGAAATACGGGATGTCATCACTTAATGTGCAAAATAGAAACCCAAACAAAGGGTCAGATAAATGCAAACTTGAAAACCAATCCATGAAAACCAACCATAGGTATTTATCTTTGGGCAGGAAGAGGGAAAGGTGAAAAGACAGGGGGATAGTGGGGAAAGCACGGTGGACTATGATGGAGGATTATGGGTGCTACTGTGGTGGAAGGGTTATGGTGACTACACTTAGGGGGATATATACTGTCAAAACAATATATAAAACAATTGTACTTCAATAACATTAAAAATAAGGGAGAGAGAATGATCTCAATACAAATATTTTTCCCATAAATTCAGAGCTAATAATTTTGACCGTACACTTCAGGAATAGAGGTTGTTGTTTATAAAGAGAGAGATAAGTTAGAATAGCAAAAAGAAGTTAGACTAAAGAGAATTTTGACTTCAACTTGAACTTCAAGTAGTAATATTATGGAACTTTTGCACTAAAAGTAACAGATTATTTAATTCAACCCTATATAAATGCACAAGTAAAGAGAGATTACATAGTATAACGTTATCACATCATACATTCTTGTATCCAAGAATTTATCTTTGCAATTGTGGAGTCTATATTACCCAGCACTACATATTTAGTCCAACTTCAGTATAATGCTTGCACAGAGATTATTGATTGAGTAGCTGTTTCATTAATTCCTCATGCAACATTTATTTGTTGACTATGTACTATAGGTCAGGCTTTCTTCTAGGATTTGGAGATTACACTGTATAAAAACCCTATAGAGTTTACATTCTATAAAGAAAGGTTAACAGTAGATATATAATAAATTCAGTTAAGAAATTTGGAAATAGTTTATGAAAAGTTAAAGCAAGATATGAGAGTACTGGGTGGACATCATATTTTTTCACTATGTGATCAAGGAAAACCTCACTGATAAGGTTACATTAGATTAAAGAACTTCAGGAAATGTAAATTCCTGGAATATGAATGATCCAGGCCATGGGAACTGCAAAACTGAGACTGGAGTATATTTTTGCACATTCAAGCTGCAGCAAGGAACCTACTGTGACTGGAGTCAAATGAATGGGAAGCACTAGAGTAAGAGATAAGTTCACAGAATTATTTTTGACTCCAATCAGGCAGAATCTTGGAGGTCACTGTGAAGACTTCAATTTAAATTTTTCATGCAGGGCCTCCCTGGTGACGCAATGGGTTAAGCAACGCACTAGGAGGCAGACCGCAGCCATTGCAGCACAAGTTCGATCCCTGCCACTGGCCAGGGAGGGGACCCACAGGGCGTAGTATACCTCTCCTGCCTTGCCCGCTGCTGCCCTTCGCAGTGTGTTTCAGTGTGTTTCTGCCTGTTCTGTTCCTGGCTCTGTTTCTGGTGAATCCTCTCACCTTCCTGGATTCTGGCTGTACCCCAACTCTTGTATGCATAAATAAATAAAATCTTTAAAAAAATAAAATAATTTTTCATGCAAAGGTCATAGAACTAATAGAATAACTCAAGACCATTACAAGTGATCTTCTTAGAATCACCATTACATGGAAAGAATCATGTAATGATTTTCACATCTTCAATGTGAAAACATTTAAGAAAAGTATTTTATCAAATATTTGAATGTTTTGGAAATGCTGTTTAGAATGAGTAGATTTCAACTCAGCTGCTCTCTTTCTTCTCTAAATAATTAAGCATCTTTTTACCTGTCTCAGCCTGGGCGCCTGCCCTAGAAAAATTACAGGTAGGTTTCCCCACAACATGACATAATTTTTTAATTCTCCTAAACTTAGAGGAGTAGAATTGTTTCATGAAATCATAAATGACTCTTCTAGATATAATAATATTTAGATTTCTATTAAAATATAAAAATATAATCAACCTTTAATTCATGATAAAAATTAATGTAAACTGTTCTTCTGGGAAGAAACATCAAGAAAATGCAAAACTCATGTCTAGATTTTTAGAACAGGAGTGTACCTATTTTTTTCAAAGCTTGATATTTTTTGTGGCCAGTTTAGTAATCATGCAGAGTACTTAGTTAGAAGGAATGATTATTATATCATCATAAGGATGTTAATAATACAAACAGCAAATTACAGCAATCTCTGTAATTATATGTACGGTCCCTATTAAAAATTTACATGCCTTGGTCTGATTACATTCAGGATAAAAACTCGTTTCCTACTACCAAAGGAAAATGCATTCAAAGCTAAAATTAGTCTTAGCAAATTAAACAGAAATACCAGAATACCCCATGACCTACAAGCTATATTTCATATTCAACATGCTTCACCATTTAAGTGCACAATAAGAAGAATAATTCAGCTGCTATGAGCGAAACAGATGGTGAAAGGTACCTGCTGACCAAACAGGAGCAGCAGGGTGGAATCAGGGTGGGTCAGCTCATCTGGAAAGGATGCTCGCAATTGTCATTACACACATCAATTGTTTCTGATACTACTGTATGTCATGCAGTGCCCAGGGGCCGTATGGTTTTCCTTGAAACATTTAACATAAAACTGCTGAAATATAATTTTGGTCTCACATTCTGAAATGAGTTGCTAAATCCCCACAATAAGAAATTAATGTTGCCAACATTATATTATTTTAATTAAGCATCCTTCCCTTTTGTAAAGATATAGAAGAATTGTTTGATATATTTCCAATTTGTCTGCTAATTTATAAAAGTAAAATGATACTACATTATTGTTATAAAGTTAATCAAGACTTTAATGGGACAGTTATGTTACTATCAAGAATTTTTTATTATTTTTTCTTACTATAATGTATGTGTTCAATGAGCTGATTATGCAGTGTGACAATGATTTCACTAATTACAAAGTTATTACTCTATCTCTAATGGGAAGAAAATCTAGCTTCCTAGGTTGCAGATTTAAACATGAGATATAATTCCCAGAGAAAGTAGCATAGAAAAATATGTTTCAAAAAAGAATTAAAATATTAATATTGTTTAAATATCTTTGTCAATACATCATTTGTTCCTAGATTTTTTTGTCGCACAGTGTAAATTTTGTTTTGCAAATATAATGATTTCAAGTTAGTTATAATACCAAACTGTAAGGAAGACATTTCCTGTGAAGCATTGGGTCACTATAGATAAAATATACTAGAATATACTTAGAACATCTAACAGATAATATGGAAAATGTGTTGGGTCTGTATTTCATATATATATATTTATATATAATCATTTCATTAATATAGAATAAGTTCAAAAGATTTATATTTTAGTGTTTGAATTTTACTGGCCACATCGATTAACTATAAAATGCATTATCTAAAAAATCTTGCTAAAGACAAAAGGATTTGACAGTAGATTACAGTGTGTGAGACTTTTTTTAATAATTTTGGGCATTATCAAAATCACAGCAACTTAACACAATTCAGCATGATGACAAGGTTTTTTGTGTAATTGGGTATTTGTTATCATCAATACAGAGAAATATCACAACAATTTATTTTGTTTGTAATATTGCAAGTTGACATGTATAATTTGCAATATTTCAAAATCTTTAAAATGCATGTGCTCTCTAGCCTGTCTTAGTGACTAAAATACTGACATTTGCAGTCATTCTCATGGTGTTAGTCACAGAATTAGGGAGAGAGGGTAGAGATGAGAAGAGAGGGGAGAAGGAGAGAAAGGAATCAAAATCCAAATAGAGCTTCAGAAAAAATCTTGGAACTTGGAACAGGTTATTAAGACACTAAAAACCTCATAAAATTTTCTGAAATAATTATCATATATCAATTATCAAAGCTCAATAAATAAAAATCAAATAAAATTTTTAAAAAGAGTAAGAAAAAAGTAGACGACAACATGGAAACTTCAAAAATATATCGCACCATAGCAACTTTGAGTCAAATCAATTTCATCAAATTAATTTCCAGTCACAACAAAGAGTTCAATGACTAGAATATATAATGAAGATTCAATAGACAAAAACAAAAAAAATGAAGTTAAAATGGAACATAAGGGTTTCGAAAATAAGGAAAATGATACTCTGGTTTAATTTTACTTTCTTTTTAAAATATTTATTTATTATGCATACAAGTACTTTGGTACAGGCCAGAGATGTGGGGGTGAGAGGATGCATAGATACACTGCTGAGAAGAGCAGCGGACAAGCATGAGAGTTCTGCTGAGCCATGTGGGGATGGAATCGTGCTGCAGTGGCTGCAGATAGCTTTATAACACAATGCTCCTCCAGGGAGGTCCCAGTTTTACTTCCAACCTTAATATTTCCTTTCTTATATTTCATCCCTCATTCTTACCAACGTAGGATAAAATTCTTAAAAGTGCAAGGTTTTGGCTCTTTTATATAGAGTCCAGTAGTTAGAAGATGATTTTTCTTGGAAGATAATTCTTATTTCAAACACCATTCTCTAAATAAAATACTCAATTTATCCAATATTCTTTCTAGTGAACATATTATTAAACCTGTGAACAAACTGTTATATGGTGATGTATAAGAAATGAACTACACATTACACTTTTTATATGTTTCAATGGCCATATTGCTATAGAAAGTTCTAAATATTTATGCAACATATTTCTAAGTCTATTATATTACAAAATTAAAAGTCTGTACTATACAACCATTTTCTGTCTGATGTCCTAATTCTACCAAAATGGTCTCAATTGGAATTACTTGAAATTGGAATGAGCTTTCCTTGAAACATCATTCATCCTTCTCTTGATAGAGATAGGATATTTATTACTTTTGTTAAAGTTAGGCATAAATTATTATATATTTGCATGGCACTACCTAAATGCAAATTACCAAGCAACAGAGATAATTAAGAAAAAATTATTTAAAAGTAATCATTTGTGGTGAATCATCAATACTAATTACACAGCTATATCATCTAGAATAGTAACGGCACTGTGGCTTTTAGTAATACCCTGGTCCTATGCATTTATCTTTGTATTTTTTCATATTTGATATTTGTATCTTTCATGCTATTTTATTTGCACATCTTTTGTTTTCAAGTTTACATTTGTTTTTTATTATTTTATGATCCTGATATTTGTGCTAAGAGGATAAATTACTTCCTGGATATATATAAAAAATGACAGTAAATCAATGCAACAGAGTTAGAAATTACAATAAATATTAGTAACAAAAGTCCTAGTTGTTGGAAATATATATAAATATATCTTTCTAGATTAAAATAAATCTCAATATGTGTGTGTATGAGTGTGTGTGTTCAGCAGAAACTTTGCAAGACCAGAAAGAGAGGGATGATATACTCAAAGTACTAAAGAAAAAACCTGAGAAGAATGTTTTACTGGCCAAACTATTCTCAAGAAGGAGAGATTAAAAAGTTAAAAAAAAAAAAGCTATGGAAATTAAGAATCACTAATAGGTATGACTTATAAAACATGATAAATGTAGCTTTTAATCAGATATTAAAATGTTGTTTAATAACAAAAATATATTAAAGTTTGGGCCTCCCTGGTGGTGCAGTGGATTAAGCAACGCACTGAGAAGCAGACCACAGCCACTGCAGCATGAGTTCGATCCCTGCTGCCGGCCAGGGAGGGGACTCACATGGCGCAGCAGGCCTCTCCTGCTGTGCCCGCTGCTCCACTCAGCAGTGTGTTTCAGTCAGTCTGCCTGTTCTGCTCCCCGCTCTGTCTCTGGTGAATCCTCTCACCTCCCGCAACTCTGGCCTGTACCCCAGTGCTTGTATGCATAAATAAATAAATCTTTAAAATATATATATATATAAAAGTTTAAATCTCTAGCAAAAAAATAAGTGCATAGTCAAATCAGAATATTTTAATATGTAATTGTGAAGGATAAATCACTATTGAGTCATGTTAAATCACTATTGAGTCTTGTGTTAAGGTTAAATTATAAATAAAAATAATTATAACAGGGAAAATGTTAAAGAATGAAAAATATTAAAATGAATAATACATTATATCAGAAATCATAAAATGGAAGAATTGTAAAAACATAGAGTTTTATATGTTATATTGAAGTGGTTAATTTACAAAAATAAACTTTCAAATTTCTGTTTTATGTAAGCTTCATGATAACTACAAAAGGTCTATTGTAGCTGCAAAAAAGATAAAAAGGAATCAAAGATGATTGCTACAGCATGTAGCCAAAAAGCAAAGGAAGATAGCAAGATAGGAAGAAAGAAGCACTGCAATGAAAATTATAACAGCAAGTCCTTACATATCCATACATTATAAAGCTTCCAGATTATGACAGTATGTAGAAGCTGTCCTTTTTGCTAACAAAAAAGAGGGAAGTGTTTCCAAATAAATTGGATAGATGGAACATGCAATTATAGAAACTATTTATCAAGAACTCCGTCCACACAATTTTTGGAGGCAGACAAAATCTGTGGGTTGGGCCCACAGTCTGGAGACCCAGGAGATCTGATTTGCAATTTAAGTGTGAAGGCAATGTGGGAAAAAATGATGTTGTATTTGAAGTCCAGTGATTTCTTGGAGGATTTTTTCATGCTTAAGGGAGGCAGTATTTTATTTTGTACAGGCTTTCATCCAATTTAATGAGATTGCCCACATTACAAGGGCAACATGTT
The DNA here is from genome assembly GCA_019455555.1 of Galemys pyrenaicus. Taxonomy (NCBI): domain Eukaryota; kingdom Metazoa; phylum Chordata; class Mammalia; order Eulipotyphla; family Talpidae; genus Galemys; species Galemys pyrenaicus. Next base: position 3,313,685 of record JAGFMF010011655.1, on the reverse strand, counting down.
TTATTTGAAATCTACCAATTAAATTGTTAACCCCATTCAAAGAGCCTCACAAAAAATACCAAAAATAACCTTTGACTAAATGTCTAAACTTCTTGTGTCCCAGTTAGGTTGTGAAATTAACCATCTTAAATGGCAAGGAAACTACATCCACCTATTACATAAATGACAAGGAAACAAAAATAAGACATCTCTAAGAAGGTTACATTGTGAATGGTCAGGCTGAGCAAGAAAAACAGTTCCATGAGAAAATGCTAATATCAGGTCACAAGAGGACAATTGATTGTGTGGACAATACAGAACACTTTTCAATGCCATTTAAACTTTTAATATAAGTAAAACATTTATCAAAATTCTAAACTGTTTAAATGTGAGATGTATTTTTGTGGAAGAGGGTAGATGGTCAGAGGCAAATATTAGGGGCATCACAGCTGAAATTCAGTCACTGGTAAGCCAAAAGGAACAATGACTCTGAGAAAGGCAAGGACAACTCTAAAATCAAATTGTCACCACTAATGTCATAAGCTACTAACTTGAATCTCAGAATGTGTTTCCAAGAAAGAATGGATCAGAGGGATAAGAGAATACTAATATGTGATGATTATCTAAGCAATTATAACTGCATTATTTTTCTGCACTATTACTTTTAAAAATCAAAAAATAAATAAATGCTGACCCATTTCACTCTTTGTCTTTGAACTGTGATTAAATTTAATGATTAAACTTATTTTGATCTAAGATAGTTTTCTTTCTTTAGCCTATCTTAAGATAGATTTTTTTTTTTTACAAGTTTTGATTATCTTAAGTTACTCAGAGACTGCACAAGTAACATTTTCTTCATTCTGTTTTTGTCATCCTAGTAGAAAACATTGACACTGTGCTATTATCCCAAAGATGTTATTTTAATGGACATTACACTGGTGCATTTGGCAACAACAAGGCAAACAGCAGAGTTGGGAGAGATATGGCTGTTTCTATTGCATCTTTTGGCAGGGATACAGACCTTAGATTTACTATCCCCAAATGCCTCATCTGACTCATTTTTATTATTTTTACAACACAGGAAGATGCTTTTGGTGTCCATAGGCCAAACTTCAACTTGCCATAACCTCTATCCCAAAGGCCTCTGTGCTTGAGTTTGTCCTGATCCTTGAAACTACTACAAACACTTTAATAAAATCATAATAAAAAAGGCCTTAAAATACAAGTGGCATGCTGCAAATGCTTCCTTTTCCTTGCTTCTGCTCCAATTTGTGCTTTAGGGATGATTTCAGTGCCAAATCCGGTGCCTTTGGAGTGTGTCCCCAAAGATTTCTGAGCTTTCTATTCTAGCTCTTTGAATAAATGAGACAGTTAGAATTGGCAGGACTTAGTCTTCATCTTAGAAGCCTCAGGGAATGAGAGTACCAGGCTCTTCCTGGTGTTAGCTTTTGAAGTCCTTTGTTTGTATTGTTTTCGTTAAAATATTGAAGCCTTAGAATCAGAATATTTAATTTTGATTTCTTACACTACAACTTATATATATTTCAATATATATATTGAAAAGTCAGTCATTTAGATTCCTTAAATAGGTTTCTTTACCCATAAAGAAAAAAAAAATATCTCTTGCCTGGTTGCTGTGATGACTAAATAGTATATTATAGGTTGAAGTGGTTTAGAAAGTGAAAAGAACATACATATTAAGTACTATTAACACCAACTTTATTGATTTATATGCAACAGAAAAATACAGATTTCCTAAACAAAATGTAGTCACTAAATGAATGATTGCTTGCTGATTATTTCAAATTCACCTATTTTTACTTTATATGTTTGATGTCACGTTTAAAAATGAAACTGTCATTAAAGACCTATGGCTCATGAGTTATTTTAAAAGTTTTCTCTGGGAACATTATATTTGAAAAGAATAAACTACGTAAATATTGATATAAAAACACACATGACAGTACCATTAATACAGAGCTAGATTTGTCTATATTATAGCTCCAGAAATGTTGGAGAAAATAAAATTTCCATATTTTGGGGCTCTCCATAGTGGCACAAAGGGTTAAACAACGTACTGTGAAGCATCTGCAGTCACCACAGCACAAGTTTGATGCACAGCCAGGATAGTGACCCACATGGATCACCGGACCTCTCCTCTCTGACCCGCTGCTCTCCTCAGCAGTGTGTTTCAGTCTCTCTGCCTATTCTGTTCCCACTCGGTCTTTGGTGAATCCTCTCACCCCCACCCCACACCTCTGGCCCGTACCCCAGTTCTTGTATGCATACTTAAAATAAAACTTTTTAAAAACTTTCTATATTTTTATATTTGTACATACTGAGAGAGAAAATATAACAAATCAGAGAACATTTATTGGTGAGCAATTTATCATTGAGAAGAAAAAATCAGAAGTAGGCAACCACGAATTTGTGTTTCTTATATTCTCTTATTTATCCACTTAGCATTTATTTCATGTTAATTCCAAAATAGACTTGAAGAGACTTCTTAGTTTTCAGAATCGCTAAAATATTTGGTATATATGAATACCATTTTAACATATTATTTCATTCATTGCTTTGTCATTGTCCACAGATTTTTCAAGAAAATGAAAATGGTTCCATAGTGATTCACCCTTCAGACATTACAAAGGTGGCAAAAGAAGGAAAAGGAAAGAGTCATGTCTTGCAAATTTCAGGTTTTTCTTCTTTCTATCATATAACATGACACACAGATACTACAGAGACAGAGGTAATTATTTAAAGTTGGGATAGAGGGAGGGGCCTGAAATAGCAAAGAAATAGTCCAATTTGGGAATTATGTCTAGGAAATAACTTTGGATGTCCTTTCTGGCACTGAAACTAACTGGAAGCAAAGATCAGAATATGCAAAGTATTTCAAAAAGCATATTATTAAAAATGTAAGATAATTCTAAAAATTTTTAACTGTCTGCTTTTAAAATCACACTGGCAAAAGTTATTTACTGAAATGATGAAAACATACAGTTCTCAAAGAACGACGCATTTCGAACATAATCACAGTGGAAAATAGACATAGACAAACACACTGGAGTTCAGTTGAACAATAAATAAAAGTTTTACCCACAATATATAATCAGGAAATAATAACAGACCTCCCCTCGCATTCAGGATATTAGACTTACTACCCATCAAAAACAATTTCAAAATTACTTTGCACAATGAATTGAAATTTCTACATTTTATTCATTCCAAATGAGGATTTTACTGTGTTAAATGTGTGCGTGTATATCTGTGTGTTAGGGGTTTGGAGAACATAGATAACTTGTTTAATATGACTGATCATTAAGTGTCAAAAACAGGATTAAAAATTTTGCTGTTTGGATACTATGAATTTAGGTAGATATAATGATGGAAAGGAATTTTGAAACATCTCCTTTAGATAAAATATTGAGAGTATTCTAGTTAAGGAAATGACATGAAATGGGTATTTATTTTCCAAAGGATGGACTATGGAAGAAACTGACAAGTTGTTCATTAGTGTATGATATCCTTGGTGCATGTCTCACATGTATTCATTTTCCCTTCCCATTGCTCTATGTGGACAGATATCACACATCTGGATTGTATATAGTATTCTAGATTTAGGCCATAAAAACATACATAATTCCCCATTTACTGGATGAAGAAGAGTCAACAGAGGCTTTTGATATCCAAGAGATAACAGAGGCACAGATCTGAAAGATAGAAAGTGAGAGACAGGAAGAAAATTGCATGAAAGAATGACATCATCTTCCCCCACCACTTAATAATGGACTTTACATGAGTGACAAATTAAATTTCTACTGCATAAAGTATATATAGCAGCCAATTTTACATTAAAGACAGTTGAAAAATTTGAAAAGCTAAAGTCATAGAAACCATGAGTTGTCTTTTATAAGTAGTGATATTAAGAGATTGACATTAAATAGTAAGAGTGAATGGTCATCTAGACAACATGATGTATTTGAAATATGTTTAGCAGATCATGATTAAGTATTATAGGCATTGAAATAAAATCATTTTTGTCTTGAATTTTGAAGTTTCATGGGATGTTCAACTGGCTGTTGTTAATTTTTACATACAAATAAGAATGAAATCAGAAATGGTGATGAGCAAGGTAGATAAATGATAGTAAAATAATGAAAGCACAAAGCTCAAGTCTTAACACCACCATAATTTACTTAAGTATAAAATATGACCACTAATTAAAGGAGACACAAATAGTTGAAGCTGTTTTCAAGAATACCCAAATGTAGGAATATTCAAAGAATGACTTTGAAACAGTTATAATTAATAAATTCAAGATTCTGTTTCCTAAATGTGCAAATAATGGGTAAATAAAGTGGGATCTTATTAAAGAAATAGAAATCATTTTTTAGGTAACTTAACAGAAATTCTAGAAATCTAAAAATATGTAATTTAAGTAAATATTCAAGGACTGAATTTAACTGTAGGTTTAGGTGAGAAGAGTCCAAGACTTGAAGATAAATGAAGTTATATAATTCAATATGAACCAAACACAGAAAAGAAATTGACAAATGAAGAAAGTCAGTGATTTGTGAAAATATATTAACCAGTTTAAGACAGGGTAAAAACAGTCCTGAATGGTAAGGAGTTAGAAGAGCACTGAGAATAATGGAAGAAATTGTGTCCAAAGTTTGCCAAATTTATTAAAAATCATCAGTACACAAGTATAAGAAGTGCAAAAGAGGACAAATACACGGAATGTCACACCTAGGAATATTGTAATCAAACTATTAAAAACACTACATAAAAAATAATTTAACAACAGTTTTATAGTAACATTGCACATAAATGACAACTGATACCAGGATAAATGAGATCAAGAATACAACGTTGGTGTACACAGTGTGGGTTGAGTGCCACACTGTGAAGCATCTGTGGTACAGCAGTGTGAGTTCGATCCCCAGCCAGGGAGGGGACCCACATGGCTCAGCAGACCTCTCCTGCATCACCTGCTGCTCCTGTCAGCAGTGTATTTCAGTCCATCTGCCTGTTCTGCTCCCCACTCTGTCTCTGGTTAATCCTCTCACCTCCTGCGACTCTGGCTTGTACCCCAGCTCTTATATGCATAAGTAAATAATTATTTTTAAAAAAGAATACAATGGAGAAAATATTTTAAGTGCTGAAAGGAGAATAGAAAATAGAGTCCCATATACAGCAAAAAAAAAATCTTTCAAATGTGAGTTTAAATTATAAAATTTGAGAAAACAAAAACCGAGTAGCACTAAGCTAATCCCAAAAGAAACAATAAAGATTATAAAAAAAAAAAAAAGATTTATTTATTTATGCACACAAGAGCTGGAGGACAGGCCAGAGGTGTGGGGAGGAGGGGTGAAAGGATCTGCCAGAGTCAGAGTGGGGCACAGAACAGGCAGATCAACTGAAGTACACTGCTGAGGGGAGCAGCAGGCAAGGTAAGAAAGGTCTGCTGTGACACTGAGTCCCCTGCCTTGCCAGGGATCAAACTAATACTGCTGTGCCGCTGATGCTTCACAGTGCTGATGCTTCACAGTGCGATGCTCAAACTGCTGTGCCACCAAGGAGGCCCAAGATGATTACACTTTAGATTAGAAAACAAAGGTAAAACAAAATGGAATTTTGTTTCAAAAATGGAATTTCAGTAGGAAGGAGTGAAGGACACCAGAAATAGTAAATTGTTTGGGTAAGTAAAAAAACCTATAAATTTATAATATTTTCTTTAAAAGACAGACACTGTCTTTTATATAATAGAGAATATATTGTGGATTTATACTGCATGTACTACATACATGTACTACATAAGTATGTACATACGACATACGAATCAAATTCTATTAAAAAAATAGTAGTAGAATGCTATTGAAGAGTGAGAGGAATCTTGAAGGAGCAGTGAAAAGGAAAGATGCAATATTAATTGCATGCTCAGTACAAACTATGCATGAGTACTGATCCGTAGTTTATAGTGTGACCAGGGACTCTCCTTTGTCTGAAACTTTCTCCTAGTTCATCCCATTCCACTCCATTTCATAGAGTTTCTTGAAAATTCTTAATGCAATACATTATGGGCACTTAGAAATTTATGCTAGGCTTTGCTTCTCAGGACCTGGTCTAATTTACATTTGAGATGGGAGCAGCAGATCAGGAGAAATAAGGGGTTTTTGGTTTTGGGGATAAAAAGGAGTACATTGCTTCAGGTGAAAGAAATATGCATAAATTGAACTTCTAGGAATAGATGAAAACTTGCCACCATGATTGGAGATAAGACATTTACCAGTAATTTCAGCAGGAGAAAGCTGGAAGTGCTCCTCTCTTTAAAACTAGAATCAGTAGGGAGGTGTGAAGGACCCAGGAATATATTAATAATGTACTGAAGTATTTTTTAAAGATTTATTTATTTATGCATATAAGAGCTGGGGTGCCAGCCACAGGTGCAGGGATGAAAGGATTCACCAGAGACAGAGTGGGGAGAGAACAGGTGAATCTATTGAAATACACTGCTGAGGGGAGCAGCAGGGCCAGACAGGAGACATTTGCTGTGCCATGTGGTTCACCCCCCTGGTGGGGGATCCAACTCCTTAAACTCGTATTACAGTGGCTGCTGATAGCTTCATAGTGCTGCAACTTAACCCCCTGAGCCACCAGGGAGGCCCCTGTACTGAAGTATTGTGATATAAATTTATTAATTGAATAGCACGATAACCCTGTACTGAAGTATTGTAATATAATTTTATTAATTGAATATCACTATAACTAGAGACAATAGAGCTATAGTTATGTGTTTTTAAAATAAAAATACTATTAAACTTTTTTTTTTTGCTTAAAGACCACAGGTAGGCATACCTTTCTCATTTTCCTTCCAATATGTAACATCACAGAATTTTTCCAAGATTTTTAATTATCTAACATTCCATGAAATCCTGTGTAAACAACACTTGTAACCTGTCTTAATGAATGCTTCCTATATATTATGTCAAATTTAGTGTTTCTCAGAAAGCATTCAAGCCACTCTGGCTAAGTTCTTAGCGCCATGATTGCATATCTTAACACATCACCTAATGGACATTGTGCAAACTGCCTAGCACATGTGTAAAAGTGGCTGAGAGTGAGTAATCAGTCTTTATTGGGCAGTGTGAAAAGACCAGAGTGGTAGAATGCAGGGTAGCAAATGTGGAGTGGCTAAAGTCCACGAACAATCAGGAAATCAGTAGATGAGGCCAATGTTGACACTTCAGTCTTAATTATCCTAATTAGAGACCATCAGAACAGCAAAATAATGTTTATTGAGCCTGGCAAAGTGAAACATTTTCATTGTGCTTATAGCTTTTTTTGGCAGCCATTTTACACTGTTGACTCACAGGCTGTGTAGTTAACAAAATCTCATAAGCCATTTTATATGAACTGTGGTTAAGCTAGGCCTCTCTCTTACTGCCCTTATAAAATTGCTATTTTGACCCAAATATAGGAATTTACATTTTCCATCTACTCTTAGTCTTACACATGTTGCTTTATTTTTATAGTACATGATTAAGGGTCTCTTCTTTGGGAATGATGGATATCCACTGTGGATATAATTGCAAATAGCATTTCTTCATTAAATAACAGCAACAGATAAATTTTTGTCTTCAAGGTTTCCGATATCTAGAGGTAGAAGGTAATATTTACACAGATCATGCAAAATCATGTTCTACATATACCATAATGATACATGGGAGGAATTCAATAGGATAAAGTAATATTTGAATTGAGTCTTATACAACAAGAAATATGTTATATGTTAAAAAAAAAAAAAAGGAAAAATAACTTAAGGCTGAGAGGTTGAGAGAACAGTCTATGCAAAGTATTTGAGGGGGGAAAAGGCACCATGACAATTATTAATTGTCTTGGTTATTTTCTCCTTTCTTTATAATCAATTCAGCTGAATTATTTGACTTGACATCCTATAGTGAATTATTATTTTTCTGTTTCTTCTACAATCAATGCTTTTATTTAAAATAATACTTCAACATAAATTGCATGTTATTATAACAGTAGAGAGTATATTAAGAAGAGAAAGTTTTCTTTCCGAGAAATACATGGTTAGGTAATCTTAGAGAAGGGGAACATAGCTAGTATGTAGTATTTTGGATGAAGGTTATAATTTATAATGAGAAAATTGACAAAATTCAGTGGCTAAAAAACTACTATTCCTATTCTCTCTATTTTGATTTCAGAAATTTACCTAGATATGCATTCATGTGAGAGTCTTGAGGGGACTGGTAAATCTTGAATTTATTATGTTTTTAAAGTCAGTGAAGAGGATTAAAAAATAAATTATTTACATTGATATGATATGTCTGATATTTCAAATGGATCGATCTGAGGCAATGTCGAGAATAGGTTGCCAGGAAGAGTAGTAGGTTTGATAACACCACATAAAACAAATGCTGTCTGAACCGAGGTATTAGCAGTGACAATGATGATAAATGGTTAAATTCCATATATTATATGATGGACAGTGGTGCCAAATGGATTTGCTGAATAATGGAGTATAAAATTTTTGTGAGAAAAAAGAGTCCAGGCATCAAGAATTAGCATCTTTAAAGTAACCATCTTCAGAAGAATAAAGTTGTTTTCTCCAAGGGGGATTCTATTCTAATTTGCTGTTTTCTTGAATACAACACATCTCGTGAATCATTTCATTATCTTATTATTTCCTAAAATGTCATTAATTCTCACATGTTCCATTGTAATTTCTTAAATCAACACAAGAATTAATATATAAATATATATTAAAATTATAAGTATATATAAATATAAAAATATGGTAAGGTCTCCCTGGTGTCCCTCCCTCTCCAAATTATACATGATATTAGTAACTTTCCCTGATTTTTTATCTTGGGTTTCTTCTTTCAACACAACTGGGATATTTCAAACAGGCATTTATATTTCTTTACTTAGATCTGTGCATATTATCCACTACTCTTAGAAATATGTAGTCATAATCTAATTCATGAGTGACAATTACAGTCTTGTCTTTCAATTATGGTGGCAAACTTATTACTTAGATATTAGTCATCATAATACTATTATTCATGTATGTAAAACATAATTTGTCATTAATAACTGAAAGTAAGACAACATTGAGATACTACTGTATGTCTATTATAATGATTAAAATAAATTTTTAAGACTGCATTTCCAATGACTGGCAATCATGGAACAAGAACTCATTCATTTTTAGGGAAATACAAAACAGTATGCCACTGTAGAAGACATGTTATCTGATTATTATAAAACTAATTATAGTCTTATCATACATTCTAGCAATCACACTTCTAGATATTACCCAACATAGCTAATAACGTATGTCCACATGAAAATTTGCATACTAATACATATAGGACCTTTATACATAAATGCTCAAAGAGTTCACAATATCCAGGATGGTCCATTAATACAGAAATCAACTGAAAGAGCTTCCATTGGTTAAAGCCAGAAAATTTTGAGCAACAAAATAAAGTAGTATTAGATTACAAACCTAAGCACAAAATAAATATGCATGAGTTCATGCTAACATAAATAAGTGATTGAATAAATAAGTAGGTGAGAAAATATATATCTAGGATGGAGAGGAATTCCAAATAATTTATGTGCATGCTCTGCTCTCAAGAAGGTCAGGCATAACTTCTTCCTGCTTAAGTGTGGGTGCACATAATGACTTTCTTGCAAGAGTACAGAATGGAAAGGATGAATAAAGAGTGACTGAGATGTCTGAAAACACTACCTTAGACAATCACAGTTAACATCAAGAGTGATAAATAATGCTTATATTTATGTACTCTTGATATGAGGTGATATCATCAGCACTTCACCCTCATGATCTACCTCTCAAAAACTGTAATCACAGTCTAATCATGAGACAAACATTAAACAAATCTCAATTGAGGGATAGTCTACAAATACCTAACCAATATTCCTCAAAATAACCAAAAATAAGGAAAATATGAGAAACTGTCACAGTTGAGAGTAATCAAAGGAAAAAGACTACTAAACATAATTTCATATGATGAATAAAATCCTGGAACATTACCTGGAGGATATTAGGTAAAAGCTAGGGAATTAAAAATAAACCATGAACTTGAGTTTATTTGATTAATAAATATTACTTGATTAATTTTAACAAATGTATCTTATTCAGATATATTATAACAATGGAATTTAAGTGTGTAAAGTATATGGAAAGTTTCTACTAACTTCACAGTTTTCCTGGAATTCTAATACTGCTTTTGAAGTACTACTAAAGAATAGCTAGATGTAAGTACTTTTTTGTATAAAGTTAAAAAGAATGAAGTATTATAGTATTGATAATAAAAGAAAAATGTGTAAGTGATTTTTAAAATGATTTATTAACAAATATAAAATTTTTTGGATATTACTTTCACTTTTACATAAGGAGTTTCTCCTCAAATTGGCCAATAGGAATTTTTTAAAAATATTGACATATTTAAAAACCAACATAAAAACTTTAGCTCTTCAATTAAAAATATACAATCATAATATTTAAATAGAATGATACAGGGAAAGAAGAGCTTTCATAGGGATACCAAATTGTATAATGTAGTTTTGTCTACTCAAATGCAATAACTTTTTAATTAATAAACCATTTTATAGCAGTATTAGGGTAACCAAAATATCTTTTAAATAAAATTCTGCAACCAAAAAAGTTAATAGCAGTTGCTCTCTTGTTGATTACATGATAAATATTTTGTTCCCTACTATGTAACACTAACCAATAAATGCCAATAATAATTGCAACAAAATTCTTTGCTTTTAAAGCTGTGTAAAAGGCAGAAATAATCATGTAATCATCTTGTAATTATATGGTACTTACTATGCAATTACATAGTAAATACATTGTAAATTCAAAATAATTACATGGTTATTTGCATTATGCATAGTATCTAATCCAATTTTGACACATAAAGCAGTGGCAGCATCCAAAGGGTTACCAAAATTTATCCTATCTACACCACAGGATCAGTAATAATGGAAGTAATTAGAAGAAATACTTGAACAAATGTTTCATAGTATGTGATTGGAAACTATCCATTCATATTTATGACATAAGTAGAATTATAAATTAGTGAAGAATGGAATTAGTGATTGCATTATAAATTATCAATTAAAATTTATGCTAACAATGATTTTGGTATTTGGTACTTTGGTATTGTGATATCAAATGATATCAATAACAAGTTTTAAAGAGCTTGTTTGGAAGAACAAAAGTTGCTATAATGATGTTATGTATGTTTTGTTTGCATTATAAAGTATTGTTATTTTGAAGTTTTACTATCAAGATAAAAATTTGAATGGATAAATATGCATTTGCTTAGCAATATTTATAAAGATTGTATTATATTTGAATACCTGAAGTGTTTATACTCCCAAATGAATATTTTGGACATTTAAAAGTAGAAAAAATACTTATCTTTGAAAATAAGTTCTTTGAGAGACTCACATTTCTGGAAAGGCAGAATAACTAGTACAGTAGTTTCTCTCAACCAAACAACCCTTTAATGTATAAAGTTATGCAACACAACTACATTAAATCACTAGAAATTATCCCAAGGGCATACAGCAAATATAAAAAAAATTGTATAAAACCTACTATATTTTAGTAGGAACACTGAGAATCTGTGGCATTTGAGTCACAAACCATTCCCTTACCATAGTCAAAAAGCTTCATGATCCAGGATTCCCTTTCCTTCTAGTTAACAGTCTAAATGACTGTATGACCATGAGATGGCCAGACATCTGACATTTCTCATTTTTCCTCCAACTTTATGTGGTTGCAGTTTGATCAGACCAACCAAAGGTCAAAAATCTCTCTATCACCCAGTCCTTACTCACAGGTAAAAAGCTTTATTACAGATACAATACCAGAATAATGTGCCCTGATCAACCCCATACGATTTTGCTCCTTAAGTAAGGTGACAAGGAAGAGACAAGCAATAAGATTGGGGGATGCTCTCTATTCCTAGCATAAGGAGTGTTCATAGAACTAGGATATAATTCAAGGAAAATTTATTTATTTATGCATACAAGAGCTGGGGTATAGACTAGAGGTGTTGGTGGTGGTGAGAGGATTCACTAGAAACAGACTGGGGAGCAGCACAGGCAGAGCTACTGAAATACACTGTTGAAGGGAGCAGGGGGCGAGGCAGGAGAGGTCTGCTGTGCCATGTGTGTCCCCTCCCTGTCTGGGGGTCGAACTCGCATGCTGCAGTGGCTGCGAGTCGCAAGTCCCCACAGTGCGGTGCTCAGCCCACTGTGCTACCAGGGAGTCCCTGTATTATTTATTTAGATTATTTCTCTGTATTGAATTATATGTACCATTGAGTACTGCCTTTGCTGCATCCCTTAGGTTCTGGTAGCTTCTGTCTTTTATTTTTTCTACAATTATGGTTTAATTTCTCTATTGATTTCCCTACTGATCCAATAGTGATTCATTCATGCCATTTAGTCTCCACCTGTTAGTGTTTTTTTTTTTTTTTTTATTTCGTCTTCATTTCTATTTGTGGTTGTTTCCTAACTTGATGTCATTGTACCTGAGATCTTGCTATAAATTCACTCCTTATCAAGTTACTGGCATTTGTCCCATGACCTATGTACTCTATCCTTGAAAAATTTCCTTTTGCAATTTAGAATAATGTTCACTCAGATTTTTGTGCTCAACACTTAAGTCTGCTAATCCATGTAGTCAAATTTATCATTTAAGACTAAATTTTCCTTCTTAATTTTCTGTCTGATTAATCTTCCCATTAATAACAATGTGTTTTAAAATCTCCTACTACTGGGGCCTCCCTGGTGGCACAGTGGGTTGAGCTCTCCACTGTGATGCATCTGCAGCACAGCAGCGTGAGTTCGAGCCCCAGCCAGGGAGGGGATCCACAAGGAGCAGTAGACCTCTCCTGCCTCACCCACTGCTCCCTCCGCAGTGTATTTCAGTTGTTCCACCTGTTCTGCTCCCCTCTCTTTCTCTGGTGAGTCCTTTCACCTCCCATGACTCTGGCCTGTACCCCAGCTCTTGTGTGCATAAACATATCTTTAAAAAAAAATCTACTACTATCATATTGCTACCAATGTCTGTTTTTAAATTTCTTAATAGTAGCCTTATATATTTTGATGCACTTTCATCTGGAGCATATATTTTGATGAGTGTTATGCCTTCCTGATATATTGATACCTAATCAGTATATAATATACAACCAAGTGATCCCCTAGACAGTATATAAAGTTATGATTTTTTTAGCTGAAAGTTATTTTGCCTAATATAATTTTGGTTTTTCCTGTTTTTATTTGGGTTTCCTTTACTTGCAGGATTGTTTTCCTATCTTTATGTTCAATTTGTTCAGATGGGTGTTCCAGAGACAGCAGAAAGGTGGGCTTTGTTTTCTGATACAATGAGCCACTCTAGGTCTTTGATGGGTTAATTCAGAACATTTACATTTAGCATGATTGTTGATTTATGAAGACTGATTGTATCTTGTCTTTGTTTGTTGTTGTTTCATCTGTAACTCTTCTTTTAAATTTTTTTTTGTTTGATGTAAAAATCAGACAGTTCCTCTTAATATTTAGTGGAGGTGCAGAGTTAACAAACTCTTAGTTTATATTTGTCTCAGATGTCATTTATTTCTCTCTCTTATCTAGTTTTCTTGACTCTCAGTTTTTATTTTTGAGTATTTTGAATATACCATCCCATTCTCTCATTTGTGGAGTCTGATGTCAATTTTATAAAGAACCCAGATTAGTGACCTGGTGGTTCTTGTTGTTTTCATATCTCACTTGAATATTCTTTGGTTTTGTTTTGTCTTGAATTTTGGTAGTGTCATTATTATGTCTTGATGTAGGTCTCACAGCATTTTAATCATATTCATTATTCTTCATGACCTTGTATAATTATTTTTTCCACTTGTTTGGCAAGTTTTTCCCTATTATTTCTTTTTTTAAAAAAGATTTGTTTAATTATGCATACAAGAACTGGGGTATAGGCCAGAGATATTGGGGTGTGAGAGGAGTCACCAGAGGCAAAGCAGGGAGTAGAGCAGTCAAATCTGCTAAAATACACTGCTGAGTGGAGCAGCAGGAGAGACAAGAGAAGTCTGCTGTGCCACATGGACCACCTCCCTGTGGAGATGGAACTTGTACTGCAGTGGTTGCTGATAGCTTCATAGTACTGTGCCTTAACCCCTGTGTCACCAGGGAGGCCTCTATTATTTCTTTGAATAGGTTCTCTGTTTAGAAAGCTTCTCCTTCTTCATACCAATTATTTTGGATGTAGGATTCACCTTACTCCATAAAACTTTATTTTCACTAGTTACATTCAATGACTCTATTTCCTAAAGTCACCTTCTGAAATATTGGGTGTAGGACATGAGTACATACTTTAAGGAGTCACAATTTCACCCATAAAAAAATGTCTCAGAAATAAAGCACAAAAACTGAGTGAATGGAACTTAATAGAAATAAACATTTAATATTTTTCTGGCATTAAACTATTATAAATATGAACCATACTTTTAAAAATTAGAATACAGGGCCTCCCTGTATTCAGCACAAGTGGTTGAGTGCTGCATTGTGGGGCTTCTGCAGCCACTGCAACACAAGTTCCATTCCCCACCAGGGAGGGGACACACATGGCACAGCAGAATTCTCCTGCCTTGCTTGTTGCTCCCCTTAGCAGTGCATTTCCAACTATCTGCCTCTCTGCTCCCACTCTGTCTCTGGTAATCCTATCACCACCCCAGCACCTCTAACCTGTACCCCAGCTAGTGCATGTAAAAATAAATTAAATATTTTTTAAAAATGGAATATATCTTTATATTTATCCTTATATCCTTGGGTAAATTTTAAGATAATTACACAATTACTAATGATATTAAAATGTGAGTCTAGTAAATATCCACTTATTATTATAAAAGACAAAATCAAAACAGAGGAACAGAAATGATAGGAAACATAAATAAAACTAAAAACAAAATGTCAGATAAATCCAAAATAATATAAATTTTAATGAATTTCCAATCATTCTGAAGGTAGATATTTAAAAGGTAGATTATTAAAAGTAGAATAAAAGAATGAGTTATTTGCTTACAGAAGAAATACACTTTAGATGCAAAAATAAAGATATGTTAACAGTAAATTATTTGAAAAATGTGTAACACAAAAATATCTATCTTAGCGATATTGAGTGATTATACTAACAAAAGTATGATAGAGGGTGAAATCATTCATACTAATGATATATGAGGAGAAACCTTGAAAATAATATAATTGTAGAGTTCACTTTTCAATATTTAACACAGAATACATAGCTATAGTAAATGAAATTGTGATATCAGATAAGGATGTCAATATGTGAATACAAAGAAATATATAATCATTGGAAGAATAGAGAGTACCATATCATGTTTATAATCAGGTCAATTGATTCCTGACAATGACACAAAGATAATTCAATTGGGGGGAAATAATTTTTCAATATTTCAACAAATGGAGTTAAGACTATGTCTGCAGGCAAATGAATTAATTTGAAATCCTACCTCACACCATATAAATAACATTCACTCAACATTCACTAAAAATGGATAACATATCTAAATGTAAAAGTTAACACTAAAATCTTTATAGGAATACATATAAAGAACTTAAAACACTTCATTAAATTATGATTATTCAGATATAACCCCAAAAACATAGAAAGACTGATAATCCAGTTTACAAAGGACATCAATAGTCATTTCTCAACAGACATTCAATGACTAATAAGCATGCAAAAAGATACTGACATTCATTAACTGTTAGGATAATGCAATCACAATCGTAATAATTTACCACTTCATGTCTACTATGCTAGCTATAACTAAAGGTAATACAAAACATATTGGGGCTTCCCTGGTGGCGCAGTGGGTTAAGCAATGCACTGTGAAGCGAACCACAGCCACTGCAGCACGAGTTCGATCCCTGCTGCCGGGCAGGGAGGTGACTCACATGGCGCAGGCAGACCTCTCCTGCCTGGCCCGCTGCTCCCCTCATCAGTGTACTTCTGTTGATCTGCCTGTTCTGCTCCCCGCTCTGTCTGTGGTGAATCCTCTCACCCCCCACACCTCTGGCCTGTACCCCAGTGCTTGTATGCATAAATAAATAAATCTTTAAAAAAAACCATATTGGTAAAGATGTAGCAAAATTAGTACCTTCATACATTGTTGATAGGTATGTAAAATGACTTAGTCACTTTCAAAATCTTTTAACAGTATCTTTGTTTAATAGTTTATGTTAAGCATAAATTAATGATTTGATGCAACAATTTTACCTCTATATGTATAAATATCTATATCAGTGTATCTATATCTATATGTGTGTGTATCTACATAAATATTTACACCTGAATACCACAGGGATGATACTTATAATCTTCAAAAACAATACTTATAATTCATGAATTAGTGAATGTAAGAAATTATGTCATAACATACAATAGGGCAATATTATGATAAAGATAAATGAAGTGTTGTTACAAGCTACAACATGGGAATATCTAAACTATTATGCTAAATGAAGAAGTGAGAACCAAAAATCACATGTTTTGATTTACATGTAAAATTTAGTAATTTTAATCTTTATTTACAGTAAGTAGACTAGTGGTTGATTGGTACTTGGGTTGAAACCAGGGAATGATTACAGTGGGTACCAGGTATCATTTACAGTAATGAAAAAGAAATGCCCTAAAGTGAGATTCTGATTATATTTGCACGATTCTGTCAATTTAATGAAAATCATTAAATGTACTTTTAAACAAATTGAATTAATCATATGTCTGTAATCTCTCAGCAAATCTTTTTTAAAGAAAGCTTCCTAAGAAACTATAGTAATATTTCATCTCTCCAAAGATATTCATGCTAAATACAGGGTGATATTACTGGGGAGAGCTATTCTATATGTCTCTATCTATCAATCAATCAACTATGTATCTATCCCCTCTTTCTATCACCTGCCCTATCACAGCTCCCCTCATTCATTTGGGAAATACTGTATATAAGTCACCACAGAAAACTGAAATTAGGCGTTGTATCCCTATATGCTGATTTAATCAGAAACAGGAACTAATCCATTTTAAATATATTTAAAGGACATTCAGATATTTTTGTTTAAATTATCTTAGTTGTTTACATTGATGTTAAAGCTTTAAATGATATAAAGATTAGTGCCTTAAAATTTTAAACATTTTGTTATTCTTAGAGAGAATTCTGCACTTAATTCTAGTAAGTAATGCGATCTGATATCAATTTTAGTTGGATTTTTGCTGCTATCTTAAGAATACATCCTGCATAATGTATTATAATATGGATTAAATCAAAAGGCATAATGTTAACATCCAACCCTGTTGTTTATTCAAGTCAATCTACTTATATATACAAATCTGATATTTACCTCTTAAAATATTTAATAGGCATAAGTGCCCATAAATCAGTTATGACAATCATTGTTAAAGCAATCAATAGTAAGGAATATGCATTAATTCAAATAATATTGATAGGCTCATGAACCTGCATCAGTCTCTGTGAAGTACGAAAAATGAAACATCTTCCAAAAAATCAATATTTTCCTTTTTATGTCATTCACTTGAAGATTATCAGTAATATATTACTTTTTACCTTATGTGTCAATGATCTAAGTTTTAAATACATGCATCTTTACATTTTAATGTAAAATGGTAATTTTCATGGAATTGAGATGCTAAATATAATTTGATGGAAATATTTTGAAGTTTATTGTTTAAAAATGATATTTACACACATGTGTTTAAATATATATGTGCACCAAACATTGCTATATCTTTTTAATTTTATACAGTAGCATAAGAAAGCTCTGTCTTTTATAGTGCATCCCTCTTCCCCACAAAATATACTCATTTGTTTCATTTTGAAGGTAAATTGCATGAAAGAAATAACAGAAATCTCAGTATATATCTTTCTTAGCCCTTGTGAACTGTGATGTTACACAGGTATGTACTTAGGTAAAAATACAAAATGTGAAATTACTATACCCATTCATCAAAAAAGAAACATTTTAATTGGTTATAGGTGGAAAATATCTACTTGACAGTCAGTTTCTCACTTTTCACATAAGTGCTTTGCTGCTTGGATGCCTAATCTTGTTTAGTGTAGGAAAAGTAATTTGACATGAAAGTACCTAGATGGCTGCCGAAAATTAATTGCCAATTAAAAAAGAAAAATGTTTGTGCTACTCTATAAACAAGCCAATGTATAAACCTTTCAGTCTTGTTGCTTTATTTATGTCTTTATAGATCTGGTTTCAAGCTATTTGCATACAATTTACAAATTCATATTATAATTCTCCAGTATATTTATGATTTTATAGTTGTATATATTTTACCTCTATGAGAAATATTTATTTCGGTATGCTTCTGTTGCTTATTATTTAACAAAAACATCACATTGCATTTGATAGTTTATGTGTCTTCAGAATAAGACATGTTTATTTGTACAGGGGAAAGGAAATATTTTACCATTGCCAACAGGCACAGGTAAGCATGTGCTTGTATGCACACAACGCACACACACATGCACACACCACCAACACAGCTTAGAAAGGCCATCATAAAAATGCTTCCACACTCTTCAAGTTAGTCTCTCCAGCATACTGAAGTTAAAAATTTTGTAAGGTAAAAGAAGGAACTTTCACACATTAAGAAAACTTTCTTTGAGAAATTAATGGATACTGAAGAATTCAGATCTTGAATACTTATAAACTACTGCTCATTTGGGAATATATTTTGGAGAAATAGAAGTCAAGAGAGCTAAGTAAATTCTTGCTCTCTCCTCCAAAAAGAACAATGTGAACTGTAGATCAAATCTGGAATCAAGGAGAGAAAATCAAATGTTAAAAAAATGTTACAGATTAGTCAGTAAAAATGTATATAGGGAAGGTGGAGTACTGTGGGGAAATGAATGATGTTTGAGCTTTCCTATAAGTAAATACAGTAAATTAGATATTTCCAATATTACAAAATTTTTTAAATATAAAAGATAAAAATCAATTCAGCTTTCTATGACATTGACCTAAGTAACGCATCAGAGTTCAGATCCTGTGTGAACTGATTGGTGTATCAACTTTAAAAGTTCACACTCAATATGTAAAATTGCCTATGAGATGAAAGGTCATTTATTCCTGGTCAAGCACTTATCAAAACTAACATCCTGCACTGGGATGGGGTGGATAATAAAAATGACTTTCTGAATATTTTTATAAATAGTTTCAGAAAATAATAATAGGAACTATAGCATTTCCTTTTCTATTTATGAACAAGTGAATTTCTTATTAAAAATTGTTAATAAAATTATGTGTCATCTGTCACCTATACCATCAAGCGAGATCAATTTTTCACTTTCTTTTTTTATTTGTTTCATGATTTACATCAATTATCTCATCACTGTTTTCAAGATAGGTATGAATAGATCTAGTAATGTGAAAAAAGAATGCAATAAGTCTGTCTTATACAATATTACTTGTTCTTTTATTCTTATATTTATGCTCCTTATCCTACAGCTCCAGTCTTATTTCCTATAGTTTTAGAAACATGTTTTAAAACACTTTGGTTGCTAAAATAATTGCTTACATTTCCCAAATATGTTTCAGTAGAGCATCTGCTCCACAATCTATTTTATATAAGAACTCAGAATGAAAACTGAATTTCTTCATAGTGTAAAGACATTTGTAATTATATGATATCAAACAAATACATATTATTATATAATGCAGAATCACATTGTTTAAAAGTTAGAGATTTTAAATAAACTCTAGCTTCATTGGAATTTTCCAGATAGATAAGAAATTGTGACTTTGTGAATTGTTCACAAGATCTCTGCTTTCAGATGGATTGAGTGTGCATTCTAGTTACAGAGTGTATTGTTTCCCAGTTCTACCACTCAATCTCTGTGCAAGTGCATCTAGAGTAACACAGCTCTATCTACAGTATGTGGAATAATTTCTCATTCATAAGTGTTCGATGAATACTACCTGAATAATACATGAATGAAAATGATCATTGATTAATATCGGTCTCCCTTACTAAACCATAAGTTTCTGACTGTGGGAGTACAACTTACTCTAACATTCATTGTTTTATTGAATTTCTAGAAATAAACTGAAATTATTTTTGTTTTTAGAATCATTTCCTGAAAGTATTTGTAACTATCCTCATTTTACCCCACAATGCCCGGAAAGATATTTCAAAATGTTGATGAATTTAAGAGAAAAATAAGTTCAAAACCAGTTTGAATTCTTCCAGAATTTTTACAAATTTTATATTTAATAAAATATTGATATATATTATGTATTGATGAAATGTATGCTTTCAACTTTCTTACAATGGCATCCTTAAAGAAAGAAATACGTTACCACAATTAGAATATATTGCTCTAGGGCCTCCCTGGTGGCACAGTGGGTTAAGCAACACACTATGAAGCAAACCGCAGCCACTGCAGCATGAGTTCGATCCCTGACGCAGGCCAGGAGGGGGACCCACATGGTGCAGCAGACCTCTCCTGCTGTGCCCGCTGCTCCCCTCAGCAGTGTACTTCAGTTGATCTGCCTGTTCTGCTCCCCGCTCTCTGTGGTGAATCCTCTCACCCCCCACACTTCTGACCTGTACCCCTGTGCTTGTATGCATAAATAAATAAATCTTTAAAAAAAAATATTGCTCTAGATCCTAGATCTGTTGCCATAATCTGTGTGTCCATGTATGAATCATGTACAGTCTCCCCTTCCTCTTTTATCTTTAAACTTGAAGAATAATATTTGAACTACCAATAGTTCTGGGTTGCAGTGAGAAAAAATGAGATCCCATATGGTAAAAGTCTTTGTAAATTCTAAAGCACCAGATACATATTTTGTTCTAGTACTTGGTACTTATTGGGAAAGACATATTCTGAACAGTTTGACCAATCATTTTGTCAGATTTGACAAGAGGAGCCTCAAACAAAATATATGAAGATAAAATGTGACCCTGTGAAAATCTTTGCATTTAATTTTTCTAAGTATTGTCATAGTACCTGATATGGGTGCAATGGAATCAAAGTCTCCTATGTCATCAATTTCAAAGATTTCCATTGCAAATCAGAAAGAAACAGAACCTCCTTGGTGGGGCAGGGGTTAAAATCTCAGTGCTATCAAGCTATCACTAGCAGTGCAGCATGAGTTCTATCCCTGGCCAGGGAGCTGACCCACATGACAGAGCAGACCTTTCCTGTCTCACCTGCTGCTCTCCTCAGCAGTGTATTTCAGTACATAGACCTGTTTTGTTCCCCACTCTGTCTCTATTAAATCCTCTCACCCCCACAACTCTGACCTACACCCCAGTTCTTGCATGCATAAATAAATCTCTTTTTTTAACGAGAGAGAGAAAGAGAAAGAGAGAGAGAGAGAGAGAGAGAGCACATACACCTACTCCTGCCCTGCTACATCGGTTAGCATAGATGCATGTTAACAATGAATCAGTCATTCATTTAACTGTCCCTTTTATTTATATGTTCCTTTTAGTTGTATGTTCCTTTTAGTTATATGTTGCTGCTATTTTGCCTATTTTTAAGACTTTTACTATGAACAAAGAGTAACAGCTGTTCTGAAAACTAAAGATGTAATTGTTTTAAAAGAAAAAAAAAAAAAGCATGGGCCCTCCCTGGTGGCTCAAGTGGTTAAGTCACAGCACTATAAGTAATGTGCAGTCACTACAGCACAAATTTGATCCCTGGCCGGGGAGCTGAGCCACATGGCACAACAAACTTCTCCCGCCTCTCCCACTGCTCCCCTCAGCATTGTATGTCAGTAGGTCCACCTGTTCTGCTCCCCACTCTGTCTCTGGTGAATCCTATCACACACACCCCCCAGAACTCTGGCCTACACCCCAGTTCTTATATGCATAAGTAAATACAATTTAAAAAAATAGAAAATACTATTGTGGTGATTGAAGATATTTTAATGTGCTTATTTCTTAGTCTGTATAGTATTATGTATGTTCAGAAGAATCTTCATGTCCTTTAAAGTTAGGAACATGAAACATTATCCAAAAATTAACAAAGATGCAATAAACAATTTATTAAAACAATAAATAAGTTACGAACATAAATATATTTTATATAATTTTATATATGCATAAGTCTCCACTTCCAAAAACAGTTTTAACTCAGTTGTACAGAGTTTCTGTAATATTTTTCCTGTTGACTCTAATGATTGTTAATTATAAATTATGTACATACTTGCATGTGTATGTTTATTATCTGAAAACTAATGTTTTGTAGAGAGTTTATTTTTTAAAGATTTATTTATGCATACGAAAACTGAGGTACAGGCCAGAGTCGCGGGAGGTGGGAGGATTCCCCGGAGATAGAGTGGGGAGCAGAACAGGCAGATGGACTGAAATACACTGCTAAGGGGAGCAGCAGAGAGATCTACTGAGCCATTTGGATCCCCTTCCAGGCCGGAAATCAAACTCACGCTGCTGTGTTGCGGATGCCTCACAGAGCGCGGCTCGACCAACTTTGCCACCAGGGAGGCCCATCGTAGAAGAGTTTATTACAAAGGTATTTTATTCATAAATTTACCTTTTTAAAACCTTCTTTTCACTTGATATATGAATCTGGACACTGCAGCATAATACAAAATGCATAAACTATATAAAGTCACAGAAGTTTAGAGGAATCACAACTTTAAAAAATGTGACATCTAAATTTGATTTAATGAAAAATAGTAACTTTATTTAGATGTAACAATACAACCACATGCCTTTTAGACAAGCAGTTTGGACTGATGTAGTATATAATAGAAAACTGCTTCAGGCAATATTATATTTCTCAGATATCAACCATTAATGGTGACTGGATATTTTACATATGTTACTTTAAAGCATATCTTAAATTAGATAGTAAAATACAGTTCAGATCATTAAAACTATCTTTCTCTACTAAATAAACCATAGGTGTCCCCTACACTTCTGACACTAATGTAATTATTATTAGCTTGCAATTGTTATCTGAGACAGTTATATAGATAAAGTAAGCCCTAAGTAACATTAAATCGGCCAATTTGACATTCTTCTCAGTAATGACCCTTACATGGCTGTTTTGCTGTAGAATATGGATATGATTAAGTAACAGCAGTGGGTATTTACTGACATTAATTTACAAGTCACTTATTCTAACTTTACATGAGCTCTTTAGATGATAGATAATATTTATTAATTCTTTTGAAAATTCTGAAGATATATAGGTGTAAGTGCATATCTGCATAGATATTAACTAATCTATGTAATTTTCCAACTATCTGTGGGATATATTTTACAATGAAGTTATTTCACAAAATTTAAGTATTTCATGAAACCAGAAAAATATGCATCAGTTTCTCATCTGATTTTTTGTTGTCCTTTATACTGTAAAATTGAGCTATTAGTAACCCATCCCTGATCATTTAATAATGTTCTTATAATAATTTTTTGGAAAAAATAAAACCTAAAGAGATATATGAAATTACCTTTGAAACAAACAAACAAAAATTACTATAGAGTATTCAAAGATGCCATTGTAGACCCTGAAGTAATCACCAGGAACTAGATCGGTAATAAATATAAAAAGCTTCACTTTAAAAAACATTGTTAGTGAATTCTCCCTTTGAACTATGAGGTCTTGAGGTTAGAATTTAATTTCCCTGTGTGCAAGACACTTTTTAAACACAGAATTTTCAAATCTCACAAAACATGTGTTTGGTTAAGGTGAACAAAATTTTCATATAGCATTCCAAGGAATGAGCTAGATTTAAAGTACAGGGTATGATTGGGATAAAAATTCCTAAAAATCTGATTTGGAGCACTTGAGGAGCTAATTCCCTTGCAAACTCAGGCATCTTTATCTAAATAAATTTCCTGGGTGTCTGGAGATCTGGAGCATGATATAAAATATTCCCTCTATATTAGTCAACTTGCATTACAAGAATTCTGCACCACAGAAATTCTAGAAACTCAGTGGCTTACAACACAAACATTTACTTCTTGCACGTAGATTTATGAAGTGTGAGTACTGCTGAGGTTTCAGACTGCAGGTTGGGCTACTGTAAGCTCTGCATATCATGTGGTTTAGAAGCAAAGCTGAAGAAGCAGTTACTATTTAGAGTGTTTTTAATTTTCATGGTGCAGAGCAGGATAGCTGGCGTGCAAGTGAAACCAGGTAAATCCATATAAGCAAATTTAAAGCTAGCTCACTTTCTTTTGAACAAAGCAAGCTATATGAGCAAATCTCATGTCAAAGAGACTAGGAATCATACACCTGCCACTATAAGCCATGACATGGGTAAAGGTAAAAAGAGAATTCTAAATAAATAATACAATATCCCCAAAGGTGAAAGACAAATTAGTGCACTTGTATTTTTCTCTCCACAAAGAAAACATAAAAATACCTACAGTGTGTCATTTAGGATTTCAAAGACAACATAAGATACATTTGATAATATGACTTTACAATAATTTGTGAGTAATCTGAACACTGCCATCTGTTAGTGAGTCATTGTTAGGAAAGAATTCTCCATGGATCTTTTGGATTTCTTTACACCATGTAAACAACGTACTGACTGCCCTTGTGTCCATCATTGTCTTTTAAAGGATTTTTGCATAGTAAGCAGTTTTTCAACATAGGGCTAATATTTACCTCATCTTACATATAATAATTTTGATAACCATTTTAATGATCACTTTCAGCATCATGTGTGTGTACATGTGTGTATAAATCAAGTGTGTCATTTATGTTATTCAAATTATCTTATATCTTCCTAGATGTTTTGTCTGCTTTACCTATCAATACGGAGAGGTATATATTAAAATCACCCATTCTAATGGTAAGTTTCTCTATTTTTGCTTGTGATTCTATCTCTTTTTATGCTCTAAATTGTAAAGACTGTAAAGAAGAAAATAAGAAACTATATAGTATTAAATGAGGAGCTAGAACAAATAGACTTAAAAGATATATACTAAACACTTCATGCAAAAAATAATGAATGGATTTTTTTTTCAATTGCACATGGAACCTTTAAGAATAAATCATGTTAAGACACAAGTCAATTGTTGAAAAAGCCTACAAAAATAGAAACCATACCAAGTGCTTTTTCTAACCTTAATGTTATAAAGTTAGAAATCAATTATACAACAACCCAAATGCCCAAACAGAGATGACTGGATCAAGACGGTGTGGTATATATACACAGTGGAATACTATTCAGCAATCGAAAAAGATAAACTAAGACCAGTCATAGCAGCATGGATGAGCTAGAAGGAATTATGCTCAGTGAGATAAATCAGAAGGAAAGAGAAAAATATTGGGTGGTTTCACTTATAGGATCAATAGAGGGGAACCAAATAAGGCATCAGAAAAAATAACAATTAAAAAAAGCAAAACAAAATAAAAATAAACAAGACAACTATAAATTAGAGACATTCTGCAGGGTAGCAGAAGAAAAGGGAGAGGGAGCAAAACAAGGGAGGGAAGAGCACAGAGACTGGTAATGATGCACTACGTCTTAGAAAAGAAAGGAAACATTCTAAAAAAAATGAACAATGATGTTTTATATATATATATGTTGAAATTATATAATAAAAAAAGAAATCAACCACAAAAAAAAAAAAAAAAACAAAACCAGGGTATCTCCCTGGTGGTGCAAGGGGTTAAATGCCGCAATATGAATCATCCACAGCCACTGCAGCATGAGTTTGATCCCAACCAGGAAGGCAACCCACATGGTGTGACAGACCTCTCCTGCCTCAGCAGTATATTTCAGTCAACCTACCTGTTCTGTTACCCACTGTCTCTGGTGAATCCTTTCACCACGCCCCACACCTCTGGCCTGTACACAGGTTCTTGAATGCATAAATGAATAAATCTTAAAAAAAAGAAAAGAAAAGCAGGAAAAATGGAGTTTAATCAATATCCTGATTAATAATTATTGGGTTAGATAATATATTAAAGCATATATTAAAAATACCTTGATATTAATAAAAACAAGTATATGTTATCAACTCAAATGATGCAGCAAAGGCAGTTTTGAGAGGGAAGATAATTGTAGTAAAAACCCAAATAAAAAGTGGGAAAAATTCCATATAGACCTCTTAATATTATTCCTTGAGAATTTGTCAAAGAAAAACAAATGAAAACTAAAGTTAGTAGAAGTAGAAAGTAATAAAAATAAGAGAAGTAAATTAAATAAAAATTTAAAAGATCACATAAAATATAAATGAAATTAAGAGTTGGTTCTGCCAAAAGATAAATAAAATTGATTAGCCTCTAGCTAGAAGAAAAAAGAAGAAAGAAAACATTAAAAGGCAGAAATAGAAAAAAGAAGAAAGAAAAACACTAAAAGGCAGAAATAGAAATGAGGAGAAATAACCATACCTGATATAGAACCAGAAAGGATCATAAAAGATTACTATAAATAACTACATGCCAATAAGTTAAATATCCTTACAGAAATGGACACACTTCTAGAAGAAAATAGTTTTCCCAGACCAAAGCATGGAGAAACAGAAGAATCACAATAATGAAAATTAAAAAATGTATTCAAAAATCTTTCCCAAAGTAAAAGCCCAGGACCAGACAACTTTACAAATGAATGAAATAAAACCTTCAGAGATGAATGCATACTTCTCTAGAAATTATTTCTAAATATTCAAAAGGGGGGAAAGCTCCCCACTACCTTTGATGATACTTCTATTATACTAATACTGAGAACAGTATGCCTATACTTTATAGGCTAGAAATGATATTATGAGACACTACCATTGAAATAGACTGCAGTTTGAATGGAGATAGGGTGTCCTACTGCCCACAGGACAAGAAAAATACATAATTAAAAGAGGTTAAGCTGAATATGGCTACCAGACTAGACAACTGGGTAAGTGTGGCATTCAGAAGTGATTAACATTCATTCATCCTTAGCAATAATTAATTAGGCTTCTTGGGACTAAAAGGGGCAGTTCAAAAATGTCCAAAATATCTAGATATATGAAACTGATCTGACTTGAACTTCCTTAGTGAAGAGTCATAGTCCCTTTTTCAGTTTCTAAGCCCAAGTCATAATAAAAACCCCATTAACTAAAGGGGCTGATTCTATGATAACATTAAGATTATGTAATGTTAATGCCCATCCTAGAACCCCCA
Organism: Galemys pyrenaicus; assembly: GCA_019455555.1. Taxonomy (NCBI): domain Eukaryota; kingdom Metazoa; phylum Chordata; class Mammalia; order Eulipotyphla; family Talpidae; genus Galemys; species Galemys pyrenaicus. Next base: position 3,286,434 of record JAGFMF010011655.1, on the reverse strand, counting down.
AAGGAATGTACAAACAGTCAAAAGAATAATTACATTCCACAGAAGGTGAAACAGCAATATTTCTCTAGCATATTAAAGTTTTGCTCTTTGATGATACTAATTTCTAGGCAACTGAAATGCCACTCTGGGACTTCTGTTAGAGTCAAATCCTATGATCAATGGAGTTTATGTCAATCTGTCACACAGTATACTCAGTGTTTTCCTATGAATTTATTATTTAATTTACAGGGATTATATAACCTTCTTAATAAGTCCAAATATGATACTTTGCTCCAAAGTGAATAATATTTACCCAGATATATTCAGAGTCCATCTAAAATTTTAACACTGGAATATGTTCTTAAATCTTCAAAGAACAAAGCAGAGGTTACAAATTATAAAATGATGAGATCCTTGATAATACCAAAAAGTGAAAAAATGCAGAAAGATAAGGCACTTAATGTATATCACATAAAATATAATATAATTTATCTATCTACTACAAGGAATCAGCTCACGTGATTATGGAGATTGAGAGGTCCCACAATCTCCAGTCCCAAGAGTTGTTAGTAGAGTTCCAGTCTGAGCCTGAAGAACTAGGAGAAACTGTAGTCCCGAGGCAGGGAAGACTCAATGGCCACACTCAGTCAGGTACAGAGAAAATGGATTCATCCATTCCCCTGCTTTTTGTTCTTTTCAGTTCTTAACAGATTGGATTACATGGGACAAGCCGCTTTAGTTGTTAGTCAAACTAATAACTACTAGAAACACCCTCACGGACATAGCCAGAATAGTCCATGACACAGATAAGCTGACACACTAACTGACCATCACAATGTCAAAGCTGAACAGTGAAAAATAATTGCAAGAATATTATTTAATATATTCTTATTAAAATTTTGTACTAAGAGATCATATATTTTGATTCTTTTGGCCCAGAATTTTGTACTAAGAGATCATATATTTTGATTCTTTTGGCCCAGAATTCATTTGGGATAAATGTTAAAATAATGTCATCTAGGTCCTAGTTTTTGCATTTTATATATATTGTACATTTTTAAGTAGGTTTCAAAGTTCTCCTTAGTTTTTTATCCCCCTAGATGAAATGAGGTGAAAAATGAACATTTGAAGTGATTAATGAAATACCTTCATATAGTCTCACAAAGTAACAACAATTTAAAATGTTCCCCATGTGTGAATCTTTTTTCTTCATGTGAAATATGGGGGGGAAATGGGGTAGAAGATAACCAAACCACACCAAAAATAAAGAGAGCTATGTAGAAAACTAATACTGCACTGCAGATTCTCTAAGTATTCAAAATTCCGGCATTTTTTACTTAAGGTGCTGGGATCGAGGCAACAAGTACTGAATCAGTCCTTCTATATTAAAAAGAGACAAAAGGGAGAATCTAATGAGCTTAAACTCATAGCCACAGAGATAATGAGAGCAAGAGACCTTGGGCTGTAAGCAGCAACTCTCTTTGTTTCACACTGAATACCCTCATCTAGTTATTAGTTCTTCCTCCAGTAATCTGTCAAACAATGAGGGACTAGAATTTTAAAAGGTGCATCGCCACAGAAAACATGCTAGTGCTGAGCCAGTGAAAAGGTGAGATAATGAGATTGACATTGCTGACACTGGAAATCTGGTGATATAAAGATTAGTTTACAATCAAATTACTCTCATATTCACTTATAGCCAAATAAGTAAAGAGGCCACCTGTAAAGTATATTCCCCACGAGTAATGGTGTGGAGACTATTATAATAAACACATGTTTTAGGCAGAAAGGAATTCAGTGGAAGTTGCAAGACATACAGGTTGTTTAAGACAAGGGAAGTTCTCCTAAATGAATGATTCATCCATAGTAATGACACTAATTCATTATCGAGTTTCGGTTTATATCTATATTCATTTTTTCCAATCTGTTGCAGTGCAATTGAAGTGGTGGTTTGTTGTGTTGTTGTTCTAAAATGTTGTTTTAAGTACATAATTTTACTCCATTTGTGCCAGGAAAATGCCCAAACACCTTCATTAGAAATAAAGCAAATCTGTTCAACAGTACTCTGAACAGCAGGCACTATATGCTTTATTGAACAGAAAAGCTTTAACAAACCTTAACTTGTGCAATGTTCATTCTGCCTATGTCTGTTTATGTTCTCGAACTTCCTGAAAATGTGGGTGCAACAACAAAGTAGTGTTTAGTTACCCTACTTTCTTGGCCAGGTGGTTGATTATATGGTTTGGCATATTTTTTGCAGGTGGTATACAAAATCATATATACCAGCTGCTCAGCCCACTGAGTACTACTCTGCTAAATGACACAGCCCCAGCCATACATAACAACATATAATGATACTAGAGTGATATCTTCACTAGATTCATTTAGCTCTGAAAAGAATTCTCTAAGAAAGACATTTCCTTGCCTTCATTTCTGTTTCATGCTGGGTAATGTTGGCAAGAATTATTCATGGCACATGTGAGCAATTCAAAAAAATATTGTAAAAAAAACAAGGCAGCTTTGCAGAGGTACGCTATCTGCTTGATGACTTGGCATGCTGCCCCTGGTGCTTGGCACAGCACCTAGGCGGCTGGCACTGGGGATGTTATATATATACTTGCCATTGGGCCTCTACTCTGCTACTTGCTGTGCATGATCAATATCGACCAAAAGCATAAACAACCAGATAAACCTTGTATCTGAGGGATAGCAAATAGCAGTTGAATTATTTTACATAAATCTGAAAATGTAATCGCAGTTGACATTCCTATTAGTATTATATCTGAGCGTGATGATCATAATTGAGTAACATTAAATTTAGTTTATTGAACAGCAGTCCACTGCTTGCTTTACTGTGACTATGATCTGTGTAATGAAAGCAGCAGTACAAAAAATTCTCTCAGTTGGTACACTTCCTGGACAGCAGCCAAAGTATTTATTGCTATTTGTGCAATTAATGGCTATATTGATTCCTTTTTTTCCCTTAGTAAATAGTAGATAAGTTGTGCTATGTTTTCTTAGCTCTTCAAGGTTTGTTTCAGCTGTAATTAATGTGACTATAAGAATAATGCTCAATTGTTCTTAGTAACTGGTTTTCATGTCTGCAGTATTTGCAACTTGCACATAGCTTTCTGGTTGAGATGATTAAATTGATAGAGGCCCTATTGCCAAAATAGCCCCATATGCTGAAGTATGATTTATTAATGTTCAAAAATCAGAAGGTAAAACTTCACTAGCCAAAAGGCTGTGGTGGTTAATCATCTGTTCTTCCAGCTAATTCCATAATCCTCAATGTGACAATCAATTCATCATGCTGAAATAGCAAATTCATATAAATCTTATTTTCAAGTTCTACATGCAGTCAATAAAATATATTGCACATTTCTCATAAATTATGTGATATAATATTAATTTATTTTTCAAATTAAAAACTATAACTACCCTATGTGTTCATCTATTGTGCTTGTAATGTAATGAGTCTACTAGTGGCACATCTAGAAAATCACACCATACATAAGAGAAAATCTTTGAAGTCTTCTGACATAGGAAGTCAAACATTCTATCTCCCCAAAGATAACCACCTGTTTTAATATCTTCCCCTGCTTTGTTAATATTTACCTTACTGACTAGGATTAAAATATTTTGTTATTATATTTTCACATTAAAGGCTGTGGATAAAAGAAGGAAGATCAGGGTTGATATAATTTTGTGTATTTTTGCTAATAAAGCAATGAAAATAATCTACATCTCATTATGTATATTTTTATTTTCTGTTTCAGTCTGACACATCAGTCTAATTTCAGGAACTTAAAGTCAACTTTCTACAACTCCTTTCTTTGATTTTCATTTTCTCCTATAAAATTTATGTAGGTTTATAATATAAACTACAATATGGTAGCATGGAATTCCCAGCCATCTCAGTGAATCACAGGATTTATGACTCACAATTCTAAGTAACACAATTCTGTAGGGAAGGTACTTTCTGCCCAAAGGGGTACTATGTTAAAATACTTAAATATGAGTTTGCATGGCAAGACAAGTCAGTCTAAATTTGCCCTCTTTTATAAGTCAAATGAATTCAATTATATTATGCAGCATTTTAGAATCATGAATCCTACCTAAAGAAGGTTCTATCTGAATATATTTATGGCTATAAAAATTAACATTAATAATATGACATTTAAGACACACAGTTCAGAGTTTTTTCTCCTCCTTCCGTCTTCTACCTGCACTTTCTGAACACCTTTGCACAAGTGGTAGGTTGCTTCTGATCAAGTACTTTGCTTTAGAACACGTATTTTCCTTCTAAACACAACATATCATTTGAGGTGTCTGGTCCTACTTGATCCTCAACTTCAGTGCCTGTCAGTTCTTGAGTATAGCATGTAATTCTCCTTTATTGAGGATACCTGGGACTCAGTTCCTGCCAACATACTTTATGAAAAAGCTGTGCATCTATCATACTTAGTCTGATTGAAAATAGAAAAGAGAAAGACATTACTTCAGATTCATCTGTCTATCAGAGAGCCAATTAATGTTTTTGTGGTAGCACATTGCAATTCAACAAATTGTGCCTCTCTTGAAATGTAATTAGTAATATTGTGTATGAGAAATAATGTATTTTTCAGGAAAAGAAAATTTGTCTTAAAGATGAATTACCATTAGGGCTCATAAACATTACGAAGGAAGGGTAACAATTGGTTTAGAGAATTGTACATGAGAATTGTCAAGAGAAGGGGATTCAGTGGTAAGAGAAAGGTGCAGGCTGACAGACCAGCGCAGTTAGCACTTGCTTAGGCAAACTAGGAGATGAGCATTAACCTTCCATAATGAACAGAAGGGTAGAGACATTATTACTCAGCCTGAGTGATTCGTAGAATCACTGACTGAGCTAGGAAAGTCTTAGGGGTAGGATCCTTATCACAGGAAGGGCTATATCTGCAACCCTATGAATTTCATTATTTATTTTTTTGTAGAGGAAACTGAATGTAGGTCAGAAGCATGGGGGTGGGAATGAGGGGTGAAAGGATTCACCAGAGACATAGAGGGGAACAGAACAGGTGGATCTACTGAAATACCCTGCTGAAGGGAGCAGCAGGTAAGATAGGAGGGGTCTGCTATTCCATATGTGGATTAGCCCCCTGCCCAGGTATTGAACTCAGGTCTTTGAACTCAGGCCTTTGCAGTGATAGCACTGAGACTTAACCTCTAGGCCATCAAGGAGGCTCCCAATCATATACTTTTTAAGCAGAATCAGAGCAGGAATGGAACCAAGCCCCTTAATTTGCAGGGACTTGGTCTTTCAGCCAGGCAATATATAAAAAAAAAAAAAATGTGACTATAGGAAAGAAAGATAGGATGGGTATAGAAGAACCTATCCTTATGTTGCTCAAAGAATTTCAGTGGTTTTTAATGACACTTATTTTAAACTTTGAAGTCCTAGGATTTAAATCACAGCGTAAAGGAGGAGGAGGAAAAAGGAGCTACACTGGAACTAAGGTTATGTATGTTACAAGAAATAAGTTAATGCTATTCTGTAATAGATTGTCATAGCATAAGATGCATATTGTGATCTCTAAAGCACCCACTAAAAATAAGTTAAATTTATATAGTTAAAAAATCAACAGAAGAATAAATTGTTACAATAAAAATATTTAATACAAAATGAGACAATAAAGAAGTCGCAGAGGAGCAACAAAGACACAAGACAAATTGAAAACAAATAATGAAATGGTAGATGTAAATTCAAGAGTATAAATTAACAAAAAAGACAGATATTATCAGAATGAGTAAAAATGCAAGACTGAACTACATGTTTATAAGACACACCATTTTCAAAAGCACAAATAACTTGGATGTAAAGTGATTGATATATATACTATATGTGATGTATATATCCTATAACTGTATATAATGCAAACACCATCCATAGAAGAATTAGCTATATTAATTTAAGATGAACTAGACTTCAAAGACAAGTAGTGATATTTTATAATAACAAAAGGGTATACCCACATAGAAGATATAATTTCACATGCCTAACAACAGAATACAAAATATGTCAAGCAAAAACTTAAAATAGAAATAAGAAATCCATCAATAAACCTCAACTTTCTACTCTAAATAGTTTATAAAATGAGGCAAAAATCAGTAATTACATAGAAGACTTGGATATTAGCAAGTTTGCTAAGAAACTGCAATAATTATTTTTCTTTTAAAATAATTCTCCCTAAATCTTCATGTGACACTCTTTTAATTGTATATGATATTTTAAAAAAATATTTATTTATTTATGTATTCAAGAGCTGGGTACAGGTAAGAGGTGTTGGGGGGTGAGAGAAATCACCAGAGACAGAGTAGGGAGCAGAACAGGCAGATCTACTGAAATACAATGCCATGGAGAGCAGTGGGTGAGGCAGGAGAGGTCTGCTGTGCCATGTGGGTCCCCTCCCTGCCTGGGGATCAAATTCATGCTCAGTGGTTGCAGATGCTTCATAGTATGATGCTCAATCGCTTGCATCAACAGGGAGAAACCATATTGTATATGATTTTTTGGTAACAAGCATGTATTTGTTTTTCAAGACTGAAATCATATAAAATGTTTTCTGACACATCAAAATTAAATAAGAAATATCTTCAAAAGAAGGAACTTACTAAAAATATCTGAATTTATTTTGATTTCAAGAAGAAAATCCCTGTATTCATGTGAGCAAACAAGTAAGGCAATTTGCTGACGTAGGCAATTTGCTGACATCAATATTGATGTCACCTTAATGAAATACCTTAAGGTAAAACTGAAACGCTAAGATGGTTAGAAAAAAACAGAAGTAATTATTATATTTAATAATGTGGGAAGAGTAGGTGGCTAATTTTGAAATTTCAAGCAGCAAGGAATATTGTGTCAATACTCCTTTCCTAAACTTCTGCACCCAAAATTTCTGTTCATGTGCTCTAGACCCTTTTGCAATTCTGTAAATTCTAGAGAGAACATTAAACTATTCCACACAATTTTTGGCCAGAATGCTATAAATTAAGGAGGCATGTTGTCTCTCTAACCAGTGTATCAAGTCCTGTTGTTTTGTTTTTTTAAAAAGATCTGCCTGCGCCTTGTGAGTCACCTCCCCAGCCGGCAGCAGGGATCAAACTCATGCTGCAGTGGCTGTGGTTTGCTTCATAGTGCATTGCTTAACCCACTGTGCCACCAGGGAAGGCCCAGTCCTATTGATTTGTAATCACATCATGATGATATGAATTTAAAAGATTTTTCAAAAGAGCCAACATATGTCAAAATTTTGCAAGATTTTGGGGTGATTATTTTTTAAAATATGTGAAAAATAAAAAATTGAAATTGAAAATTAGAAAACAGGCAGACATTGAGTATTTGCAAATATCAAAATGAAGTATGCACATATGTGGAAAAAGTTACTACAGCAGGCCTGTTTTACTATGCTCTCACTTGTTCTTGTAGTTCTGATGATTACCATTGGTCAAATGCTGACAGCTAAACAACTGGAATTTTCCATAGTTACTGTGGGAGGGGATGCTTTTCTAGACAGCAAAATCAGTGAAGATTTTTAGCATGTTCAGAAAACATAAAAGTTCATGTTGTGGGTCTAAGTGGAATTTCTTGGGCAAGGACAGTTCACACAAGTGCCTGTAGTTTGTTGGTAGGGAGAGGATGTGCCTGGCGAAGCACAAGAACACCTGCCTCTGACCTATGTGTCTTTTTATGGATGTTCCCATGTTATGACTTTGCCATAATAAACATAATTCATGAGTAGGACTTTATATTGAGTAATATGAGTACTTCCAGTGGCCACAGGAACACTGAGACAGCACATTTCATAACAATTTATAAATTGGTTTATTATAATCAGATAGATATACTAAAAATATACCCTATAGATTTTTTCATAATTATTCTATTTTTCTTTCAATGTCATTAATAAAATACTCATGTAAGATACTTAAATATGGAGAATAGAATGGAGATTTTCAGGGTTTGGGAGGAAAGTCATGTTCTATAATAACTACAGAGTTTCAATTCTGCAAGATAAAAAAAAAAAGATTCTATAAATATATGCTGACAATGTAGTACAATAATGTGATTGAACATAATGTTGAGATACAGAATAAATATTTAGAATGGCAAAGTTTATATTAGGTATGTTTTAATCTCAATTTTTACAAATACTTTATAATTAAAAATAACAATATTTTAATATTATGGTGCTAAATTTGGTTGGAATCACTCAATAAAATCTTCACTTCTCTAGAGTTTAATCCTTTATACCTCGATTTTGTTAACAACCAGGTTTCCATATGTTAAATATCATGTTTGAACAAATTAAAAATTCCAAAGAGGTAGTCTAACCTTCCCCATTGCTACAATTTCTTCACTGCTTTCATTCTTATATATATTTTCCCCCACTGAGGATAATTTCTATTGCCCCCTACTGCAATGTATCCCTGTGAGGCTTTTGGGATGTATTTAAAGTCCGTATCGCCAGTCCCTATAGTCCAGTCACTTAAGACCTATCATCATCTGACCAAAAGCACCATATTTCCTCTTGTACCATATATTTAACTTCAAGTTCTGAAACACTCACTCTTTTCAAGCATGCCATTCTTCTTTATATTATCAAAATTCCTTTGAATTACTTTTGGTTCCACTGATGATGTGAAAGAAGTCAGAGTATATTTATTATCCATGACCTACTTCAATTGTCACCTTCTCCCTCAAGCTACCCTCCAGAGTCCTCCAGAACTGGTACTTATTCACACACTATTTTCCAAGAGCACTCTTTACATAATACTGTAAGAACTCAATAATTATTTCCTCATTTTTTTGTCCCTTACAGAGAGAAAATTTAACCTTTTTACCAGGTTGATGTCAGTCTTGGTCACGTAATTTAGTCTCCTCAGTGAAATATAAGTAGAATTGGAATGTGTCTGTCCCAGGCAGAAAATTTGAAGCCAGAAATATGTCACAGAAGTACTGTTCCTTAGGCTTTGAGTTTCACAGTGAAGATAAGAGAGAGAAGAATCACAGCCCAAGTACAATGGCAAGTTTAGTTATAAACCATGATGATCTGGGGGTCATTTGTTATGATACAGATTATTATCCTTACTAGCAGTATTTTGTTTTATTAATTTGTCTATAAAGATGGCTATACCCACTAAATGATGAGCATATCAGAAATTGCTGTTTATCTTTGTTATTTCAATGCCTAACAGTTTGTTCAATTCATAGATGATCCATTCATATTTTTTTGGTATAAATGGACAAATAGATGAAAGAGGAGATAAAGCTTTAAAGCTACTCCAGTCATTATTGTTCTGCTCAATTATGTGCAGTTATTTTTCACTGCGTCAGGAATGTTGCTTACTCAGTATTCATATATATGAGTGTTTTCATCAACTGGTTTGTTGGGTTAATGATTTGGTCATTCCTTGAAGAGACAGTGATTTAACCTAATAGAGATCAAAGCTTACTGATGTTGCCTGAATTTAGATGAGGTAAGTATTGCACCTTTCTAGTGAGTGTTTCACCATTTTGTTTATGGAGTGTGAAATATATAGCCTTGTGCTGTTTCTGCACCTTTCATCCATGCATAGCCAACAATATACTGTACGCCCCATTTCTGCTAACCTTGGCAAATTAGCAGAGATATTTGGGTAATCAGGCAGTTGAGTGTTTGTGTAGTTTATCACTTTTTATGAAAAGGGAAATGTGTTAAGGAGGATTAAACAGAATCATAACTATCAGTCTCTTATATTTAGAATATTGTTGTAGTAAAATGAGAAAAACTAAAAATGATGCCAAGTACTTCATTAAAAAATACTGAATTACATTAGTAAGGTGATATGACAAAACTAAAACTACAGTTCATTTTCTAATCAGGAAGAAGAACATTTGTTTCCCTTTTGTCTTTATATTTGAGAATAGCAGTCCACCTTTAATTTCGTGTGACTAGTTATCTGTGTATTTTTTAGCTAAGGTTGCAGTCCTTTGAGAACAATGTTGACAGCTTTGAACTGACAAAGAATCATTATAATCAGTGTTGAAGATATGAAATCACAATGAGAAAGAATTCATGTTTACAGTAGCAGGGACCACACACTGTGATAGTTTGCATTAGAAACTCAGCAGGTGTAGTATGCAAAACTGAATCACAATAGTGGATTTGAAGACCTTAGGATATGAAAAGGTCATTTTTGTTCAACTACCTATTTACTGCTTTAAAATAAAAACAAAATACGTCCATCAAATTCTGTAGAAGATAACAAATTGTGAACACATGTACTCAAAGAAGGCTTCATAGTTTTTTATGAAAAATTGTTTTATTTACCACAATGTCAATAGCTTTTGAATACAGAAATATAAGTTGATTACAAGCATTATAGATAGTATTATGCATGTTAAGAAAAACATGCTGACAAATGGCAGATCTTAAATATGTGAGAAAACAAACATCACTCAGAGGATTTTCAATTGTTAAAGAGCAGACTGAGCTATAGAAATGAAGATGTGACAAAGTATTACAGAGAGTATAAAACTGGGTGTTTAAGTGTGTCAAATCTCTGACCACTGTGGTACACTGCCTATGGCAGCATCATTTTACCTCAAACTCTTGATGCATGACATGAGGAAGGTGGTCAGACAAGGAAATTTAGCTGTCCTTAAAAAAAAATTATCAAGTAAATGAATTTTCATGCTTAGAATCTCCTCATTCATCTCTGTTTTGACTCTGACATCTTAGTAGTATTTCTCTTTCTTGCCTTTCACTCATTTATTCTTCATCAATGATTTATAAAACACCTGTTCTATCGAGGCAGCACAGAATCATGGAGGTATAGAATGCCATATTTCCTTTTGAGGAATGACAGACTAATGGAAGTTATGATCATATAAACATAACTAGAGCAATGTCATTAGAGACCTAGAAGTCACAAAGAAGAAATCATCTATCTCTGCCTGAGCTGACAAAGATTCACAGACGTGCTGGTATAATCATTGAGCTTGTTTCTATGAGTACTTGTTTACCAGGTACATCAATGGATTGTTTCCAGCAGAGAGAACATCATATAAAATGCATAGAGAATGCAGTAATCACTAAACCAAGATAGGCTTCCAAAGTATATGCGAAAAATGCCTAAATGGAAACAGAAAAGTGGACAGAATCCACATGACCATATGCTGAGGAACTTGGGGTAATCCTATCTAATGAATAGAAATAGAAGGATATTAAACAGGGAAACAATATTAACAGGTTTGACTTTTTTTTAAGAATTGGAAAATTTTCAGAGGAAACTAAGCAGGTAGAAAGATCAATGAAAATCAAAAACAATCATTTTCTCCGCTGTTAATATTTGCATCCTTGAATGTATTTCTAAGATATTCAATTTACTCCTTTGTCTTAGCGACCAACATTCAAGATTGAAGCAGAAAAATATCACATGAGGGCCTCCCTGGTGGTGCTGCGGGTTGAGCACCACACTGTTTAGCATCTGCAGCACAGCAGCACGAGTTCTATCCCCAGAGGGAACCCACATGGCGCATCAAACCTCTCCTGCCTCGCCCACTGCTCTTCTCAGCAGTGTGCCTCAGTAGATCTGCCTGTTCTGCTCCCCACTTTGTCTCCGGTGAATCCTCTCACCTCCTGTGACTCTGGCCTGGACCCCAGCTCTTGTATACATAAATAAATAAACCTTTAAAAGAGAAATGTCACATGAGTCCCAGCCATAACTACATAAGCCCCAGAAGCTCCCAACAACTGTGGCAATGCTGGTAACAGGCACCCCACAGGCTAAACTTTGACAAATATTACCTAGGTTTCTTTGGAAAAGTTGGTATGAGGAATTACTTCTTAAAAAGGAAGGAGAGTTTCTACCCAACAACTGCCTTGGCAGTGTGCAGGCTCAGGTAAGAGGTTAGTGCTGTCAAAAATACAGACTGGAGCTGCTCCAATCATTGATGTAGTACCATAGGGCTACTACAAAGCTCTGGGTAAGGGAAAGCTCCCCACCAGCCCATGATTGTGAAGGCCAAATTCCAAATTTTTCAATAGAAAAGCTGAGGAGAAGATGAAGAGAGAGTGTGGGGACAAGGATGGGGGGGGGGGGGGGGGAGGTTGAGTCTGTGTCCTGGTAGTTTGAAGCCACATGGAGGAACTTTCTTTAAATGCTTTAAAAAAAAAAAATCAATTTAAGTTCAATTTCCTAACACCGGCTTGAAAGCATTATAACACTCTCAATAAAATAGCCATTGTAATAATGCCAGGTCAAGCTAAAACTAAGTGAAATTTCTACCATTAGCATTTTGAAAATATTGGTCATTTTTTCAGGTTTCGTATCCCAAACACACTCTCAGTGGTCAGGTTAGATTATCTGTAAAATAACTAATTTCCCCATTCTTGGTAAAAAGGAAAAAAAAGGTAATGTGGGATGATAGTCTTGAATTACTCATAGTCCATAAACTCTCTAGTTCACTGTGCCCAAAATGCAACTCTATAGTCTTAGACACTCAGAGATCCTTTGCCATCTTATATCTTGTAACTTTTTCTTTGGACCAGTCATTAAATCAAAGTCAGAGTGTGTTAATTATTATTATTAGGTATACTCCAAATACTTTGCAGAATATAATGATATACTAATATGTAATTCTTGGACTGTGTCATTACTCAAAAATATTTCTGAATATTACAAAGTAGTCCCTCAAGTGGTTCGGTGGTCCTTAAAGATATAAAACCAACTAATTTCCTTTTATCTGAAATAACAATCAATTAATTTTAAATGAAAATATCCCTATCTAACAGCATTTACTGAGGAATTACAGTTGATTCTCCAACAATATGGAGGTTTGGGGGCACCAAGCTCCAAATTGTAGGAAATATTTGTATTTCTTGTTAGCCCTCATGCTCTGTGGATTCAGCCCTGCATTCAACCAAATGGTTGGTAGAATCTATGAGTGTGCAACTCACAGTCCATGGATAGAAAAAAAAAATGCCTATTAATGGACCCATGCAGTTTAAAATATTGTTAAGGGTCATCTGTAGTTGTGTTAAACGGTAGGCATTTGAGAATGTTTACCACTGATTTGATATAACAGTGAAATCAGCATAGTCTTAATTCAAAAAATAATATTGTCAAATAACATGACTGGAAAGAGGTAGTTTATTTTATGATAAAATATTTTTTCTAGTCAAATAAAAATGGCATTAGTGACAAATCCAACATTAAATTACAAATTAGATTTTAAAAATATGCTCCAGTTGCCTGGTGTTAATTTTAAATGCCATTTAATCATTATATATTTAGTGTAGTCCATTGAAAGAGGCTCCACTAACCAAATTAGAACTATAAGAGAACAACTATCCTAGTGTTTCTTTTTGTGTATAATTTATGATATAACAGCCTGCCTCTTTTGCTCATTAGTGAGTATAAGCTATCATTCTGACTACTTTTCTAGAAATTATAATATTCCCTTAGATATCCAACTATAAACTCTCCTTCACCCTGCCTACTGGATAGCAGGTAATTTCCTTGCCTAGACCAATATTTCATGCCTTTTTTAATAATTTACATATATTGTTTTTTTTTTCTAGATAAAGTTCAAAAAGATAATTCTGAATATTCTCACAATTGGTAATATATTAAGACAAAAGAAATTATAAACACTTCTAGTAGTAACACAATAATCATAATTTGTATTTTAATAATCTTAAATAAATCAATAAAAATTATCACTAGAAATCACAAGTCCATTTTTCAAGTTTGTTCTTTCATGTAATTTTTAATTTATCACAGTTCCTCAATCTGTCCCCAAATATTTACCTAGACTTAACACATTATAGTTGTTAAAATGAAAACATATTAATTGCAACTTCTTGCTTTTAACTCTGGTTAATGAACATGAATTTGATTTCATTTAATGAGAAATTAATCTGTACAAAACTAGTTTGAAGTGATTATAAATTATACACTCTCCTATTACAAAGAATATTAAAAACATGAGTTAACAGTTTCCATTAGATTGGTCTATAATAAGTATATTTGAATTGAAAAGATGGCTGAGAAAGCAATCTACTATTGTTGCCTGCTTTTACCAATATATGTGAGCTTCCTACCTTTCTGCTATGTCTTTATCTAGCCTCCATATGAACCTATTTAGGAGCAAAAATCTATGCCAGGCACTGCTTGAAATTTTAATTCTTTAGAGAAAGGAGATAGAGGTAAATACAAATAACTATATCAAGATTCCACAGGTGCATACAAAAGTGGTTCTTCTTTCATGTTTCAGTAGGAAACAATGATTAAAATTTACTAGAAAATAACTCATTACACTTCAGGTAACACCAAAAAGAGATAAATACAAAATTATATGAAATATTTTAAAAGAGGACTAGTAACTAAGTAGCATAAGTGAAACACTTTATCAATCACCACATAGTTTTGTTTATAAAATCATTTTACCCACTACTAAGTGTCACTCATTGTGTGCACCTAACAGTCACTGGTCTAATTGATAATATACAGTATCCCATTTCTTTTCTACCTCAGATCTCTAAGGAAGCCACTACTATCTCCATGTTACTTCCAACCAAATAGAAGATCAGATAAATTAAATAATTCATTGAAATTCATACAAAGTGATATAAAAACTGACATCTAAATCCAAAATTATCTGATTCCAAGTTGTTGCTATACCTATTTACTATAAAAAGAGGAAGACAGAAATTATCCTTAAATTCACAAATGAGCAAACAAATTTAATGTAATTCATTTGTCTAAAATATATTAGAAAATAAATATTTGAGACCAGGCTATACAAGTTAGCATGTTAAATAGCTCTTATTTTGACTTATTGATTTTACTGATTGTGTTATATGTTAGCATGTTAAATAAATGGACGATGTGAGTAAAATTTCAGAATATATTTTCTCTATAAATTGTACTAAATTCACAATTATAAAATTTTATAGCATTTAATGTCTTCATTCTTGAAATTTCTACTCCAACCTTATAAAATAATTGAACAGATCTAAGAAAGTCCCCTACTCACAATACTATATAATTATCTGTAGGTATCCATGACTTTCACAATTGACGTCATACAACTTTAAAAACATATTCTAAAAGCTAATAGCTAATAAATTTTCATACCTAAATTATTGGGTTTCATGAAGAATAAAGGAGATAATGGGAGAGAAAAGCACAAGGGACTATGGTAATGGTGAACTGGTGGTGGGAATTTTACAGGGAATACACCTGAAGAAGAAAGCATACAACTATGCATTGTAAAAAAATGAACAATGATGCAATATATATATATATAAACATTTTTAAAAACTGTGAAAATCAGATGTCTATGTAATGGGTCCACTTGATAAGAAACATCAGAGCTCAAGGGGAGTGAATGGGATGTGGTTGAGGGTGTCAGTGCCCAAATGGTGTGACTGGAGTCCTTACAGTCATATAACCCAAGTCAGAATCAAATAGCAATGAAAACATCCAGTGAAGATACAGTGATATTTAAATTAAAAAAAAAAAAAACAGTAGTAATGTTTTAAGCTTTGAAAAAAGAAACCAAGGGTCCATACTTCAACAAACAAACAGTTTGCTGACAACTGTGTTCACTTACCTAGTTCAAAGTACTCCCAACAAAACTCTGATGACTTATTATATTTACATATAAATATAGTAACTTCACAGTTGGTAAAGGCTGGAGGACTGCACAATATTCACAGAATTAGAGAGAGTATCGAGAGTAATAGATCAAAATCATTCTCCATCTGATAAGATGGAATGAGAATCATCTTATCACTGCTATGATTTTCTGCCAAAAAATGTGAATCATGTGGACCCTTAGATAAACCCATACTGAAGGCCATTCTAATCTGTCTGCAATCTTCAAACGTGTTAAGGTCATGAAAGTAATGGAAGACTTAACAACTTGCAAAATGGAGCTTACTAAAGAGCTATAGAAATTAAACAGAACAAGTGATTTTGGATTGTATTAGTTTTCACTTACCCTAATAAATTGCTACAAACTTAGGGGTTTAGAGCAACTTAAACTGATCATTTACTATAGGTTAGAATTCCTATACCAGTTACAACCAACTTGCTGCAAATGTCAAGATTTCATCATTTTTTATAACTGAGTAGTTTTCCACCATGTAAACACGCCATAGCTTCTTAATCAAGTCCTCTGGCATTCGGCACTTAGGTGGTGTCCATAATTTGACTATTGTAAATAATATTGCAACAATGTCCATAAAATTGCATATATCACTTCAAAGTAATACATTTGTATTACTTGGGATTCCTTGGGTTGGTAGGTACCTAGAAATGGAATTTCTGGATCATATGGCAGCCCATATATATATATATATATATATATATGTATATATATAGAGAGAGAATAATCTTTTCTTAAAAGATTTATCTATTTTTTTATTTGTTTATTTATTTATTTGTACAAGAGCTGGGGTGCAGTTTAGAAGTGTTGAGAGGGGGATTGAGAGGATTTACCAGAGACAGAGTGGGGAGCAGACAAGCAGATTGACTGAAATAAACAGTTGAGGGGAGAAGTGGGTGAGACAGGACTGGTCTGCTGTACCATGTGTGCAATCTCCTTGGCTGGGCATTGAACTCATGCTGCAGTGGCTGCAGATAGCTTCATAGTGCTGAAACTTAACCCCTTGCCCCACTTGGGAGACCCGAGCCCATATATTTATAGTATGGATTTAAGCCATATGAGCTACTTTAGCTGTTTATTGACACTATTTGGCATGCTTAAGTTTGTAGAATTTTTTAATTCACTTTATTCAACCATTGTAATAAAATTTTCTATTGAATTGCAAGATAAAATACTATAACTACTTAGTCTTATCTCACATTTAGATTTTAGTAAAAATTCTATATACATAATAAATGTGATATATTAAACAGAAACATATTTTGGTTGTTTTATTTCAAGCTTTGTCTATATTTGTAAATATCAATTTTCTGGAATGTCAGTTTTTTGTTTTGTTTTGTTTTTACAATTTGCTTTCATTATTTACACTTGAAATTGCTCTACAGACAAAACAGTTCCACTAATTCCAACTTTCACTGTATTTTGCCTACTAAAATAGAAATCAGGTCAAAACCCCCAGAAGAACAAAGTAATTAACCTGAATATCACACTGAATCAGTTTTGCTAATACAGGTATCCTGTAAATAATGCATAATTTCTTTAAAGTGATCAAACCAGTAATGAACAAAGTAGATCATGATCCATTTATACAAACTTAAGTCAGTGGCTCTCTCGTTGATGATAAGCATAGTATGTGTGTGTATATGTGTCTGCCTGTAGGCAAAATCCATAGAAAGACAAACATGTACTAATAAATATTATGAATATCCAATTTCTGAATATGGAGAGGTTTTTCTTTTAATTGCTCCAAATCACTAACAGAGCCATTAAATAAAAAAAATATTATAAAATGGTTTGCTATTCATAAGAAAAAGATAAATTATTAGAATAATTTGCTTTCCATGTTCTATTTTGAATCTAATTTTCTGTTTAAGTATAATAATACACATCATTCATTAATATTTAATGTGTTGAACATAAATTTAAATATTTTAGTAATAAAATATTTTATGAGATATTTTTAAAATATCAATTTCAAAACTCAACTAGAATCACAGAAAAATAGAGTAAAAAATTTTTAGAGATTAAATTATTTACTTGATGTTAACTTCACTAACAGATAATTGATACAAGTATTAAAGTTTTCAGAATCCCAAACCCACAATTTCCCACTAAATCAAAACAAAAACAAAAATAAGCTAAAGTCTAGTATAGATACCACATCTAAATCTCTTGTGTAACTAGTAATAAGCTATTTAAAAATGTGTTTTCTTTTTGGGCAATTTTTTACCATGGTTACATTGAAATCTTGACTATCATATATTTTAACTTCTATAAGAATTGCTTTCTGGTTTACTCTCTCTGATGAGAATCATTAAAAACCTTAAAATCATAAGCTTAAGAGGAAAACATGGAATATATTCTTATATTTTGCTTATATTTCAACATCTAATTGTCAATTGGTGGTACTGTGGTAATTACATTACTATTAAGAGGAAAAGGCCTTTGCTGCCTTTTTGATCTCAGGTAATGAGCTCATGTATGTACTTGTACTTTCTTGTGCTGTTTTCAATGATGGTTTCATTTTGAAACATTTCAGTGATCCTTATCATATATAGCATTCTTCTGTAGCAAGCAATAGAATTACTTTAATTCACTCAATTAGGACACATGTGAGTTACAAAATTTATATGCTATCTTGGTTCACCAACTAATGGATCAGGCAATTAACAATTTTAGCAAAAAATTCACAACACAAAAATTATTTATATTTATTTATTACCAAGGAAATACTTTAGACTTCCATAACTCATTTTTGCTACTTTACCTCAGAAATTTTATGATTCAGAAATAGGAGCATTAGAAGTAAAATGGTGAATAAAGGGAGAGAAAACGGAAGATTTTAAATGGCTAAGTAGTGTATGTTTGAGAGCAGGGGCTATATGGGGAATTTCTTACTTTTCTCTCAATTTGGTTATGAACATAAAAATATGAAGTTTTAATTAAAGAATTAAAAATTAAATGGCTAGGGTGGTACATACACACACAAAAAAATGGGAGTGGTGAGAGGGTGATAAAGAAGAAAATATGACTATTTGGAAAGGATAGTTCAACCAAACATACTAAATCATTAGAAGGTGTCACGGAGATTATGGGAACTACTGCTAGAGATTATGAACTACATTCCTTCAAGGTTTTAATTTAATTTCTGTAGGTGTGCAGTTCATTTTCTTTAATGTTAGGAACTTTTCTAGCCTAACCTCTTCACTGATTTTTTATTCTTAGTACCCTCTGAGAAATAAGCTCATGGATGTTAATTTCACAATGGACACGTTTAGACAGCCATCCCTCCCTAGTTCATACACATATCAACAGTGTTGAGAAGTGAACTTGACACTTTGGTTGTTTTTGTCTTCAAAGTTATCACTTAATCATTATGTAAACAGAAATAACAATAAATGAGAGTGAGAAATAAACCTTTTTTTTTTTTTTTTAAAAAGGACATTTTGTTGGGTGCCTTGGATAATCCTAATAAAGTTGTTTACTAAAATGACTGCACTTGAATTTAAGTATAGAGAGACTAATTATAACAAATTAAAAGTTACTGTAAATCTTCTAATCATAGTACTTTTCAGCAGAACTTAAATTATTGTTCCACTTGAAAGAAATAGAAACTGGAAATCTACACTGATGAATTATGGGTAATGCATGGTCACCAGAAAATGCAATCATCAGACTTATAAATTAAATTTCTTCGCCTAGGATCAAAAGCAGGCAAAAAATATAATTATGTTTTTTAACTATGAAAAAATATATTGTTTTTTTCAGTAGATGTATTATAATTTCCTTATATGACCCATGGTAATGATCAAAACCTCATCCTAGCTCAGTACAAGTTCTAACACTATCTGAAAAGCCATTAAAAGATTATTACTATTATTATTGTTATGGTTATTATCATTATTTGGGTGAACCTTTGAAAAGACTGAGTCAGGTAAACACCAATTATCCAGGGGCATTTATGTATATAGCATCTTATGAATTACCCTTCGACCTCTTTATAGCAAAATTTCATAAAACAGGAATTTCAGTTCTTATAATCAGAAAGGTATAATGGTAATAGCATCACTTGAGCCAGGTTCAAACTCAGACTTACTACATAAAAAATCTGCATATTTAAAAGATTCCCAGATGAAACATGTTTCATATTTTGGATCGTTTGCTGATCATGGAGTATCATTCAAAGAGAAGAAAGCAGGACAATTATTTTGCCAATGTTTTAAATGAATTAAAAAATACAAGTGTGAATTAATTTCTCAAGATTAGTGAGCTAACAGGTAGTGAAGCCAGGCCACAACCAGAATCTGGCTTCCAATTAACAGCTCTATTTCCAATCCCTCATGAAATATCAAATAAGAGTGATCAGCTTCAAAGCCAAGTTTTCTGAATCTATGTATCATCCAGTCTCTTCAAAGGCATTTTCTGTTTCATTTATTCTGACTTAAGTTTGCAATGACAAAAAAATTAGAATTAAAAATAAAATTTCCACTAGATGAATTGTTTTCAATTATGTTTCCAAAGTACTGGCCTGGACTTTTCTGAGAGAACATGACCAAGAGCAATCCAGTTATAAATGCCACTTTTGAAAAATCTAGAGACAAGATTAGGATAACAAAGCTATAAGAGTATAATTAATGCCTATCATGTAAATTGTATGAGACTTTAGTGAATGTGATTCTGAGGAAAAGTTTAATTCTGAGGAAAAAGATCATTTGCACAGCTTGTGTTTGGGCTTAATAGATATCATAACTCCAAAAGATCCTAATTGAGAGTAAATATTGTAAGGATATTAAATCATTAGTAATGTTTCTGCTTTCTGGAGAATTAATTTGACTATACTGTATGGTCACAACACAATATATGCATATTTATTTGTTGAAATAATAGCAGTACAATAGCAATATTTACTTGCAAAACAGAAATGTTAATATTTAAAGACATTGTTTGCCTTTGTCTCCTGCTGATAACTGTTTTCCTTAAAAGCACTACAAAAGACATTTTGAACAGATGGTGGCTGGTTTTCTCTTTCCTGCATCCCCTCACAACTGCCACTGAGCCTCACCATTCATTAATCTTCCATAGACTTCCAGTAGTACAGCAACTAAATTACACACACACATGCACACACACACACACTCCAAGGCAAGCATTTCTGTCAGGCTTAAAATTAAACTGAAAAGTATTGAAAGTACTGTGCCAAGTCTTTTAACCAAACTTCACTATAAACAGTTAGAAAAATAAACATTTAACTTGGAGACTAACCCAGGAATATCCAATTTTAATGCAAATTTCTGCTTGGTTGTTAGATCTTGGACATTCTCTATGGTGTGTATCAGAAATTTTAGAGTGGAATTAAATCCTCAGAACATCTGGTTTGAATTCACCTTGACTCATAACTGTTTTAAAGGAGAGTGAGTCCCTTGATCTTTGAAATAAGGAAAAGAACAAGAACACAAACAATAATGCTTTTACCAAAATTGTTATCACCTGTTCTTTAAAAGTAAATAAAATATTATATATTTTAAATTAGTCATTGTAAACTAGTTTCTAACAAATGAAATGTTTTTCATCAAATAGTCAGAAGCTCTCTGTATATTTAAATGTACACTTAATTCATATGGGTAAATAATGCACATTTTCCTGGCAACTTATTTGAGTTGTTTTTAAAATTTTGATATAATTTCAAATTTAAAGAAAAGTTTTAAGGCTAGACCAGAGTTTCTACACTCTTTGCTCAGATTCACTTGTTTAACTTTTATGCCATTTATTTTACTACTATTCATCTGTGTATTTTTAATATATGAATTTTATTTGTAATACAGTCTGATTACATGGCGTCGTATTGTCTTAATTTGCCCTTATATATTTCTTAAGGTCAAGGACTTTTTAAAGATGACTACAGTCCAGTTTTCAAAATCATCCAATAACTGAATGAAACATTATTACTTTATCTTACTCTACTTTCAAATCTAATGCCCAAATAATGTTCTTCAGACTTGTTTTTTACTCCTGGTTCATGATACCATTCAGGATCTCACATTTATTTGCCATGTCTTTCTGTTTTACTTCATTATGGAAGAGTTACTTAGTTGTACTTCAGATTTCTTGACATTTTTGAATATTGCAGGCAGTAATACTCCTCAATTTGAGTTTTGGGTAATACTCTTTATGGCTAAATTCAGGTCATAAATTTGGAGGGCAGAAATACCACATATACGTTGAAGAGTTCTCCTCAGTGTATCACATCTGGAGGCAAGAAGTGTTGATCTTTTCCTGGTAGAGGTGATGCTAACTTTTATCACTTAGTTAAGGTTGTGTCCCCAGTTCTCAACACTGAAAAGTTGCTATTTATCCCTTTGTAGTTAATACCAAGGATTTTTAAAAAACACATTGAAAATAATAGGAAAATCACCACCATACTTTCAAACACTTTATATATTTATAATTTATAGCATTTAATTTTATTCTCACCAAAGTATAGTCACATAAAAACATAAAAAAAATAACATTATATATGTAATGTCAACCACTTATACTTTGTTTTAAGCCAAATAACTTTAAAATACAATCCAGAAATTATATTACTAGTTATTTACCCAAAAACATTAATCTGAAAGGAAATCTTCCCTACTATGTTTATTACAGTTCTATTTACAATAGCTAAGATATTTTTTTAAAAAATCAAATACCCCAAAACATATGAATGGATCAAGATGATGTGGCATAGGGGCCTCTCTGGTGGCACAATGAGTTAAGCAACACACTATGAAGCAAACCACAGCCACTGCAGCACGAGTTTGATCCCTGCTGCTGCCGGCCAGGGAGGGGACCCATATGGCACAGCAGACCTCTCCTGCCTTGCCCGCTGCTCCCCTCAGCAGTGTGTTTCAGTCAGTCTGCCTGTCCTGCTCCCACTCTGTCTGGTGAATCCTCTCACCTCCCTGGAGTCTGGCCTGTACCCCAGCTCTTGTGTGCATAACTAAATAAATCTTTAAAAAAAAAAAGATGATGCGTGTATAGCTACACAATGCAATACTACTCAGCAATCAAAAAAGTTAAACTTATGCCATTTGTGGCAACATGGATAGAGCTGGAAGGGTTTATGCTAAGCAAAATATGTCAAAAGGGAAAAAATAAATACTATTTGGTTGTACGTATATGCAGAATATAAAGAAACCAACAAAAGGTTAGATGATAAAAAAAATCTTGAAAACTGACCACAGATCTAAGACATTCAGAGGATGAGAAGAGAGGGTAGGAGGGGAAGGAATAAAAACAAGAGGGGAAAATGCACAGTGGGTTATGAAAAATGGCTTCCATTAGGGGATCATGGTGGGGCAGGGACAAAGTAGAGAACAGGATCTAATGGAGGATTACTGGGGTTTTAGTTGTGGATGTGTTAAAATAACATATATTTGTAGAGGTGTAAACATATACACCTAAGACATATACAGTGACATAAATTAACGCTATCTCAATTTTAAAAAAAGGAAAATAGCAAACAAAAGAAGACTGATGGCTATCACTTCTTAAAAAAGAAAACCCACACAAAAGGTAAGCAGCAGTTTGTAATGAAATAGAACTCTTTTGGTACCACTTTCAAAAATCATAACAGGTTAAAAGACTAATGTCAATCCTAAAACAAAACAAAAAAGCAGTTTGAATTATTATCTTCTTTCTGAACAAAATATATATATATATACACATCCCATGCAGATGTTCCCATTTTCACTTCTTGCTGATAAAATATGATGTTCTCGATGTTTCAAACACTTCTGTAAAATAGCTCATTCCTTCTTAACCCATTCTTTTCAGAGCATCCTCACCTAAGACACAGACTTGAACCTGTTCAATATCTGGGCTGATCATACACTGGACTACAACCACTTTGGGGTTAGTTTCATGCTACCCAAATAACAAATCATGTCTGAAGTTTAGAAATTTTAAAAGTAAAAGTAAAAATTAAAATTGGTTTGCTATCAGATTTCCAACTTTGGACCCCCCTGGTGGCCTAGGGGTTAAGTTTCAGCACTACCAACTGGATGGCCTCTGTGACAGAGCTTGAATTTGATCCCTGGCCAGGAAGCTAATCCACAAGGTGGAGCAGACCTTGCCTGTTTCACCTGTTGTTCCCCTTAGCAATGTATTTCAGTCGATCCGTCTGTTTTGTTCCCCACTCTACCTCTGGTGAATCCTCCCAACCCCTGCACCTCTGGCCAACACCCCAGGTCATCTATGCAAAGTAAAATAAATAAAATCTTTAAAAATAAAAAAATATATATTTCTTACTTTGCACTAAAGTGCTTGTTCTATCTTTAGTGAAAGAATGCAATTGACATTTATTCAATAGCATACTTTAGAACACTACCCAACACAATGATATCATATTATTGCTACTATAATAAATTACCAAAAATAGTGGCTCAGACCAGAAGTAATACAATTTTTTTCTTGGCCTTTAATGGTGTAAGTATTCAAACAAATAAAGAGCAATTATTTAGTACCACTTGAAAATATTAACAAAACAAGTTCTGTAAATTATTGAGCTACTATCACATATTTAGTTATATATTTTGTTACTGATTTTTCACATTTAAAATCAATGTTTCTTTAAGCATTTCAGTAATCTTAAGGTAATTTTTACAACTGAATCACTAACTTAATACCTAAATTTTTTATGCCAGACAAAAGTTTTACCAATATATTATTAATTCAAAGCATAATTTTAGAAAAAAAAACTAATGTTGAAATTTGATCATTATCACTACTTTAATAAAATGCTGTGTTTAGTCTAATTCCAGCTAAATCATACTAGAAACTGAAAACAAAGTTTTAGTTACCATCTCCTTCATTGAACAGTATGTTTTAAAATTTATTTTATTTAGTTCCATTTCTGTTTTTAACCTTTTTAAATTATTTTATAATTATTTTTATTAAGGCAATATTGTCTTACACATGTGTATATGTTTCAGAAACATAGGATCCCACCTTTTCAGATACTTGTAACACATCACACCCACAACTACAGAACTCATAGTTCTCCACCATAATTCATTTTGTCTCCCTTCCCCATTTCTATTTACCTTCCTCTCCTCATCTAATAACCTCAATTTGGACAACTTATTCATAAAGGTCTACATAAAATTCAACAAAATATTAACTCTGAATAGTGTGGTAAGTCCACAGATACCCCGATATTTATTATACTTGAAAAGCAGAGAGATCTGGGTAGGGCAGCATTGCTCTTGATTCTGACTTGGCCTGAACTAACATCATGTGGAAACTGTTCACCCATTTTGCAATTTTTCATGATTTGTGCATCTATGCATACACACTCATGGAAACAAAAATATTATATCTATAATACTATACCTATAAAACCATTGTCATCAGGAACTATCCTTATACTCTACTAAAAATCTAAAAGATAGTTAAAATGATTAATAATGATTCTTAGATGATCACAGGTCAAGAGAATATAAGAATGATTGGTATTAAAGAAATAGAGACCTGGAGTCACCTGACATTGGAGCCCCAAATCTTACAGCTCTGTAATAGTTCTCATCCATCCTATTCCACTGTATACAGCTTCCCATCAGGAAACTCAGATCCCATTTGGGTATGTCCACCAGTGGGTGGAAAGACAGCTAGCTGACATGGAGAGGGAAGGCTGGCATGGAGAGAACAAAAGCCATGGAGCCTCCACCCAGAAGTTCTGTGTGATTAGAGCAATCTAAAGTAATCTTCCCTCACCTGTAAATTTGGAGAAGATAATTTGTATGAATTTTCTGAGGAATAAAATAAAATGGCACATGGACAACAATTAGCAAATATAAAATTCCTACTTTAAGGTTTCTCTTTGTGAAAATCTTGTTGGTACTGTCTTTGTTGTCTTTTTGTGATGTTCCCAAAGAACCCCACAGTATTAGTCTTGTTGTTGTGAGCCATTAGACTCTAATCTCAACGTTTCATGCTTCACTGTTTAAAAAAAGAAGGTTTAGGAGTTGTGAAATTACTTAATTTATGAAAAAAGCAGTGGGAAATAGTGTAAATCAAGTCTAAAATCATGCATTTTATTGAAGTTGGAAAGAAACAAGATTGTTAATAAAATGCACCATTGCCACTGCTTAGATGTTCATACACACACAGGCGCATGCGTGCACACGCATCTGCTGTGAAACTTGGTTTCGTCTGTCTTGCCAACCTAATACTTCATGCTCACCTGACTAATATTCTAGAGGTCTCACAGACAGGCTGGGATCACATAGCTCTAAAGTTTCTTAGAAAGCGGCATTTGGGATCTACAAACAGGACAATACATTGTCTAAAAGTTTTAAGAGTCTTTGGGGGAAGTTGTTGATAGCTGCAAGGCAAATACACACAGGCTAACTGCCAATTAAATGACCCATACTGAGTGGTGCAGGAAGATTGGTAGACGGATCACCCCATTAAGCTACTCTGGCATCTAAAATAATAAATTCCTTTTACTTTAAATGCATCAGAATATATCAAATAATACATCTTTCAGTGAAATTTTTACCACAATAGAACTGGAGAAAATTCCTCTACTATGAAAAAAAAAAAATGTGTGACAATAACAATAATAATCTTTATATATAAAATAATCTAGCTGGTTATGTTAATTTTTTGGGACAATGGCCTATTTTCATGTCTACTTGGTAATATTAACTAGTGTACTTGCAACAGTTTAGTATGTAAAAAACTCTGCATTAAACAGAGGAAAACATTGAAACTCTAATTAAGCAATTCTATAACTTAAATAGCTATTTAAATAGCTTGATGCTATGGGAAAAATATTGGAAGTGGCATTTAATAAGATGACGTAGGAAAGATAGTGTGAATATGCTACAGAGAGAAGTAGTAGAAGGTTTGACATGACTGAATCTACTCTATGAATTTCCTATGCTATTCTGCATTAGGAAAAGCTAAAAAGTTCTCTCATCCAGAAACTTACACATATTGCTTAAACAACTCATAGAATGTGACCAAATAATTTTACATTAAATTTTATCTCACATTCAACATACTGATATTATATTCAGGGAAATACATATATTTATATTTCTATAGATCACAAAAAATATATGTGAGCAAAATGCATGGAATTTACCCCAAAAATTTAAAGTCACCTAATTTCAGTATTTATTTCAGTGTTCAAAAAATAAGTCATAGGCTATAAGTTTGAAAATCATATATTGCAAAATTATATTGAAAGCAAATAGCATTACCCAGTTCAAAATAAATAAATGAATAAAAGCTAGAGGTTAATTGTAAACAAGACTAAAATCTGTTTAATTGTGAAAAAATGATGAAAATTTAAAAGGCAAGTTAGGGATGCCTACCACACTGATCACACCCCAGGAGCTTGATGATTATCACCATCAAGGCATTTTCAAACAGTTCACAGTAATGGAAAACATTGCAGGCAAGTCACAAACTGAGATCAAGCCTATAAACAAATAGAAATGCAACTTGAAGAAAAATGTGTTAGGAAAAGCTTTTAATTATTCAAAATTCTTTAAAGATAGTTAATCAAACTAGAAATTATTACAATGTACAACCATTTGCCAAAAAAAAAAAAAAAGAATATTTGGGAACTTACTACAGAAATTTCATCTAGATCACCTATGTTAACAAAAACAATGTCATATTACTAAGTAAATTTGTTTTGTAATATCTTTACTTCTGACCAATTGTTAAAATAGTACACTAATTACATACTTACAATTAGATTCCTCAGTTTTAATTTATTTTCCTTTTTTCGGTAAAATTAAAATCTACTGGGCCTCCCTGGTGGCGCAGCGGGTTGAGTGCCACACTGTGAAGCATGCGCTGCACAGCGGCGCGAGTTATATCCCCGGCCAAGGGAGGGGACCCACATGGCGCTACAGACCTCTCCTGCCTCACCCGCTTCTCCCCTCAGCAGTGTATTTCAGTTCATCTGCCTGTTCTGCTCCCCGCTCTGCCTTTGGTGAATCCTCTCACTTCCTGCGACTCTGGCTTGCACCCCAGCTCATGTGTGCATAAAAATAAAATTTTTAAAAAAATAAAATAAAATCTACTAATATTAGACAATGAACATGACCGCTGGAAAGTTGGAAGAAACACCTGAGGGATGAATTACAGGCATGAAATTACACAAAACAATTCCTGAGTGGGGAAAGAATAGTAGGAAGGACAATATAATGACACAGTATCAAAGTATCAAAATATAATTTGCAATAGGATAAAATTGTCAGGGGAAAACTACTATGAAAGAAATACTTCTCTGTATATTTACATGGAAGCTTCAAGATTGGGACAGGCAAATAGCAAGGGTTAAAATGCAAATGTGAATCACTAGTACAGCATAGTTTGGAACGCAAATAAACCGAATTTTTGATTTACAATACAATGATGTGATTTCAACTTTGAATAGACATAATAAAATCTCATTGGTGAGAGAGAGAAAAACTGAACGTTATTGACCCTTCTCCACTCACTTGCTTCTATTATTTCTCTAGATCTCTTTAAATAAATGTTCACCTTGATTGGAATCTGAGTTTTGGAGGAGGATCACAATGACTATATGCTGAAAGATTATACCCATTTGTCTCTTCCTTCTGAATTGTTTATTGCTTCACAACAGAAAAATGATAGAATTTTAAACTCCATATTTAAGAAGCTACAACCTGAGGGAATTAGGATGTTATAAAAGACAGTACCTTTCTCAATGTTAAAACTTAAG
Source organism: Galemys pyrenaicus (assembly GCA_019455555.1). Taxonomy (NCBI): domain Eukaryota; kingdom Metazoa; phylum Chordata; class Mammalia; order Eulipotyphla; family Talpidae; genus Galemys; species Galemys pyrenaicus. Next base: position 3,258,007 of record JAGFMF010011655.1, on the reverse strand, counting down.
TTCTGTGGATAATGTAAACTATCATTCACTCACCTAGGATACTTTATTCAAGAAATATTTTTAAAGACTTATTTATTTATGCATACAAGAACAAGGGTACAGGTCAGAGGTGCAGGGGTGTGAAGAATCACCAGAGACAGTGTGGGGAGCAGAGAAAGCAGATCTTCTAAAATGTATTACTGAGGGGAGCAAGCAAGCAAGACAGGAGAGTTCTGCTGAGACCTGTGGGTTAGATCCCTTGCTGAGTATCAAACTCGTGATTCAATGGCTGTGGATAGCTTCATAGCACTGTGCCTTGGAGCCCTTACACCACCATGAAGGCCCCTAAAGAAATATTTTTTGAATTCCTATAAGGAGTTAGGCAATGTTTACATTCTGAAAATAGCAAAAACTAGATAGAAGTGCTGCTTTCATGATGATTATATAACAAAGGGAAAGACAAATAATACAAGGGATATGAATAAAGTGAAAAAAATAAAGTAGAAATAAGTACTATAAAGAGAAGTGGCACTATTGAAACAATAAGGTAATTATGACTGGCATACTAATATTTGTCCAGATAGTTTGGCCTATGTGTAATCTTAAGTCTAATAATTGTTCCTCCTACTCTTCTGGATAATCCTGAATTACACAGTGTATGAATAATAAGCCACAAGAATACTCCTCCCTCTTTGAGAACCATCTTCCAAAAGTTATTTCCCAGATTCATGGAAATTCAGAATAACATGCTATAAAATTTCTGCCTTTCTTCCTCAAATTGAAATGCCCTTTAAATGTATTCTCAAGATACAACATTCTAAGTAGTTATGTATAAAAGTATGAATAAGAGATAACTAAAGGAAAATGGAACTCTACAACTATTAAATTGTTCAGATGAGACTTAAGGCAAACCATAGATCTGAGGCATATGTCATAGGAGGAGTTGGGAGGAGGGGTTGAGGAGAGGGTCAAAACAGAAGAGGAAAGAATGCAAGGTTCTATGGTAATGGTTCATGGGTGCTGTGGTGGTGGCATAATTATGAGGACTATACCTAAGGGGAGATATCAAACATTGTAGAAAAATAAACAAAAATGTAAGAAAAACAATGCTCTCATAAAAAAAAAATGTTCAGATTAAGTGAAAAAGTGGGAATAAGAAGTACAACAGAGACAAAGAGAAAATGCAATAACCTGGTAAACCTAAATCCAATGTACATGGATCTACACTTAATTGAATCATATAAATGTTCCAGTTTTCAAAGGTAAATATTATCATATGCTATAGTATTCCCACTATAATGACTAAAATAAAGAGACTGATAATTCTGTTTTCAAGAACGTGAATCAATTATATGGACCCTAAAATTTGCTCATTGAAAATTTGTTTTGTAGTCTATTCAAAATTAAAGATTTAGTTACAAATAAACATGCTCATTCTAGTCCTATGTATGTATTCAAGAAAATTTAAAATATATCTCCATACAGACTTTTACATGAATGTTCGTAACAATTTTAAGTAGCTAAGAACTGAAAAACTAATGTATATCCATTGATATATTCATAAATAGAATATACATCAACAATAAACAGAATGATTTGCCAATGCACACAGCAATATTGATAAATATCTCCTGTGTCAAGTGAAAGGATATATACATAAAGAATATACATACTTATACGAGCGAATTAATGTAAAAACTATGAAAGACAAGGTGATCAATAACTAATGGCTGATTGGTTGTTTGGGTGAGGATTTCAAAGAAATATCAATTGCAAAGAAGCAAAGGAAACCCATGAGAGTGATGGAAATATTTTGTTTCTTAACTATCGTCATGAGTTCATAAATTTATGCATCTGTATTAATAAATTGTATACTTTAAGGACTGCAATTTTGGGCTTGTATTTTTTCCAAACTAAAATCAATAAAATCCAGTGGTTAGATTAGTATAAATGAATTGACATAGGGTTATTTCAGACTTATTTAAGAGGATTGCCAAGACACGCATAGACTATAACAGAAAGTGCCCAGAACTTGAGTGATTAACAAGAAACTTTGCATCAGGTAGAGCAGGTAAGATATATTGTAGAAATCTGCATATAGTTTATATACACAGAACTATTTATAATAAGTAATATATGAAAACAACCCAAATGCCCAAAAATAGATGACTGGATCAAGAAGATGTGGTATACACACACGTACACACGTGTGTGTGTGCGCATACACACACAGAGGAATACTATTCAGCAATAAAGAAAAAAAACTATACACACACACACAGAGGATACTATTCAGCAATAAAAAGAAAAGCTCATGCTATGTGCAGCAACATGGATGGAGCTATAAGGGATTATGCCCAGCAAAATAAGCCTTAAAAAAAGAAAAATATTGGATAGTTTCATTTATAGGAGGAATTTAGGGGAACCAAATAAGGGATCAGGAAAAAAATGTTAACAAAAATAACAAAGTAAAACAATTACCCAGCAAGTATAAATCAGAGACATTCTGCAAGGAAGCTGGAGGTAGAGGAATCAAAACAAGGGAGAGGAGAGCACAAGAGATTATGGTATGGCTCACAGGTAAATTGGTTGTGGGAATTTTACAAGGGATACACCAAAAAGGAGAAAGCATACAAGCATATATTGTAGAAAAAAAGAACAATGTTGTAAGTATATATATATATATATAGTGAGTTTTCATAGAAAAAACAGACTTTGATTTTTTATTATACTAGATTAAAAAATTGTTGTTCTGCAATAATTTTTGACATTTGAAATTAAAGAAAGGTCTTTGCAATAAGTGACAATGAGCAGAAATGTCCAAGATCTGCCTCCAAATCCATTTAGAGTCAAGAAAAGAATTAGTACCACAGAGATTTGGATGGACAATGAGAAAAATAGATGTATTTGTATTGGATTTTATTCCATGAGTTCTGTTTGTTCAATGTAACTGTGGCATGCTACACACATGATATTTTTAGTTCAAATTTCAAAATGCAACTAAATATCTTATCTTTAACTAAGTATTTTATCTTTATTAAAATGGAATTCATACAGAAAGGTTATCACATTAATTTTCAACTTTCTTCTAAGGATTTACTATAGAGCTAAGTGATATTTTTTTTGACACTCAGTAATAAATAAGCAATAAGATGATAATGTATTATATGCTTTCAAAAGTTCTTTCCAGGATTATATAAATCATACCTCCTTTCTCAACTTATTAATAATGAAAACAGAATATAAAAAGTCAAATTATTATTTCACCCTGGATTCACTAGTTGGTGATTCAACAAATCACTAATGATTTGTTGATGCAATTGTAATAGTCAAACAAACTTTTAAACATAAAAAAATTATAAAATAGGAAATTATGAATAAATTATAGCTGGGTAAGGATGTGACAAATCAAAATGTTTAAATCATTTAGATAGCAAGAAAATTAATCTGATTAATAAAGATAAATATATCCTGTTTGCCCATCTAAAAGCATAAAACAGCACTTCAACAAACAAGAAATTAAAATATTCAAGCTCTGTACCTAAGTCCAACTGAGTGGCCTTGAAAAAAGGATTTTGTACTGTCTTCAGGTCCAAAAACTCAATTTCATATTAATAGCCACACATATTCAGAAAACAATCCAATAATTAATGAATTAGCATGATCAAATCAGGAAATCATATGTTAATACCAATATTTGTTTAATTGATTATAATCTTTATATAGTTTAAGCATTCTTCAAATGTTATGAGTATAAATTTCAATGATTCTAAAAAAGTCATAAGTATAATTATTTTTCAGTGAACTTAGTAGTTTCAGTGAACTTAGGTATATAATTGAAAGCACATATTTATTTCTGACCTGAGAACATTGCTAGAATTTGAAAGAACTTTTGTTATTTGGGAGTGACTACGTATGTAATTGTATCTTTTTTCCATTACAGAGATTTTTTTTCATCTCTAATTCTTGTATAATAGAACAGAGAATGAAAATTACCTAAGTTTATAAATAAATGCACTCTTCATGTATAATAATCATGATTTGCTGTTCAGAGAAATTTTCAACAGTATAAAAATATAGTTAAAGGAAAAATTATTCATCTTTTTTCTACTTTGATTAATATAATAAAATAAGCTTATTCTCCCTACCTTTGATTCATAAATAATTATGTGGTTACCTGTTCATGTATCTATTATTGTTTAGTTTATATCAAACACTTCGCATGAAAATCTCCAGACTTATTTGTATAATGTAACAATACCTGCATATATTCCACAAGTACAGCTTAGAAGCTAGGTTCAGCACAAAATTCTATAAAATTAGACACATACATACCAGATCAAAAACATAAACAATCACATTTTCCTGTATCTTAAATCAATAGTTAATTGAATATTATGGAATTAACTCATTATAGATATTTCCAAACATCTAAAAAAAATGCCTCTTGCTCCAGTAATTACAATACACCTATATTTTATTGTAAAATATTTGCAGATCTTTTCTTAGTGGAACACGTTTGCTTGAATTGACATTTCTGGCTATACCTTGAAAAGACTTTAGTTGTACCTTCAACTATAGAACTGATTAAGCTATTCTTTGAAACAGGCATACTTTTTGTGGAAACTAGCCTCAAAGGATGACCCTGTCGTACATTATTCAACAAAAAGAATAATACTTCATTATATTCATGTTTTTGGATATGAGATGACCCTTTGCTCACTTTTAAAACAATGTAGGGAAAGTGATGCAGCATAATATCCAGTCATAAGAAGCTTTCCAGTTTCTGACAGAATCTTTGTAATTTTCACTCTGGGAGCAGTCAGTTGCCATAGAAAAAGTCTGTCCTGAGACTATGTTGCCGTGAGAAAACTGAAGAAGATGATTCAGCGGTCCATGAAAAGAGAAAGTTCAATGTTATTATGGACATCCATGCTGCTCGTCATCATGTGAGCGAAGCATGAAGAATCTAGACTGGGAACCTAGTTGAACATTCATATCACTCACACCCAGCCCCGCTATCCAACTGAAATGTATATGAGACTCAAAGGACTTCCAGTGGAGCTGTGCTGTTAAAACAGAACCTTGAAACCTAATAATAAATTATTTTAGATTTGTCTATTCTTTCCTTGTGAAGAAGAAAAGATATTGATAACCTGAACACAATTTCTTATCAAGAAAAGGGATATTTTACTCACAAAAATCTAAAACATTTAACTACCTTTTGGTATCTTGTCATGAGATAGACCTAAAGATCTTAAAGAAGAACAAATTTTTTTAAAATTAAAGGTAGTAAGGAAACTATTATTACAATCTATAAAAAGGAGATGTATGATGTAGTGACAGAAAACTTGACAAATTTTACAAAGTAGAAATATACTTAAAGAACTAGTGAATTTGGTCAAGAAAATCCCACTCAGTGCATTGAAAATGCCAGTGTATCTTTTAGCTATATATGGGGGTGGGAGGTGGGGAGGTGTTGAGGAATGAATAACTAGAAGATATTAACTAAAGGAGTTACACAGTTCCTAGATATACTGGAAGTAAATATTTCTGAATCAATACCTGTTAGTGTCAAAATTAAAGGTATTTCTCATTCTTAGCATCTTCTGTAAAAGGACTATCAATATAAGATCTTTTTAAATTTATAACATATGCATTGTATTTAGTTATTTCCACTGAATTTCAAAGAATAGCACTTTATAAGTTACTACAGAGTAAAACTGTGACTCAGGTTTTTATTCCATAAACTAGTATAAGTTTTTCTTTAATATCCCTTATAGCACTTTATAAGTGCAATAGAAAACTTGAAAACAAAAGAAATAAATAATTTCAGCCTGTAAGTAATTCACAGTGTCTAACCCATTGGCACAGTAAGACAAGAGGAATCACAGGACATTATCCTTAATCCAAAGTAAAGAGGAATCTGTTTCAAAATGGATCCCTGGCTATAGCTTCTTTCATAGTAAGTGATTAGTGTGTAATACACAAGAGACCCAAGGAATGTTAAAGTGATTATAATAACTTGATCTGAAAATGTCAGAAACAGTTTGAAAGAAAAGGAGTCTCTTTATTTCACTGAGTAAAATTCCTTCTATTTCCATCCATTTTTCTATAAATGGCCCTAGTTTATAATTTTTGATTGCTGAATAGTATTCCATTGTGTGTATGTATGACATCTTCTTGATCCAGTCATCTGGAATTTGGGAATTTGGGTTGTTACCAGGTCTTACCAATTATAAATAGTGCTGCAATAAACATGGGGGTACAAGTACTCTTTTGGATCAGTGTTTTCGGATGGCTTCACTTTTAGGAGGAATTGTGAAAGAACAACAACTACAACAAAAAATAAAGAAGAAGAAAACAAAAATAAAAACAAGAGAAAGTACAAGGTAATGGGCAATTACAACCAAAACAAACAAACTCAAAAAGGTCTAAAGGTTAAAGATAGACCAAAGGGAACTTGGAGGGGGGTGGTTTGGAAGGAGGGGAGGGCAAATATGGGGAGGAGGGCATAAAGAGCACAAGGGTCTGAGGTGATGGTGCACAGGTGAAATGGTGGTGGGAACTCCCTGGGGACTACAAATGTTGTCAAATACAATTAAATAAATCTAATGAGAAAAAAACAAAAGAGTCTCTTCAGGTTATAGAAATTGTACAACCAGAATATAGGATAAAGAAACCACCAGCAGCAAATATGCTTACTGTTCTCATCGAGAAGAAATAATGAACTCAGAAGTGATTCCAAGAGCCAGTGAGAACCACTCCAGGGAACAAGAAACCAGTGTTAAAGACATGGCTAGATTTCAAAAACACTATGGACTAGTAATAGCTTTTGCCACCTAAGGGATGATCAACTTTTGCTCTTCCCGCTGAAAGACAACTACCATGTCAAACTGCCTTGAAATCTCCATACTCAGACCCACCTAACCACATGGAAGCAGTGAGATTACAAAGGAAAAAAGTATGAAATATCAGACATGTAAGAAAATCCTTCTTGAATATTCCAGTTAAGACAGCTAAATTTAAAAACTGAGGCCCCAGAAAAATATCCACAAATGATCAATACCAGCTCCACCAGTCCTCCATTAGTCTACAGGCAAAAGGAATAGAAACAATCCTTTTCCCATGCCTCTTCTCAACTCTTGGGCAAAATTAAAGAGCTTTTCTTTTAAAAAAATATCTGATTTCCACAATTGTCTTTCAGGCAATGTCAATTCTACCTGAAACATAAAATTTCACATAAGGCAGATTGATCTCATGGAAATGAGAAATAAAGATATACATTTTGACAAAAGATTGTAAAAAAATGGAAATACCTGCTAGAAATGTTTCAAGACCATGCATTATGAAGAGTGTATCAGGATTAGACATATGAGAGGTGGGGGTTTATGAGGAGACATTTGCCTGAAAGGAAATTGGATAGTGTCATGGAATCTTTGGCAAAATCAGAATTTATCTGTAAGCTTATTTTTTATATTGGTACTAGGTTTTATGTATCAAGTAAATACTTTGCAAACTTTTAGCTCAATGATAATAACCAAAAGTACTATCTTTATTTCTTGAAAGAAAGGAAAGGAAATTGCAGGTCATATTTCTACTAAGAAATGCAATTTACTCCTGCTTTTTAGATTTTTGTTAATGCTAAAAAGTGTCTCATTTTTAAATGATTCATCTAGCCACATGAATTAAAAAAGAGGAAAAAAAAAACTTCTAACAAGTTTGCTCTAAGATTCATTATAATATCTAGTTCGAATAGTGCACTTTATCATTATAATCTGATACAATATTTTTTCTTCACATTAGAATTGTTCCTAAATATAGATCATTTCTCATGCAGTGGTGAAAAAAAAGATTACACTCATTTCAAGTGCATGATTTTTCATGGAGTTCTTGGTACTATACAAGTCTTTTTTAGTTAGCATGCTTCTCTTAGTAAGACATAATAAATGCAAAATTCAATGTACATGAAGTATACATGAAGAGTACAATATAGAAATATGAGAAAAGTTACAAAGAACCAAAGGGATTTCTTAATAATTGGTTTTTGAATAATCACAAAGGGAGTTCTAGAGAATGAAAATCACTAATTGTGTAATGAAGAGTAAAAAGACACACTTTTTCAGTGATAGGAACCCATTAAGTTTGGGGAAATAACTACAACTATTTTATATCATTGGAGGATTTCAAATAGACACTTCCCTGCCTGGAGAAATGATTTACAGTGTAATAGTAGCAGATAGAAAATATCTTTTTGTTTGTTAAAAGTAGTTTTACTTCTAGTCAAATTTTGCCCATTTTCTGAAATTGCTCAAAATAAAGTATTCTATGTAAAAATTGTCAAAATATCACTCCTTAAAATACATATTTTGCTACATATTTAAAATAGTCAGATATTAACATAAAACAAATTCAAATTATTTTACTTCTTCCAAAACATATTTATTTATGCATCCAAGAACTGGGGTACAGGCCAAAGGTGTGAGGGGTGAGAGAATTCACAAGAGACAGAGTAGGGAGCAGAACACGCAGACTGACTGAAGTATACTGCTGAGGGGAGCAGCAGGCAAGACAGGGGGAGTCTGCTGTACCATGTGGGTTAGCTCTATGGCCAGAGATCAAACAAAGTGCTGCAGTGGTTGTAGATGCTTCATAGTATGGTGCTTAACCCCTTGTGCCACCAGAGAAGTCCAAAACTAATTGAAATTAAATATCACCTGATGAAGGTTACATTTATATTTCTGCTTATTTTCTTCAGTACCCGTTCTTTTGAGTTAATTGTCACATACTTTGTCCAAGTCTCTTGTTTACCAGGTGGAGAACACATACACTGTATTTAATACATTTCTTAGAGTCCTGTTTTTTGTTTTGCTTTGTTTTTGTTTCAACAGAATTACTGTTCTTCCACACATCTTACAGGTAAGAGCATGCACCAAACAGAAAGTAACATCTTATATGCTGTGTCACATATATTTCATTTCCAATTCAATAAGTTTCATTGAGATCCACAGATATTGAGATAAGAAAATCAAATCACACCTAAATAAATTGACTAAAAACCTACCAAGTTTTCCTTGTAAAATCTTAGGGGAAAACAATATACTGTAAAAATGTTTAATAACAGGTAAAAATGCTTCATTTATATAAGGTAGTTATGTAAAAATATATGTGTAAACATATGTACACATATATCACTTTGTTCAAAGTTATAGAATATCTATATATCAGTAGGTATGATGAATGTAAGTAATAGTATTTGTTAACAGGAAACCATTCTGACAGTTTTACTCATTTAGATACCAAATCATTTAGATACTAGTAATCTATTAAATAATGAGAGCCACTAGAAATTTGCTAGCACAGAATGCTATATTTGTTGAATTTGCTAAATTCAACCAAGGGTTCACTATCCAAGAATCATTTTTCTTGAACCATTTCTAATATTGGCATCAGGAAATATGTAAATTATGCAGTGAACTACATAACTTTCCCTGCAAGTACATCAAAGAGGCCCTCTGCTTCAGCATGGTGCCATAGTTCTTTTCTGGTAAAAACCCTGAAATACTTCCCCAGCATAATATCTTTTTAAGGAACTACTCCCAACAGCTCAATGATCAATGCAATGTGATCTTCAACTCTGAAAGAATTTTTCACAGAATACATTTCATGTAAACATTCCTAGTTTGCTATTTCAAATGTCATACAAGTTGTATTCCAAATGTGAAGATGTATACAGTACCCTGTATTTATTAAAGTCTCTATGAATATATACTGCATCTTGATGACTTTGATGAGGATTGTATGCACACAACAAGCATATTTCTCAATTTGCCAATTGTAACTTTAGTTTTATCTCAATTCTGTGGATCCAGTTGCTGAAAACATTATACTCCTTTTAATGGTTATATAGCCTTCCTGTTCTATGGAAGTGAGGATCCCTGGGAAAGTGAGGGCCATAAGCCACAGGTTCTCTATCCATATGAAAAGATGTAGGCAATCTTCATTATCATTTTTATCATTCAGATGCAAGTATGACCATTTGGGGGAGATTCTGTCCAGTAGGGTCTATGTTCATAAATTCCAGTTGGTATCATCCTCATCTCCTCTTCCTCATCTTCCTTTTCTTTCTCTTCTTGATCAATGGTCAGTTTCACCATTGTCATTAGCAGATTCACTTTGATTCTTTTACAGTTGTTTTCTTCTTTGTTTTGGAAATCCATTTCATTTCTATATTTTTTTTTTAGCTGAGGAGGAGCACTGACTTTTCGTTCACTCAGTGGCATTGGTTTCCATTCTCCTCACAAGTGTATCATCCACACACACACATCAAGATGATTTCCATCCCTATGCCAGTGTAAATTATGTTGCACTTACTATGTAGACAACCTCAGCCTTCAAGGACCTACCAAATGATATACTTCATACAATGTGTTGAGCAGTTGGATTTGATGACCCATTTGAAAAGATGGTGGACAAGCACCTCGAACAAATGAACTGCCTTTCCCTCAGACCTTTATTTTGCTTTTAGGTACTATTGCTTGACATTTTGCTTTTGGTGCACTGTGATCCTAGGGAAGGGTGGTCTTTTGTCTTCAGCTTAGTAGTTTATTGATCCACTTTCTTCTGGATACAAAAACATGTCTTTAAGCATTGTTTCTTCCATGACATTTAAATGTCAAAGTTTTTGAATGAAAAATTCTTCCCCTCTCATGTTTTGGCAGGTTTTGTAGCTGTTTATGAAGAAATATGTTGGCTGAGTACTTAATAATTTATAATCTTAAATTTTATAATCAAAACCATGGACTTCACAATTTGATTGTTTAAAAGGACATCATTCCTGTATTATAAGATATGTGAATGCACATCTGTAAATGTTAAATTTCATCAAATATGGAATGTGGACTCAAATTTTTAAAGAAGTATATAAATGCTAAATAAGAACTTTAGATAATTATTAGTGCTTTAAAAATAAATTAACACAACTATTTTATTTTTATTTTTAATTGGATTCAGGTAAAAGATAATTATTATGTCATTCAGTTTTATAAAGAGCTAAAACAAACTGATTTCTTCTTGAAACTACTGACATCATTTGTTATTACTTCATAAGTGGTGTTAAACCTTTATTAATTGATCATCATAGATAGTATACATAAATTATATTTTTGGATTAGTACACAATATCAACAAATTGAAAAGTAAATGCTACATGTTAAATTTTGAACTTTCCTAAGCCTTCACTTTAGTATCAAAACAGACTGATGATCCAATTATTTTTCTTTTATAGTCTCTCTAATAAATAAAATGAAATGAAAATGATTGAGAAGAAAAATAAAAGTCAATATACTTTTCACATGGATTTGTTTCTCTCAGAAAAATGTGGGATCTCAGGGTACTTTTAAGGTACAAACGATCAGAAAACTTCTAGCTATAAGAAGATAGCTCCAGAGAATGTATTAAAAACTGGCTCCTACTTTATAAAGGGCAGTGTGCTATTTGCAAGCTAATGAAAATGTATTTGTGTTAATCTTAAATGGAATAGATAAACTTGATTTTTTTGTGTGTAAAAACCTCAATAAATTAGGAATATTTTAGGAAAGACTATTGCTCAAATATAATATTTTTTACATATTTAAAGCAATATTTTTTTCCATGATACTATAATTGGCCTGCATTTGGTAAAAACATTTCTCACAGATTATTCACATAAGACCAACTGAACTGATTTCATCCCATGACAAATTATTTAAATGTATTTAAATAATCATGTTTATTTTACATTTATATTAAACATTTATATTAAAGACTTTTGTACTAAATTAAATGTTTGCCTCCCTGTGTCTTCTATATATTTCTTCTATCTCCTATAACCAAAAAAATAACTTTTACTCATCTTCTATATTGTATGCATTAAAATACCTAAAGATAATTATAATAACTTTTAGGTTTAACATACTCATTTCCTTTTACCATTTCTCAAATGAAGTGTGTTTTGGTTACCCACACCATTCAAGAAATTATATGCAGTCAATAAATACTGGTTAGGAGAAAAATAAAATGTGACTTTATTTTGATTGGTGTAAGATAGCACATTAGAAAGATAAAAATATTGCTTAACCCCTTAGTTCTGAAGGGGACACAACAAAATATATACGCAGATCTTCTGAGATACTGGGCTGGCTTACCTCTACCTGTAACATAGGTTGGACTTTAAATATCGATCATGTATGAAGAAAGGTATTGCGTTCAAGAGAAGATCATGTAATAGAGCAGTGGTGACTTCTATTTAACCCCATTGAATCATGTTATTTTTATAGTGATTTGTATTTTTATAATAATCTCTGCAAACGCTATTTCTTGCACAGTAGAAAGATTCTAGAGCATCAGAAATTGAATCATACTCTTATGTCTAAAAGTATGCAGAGGTATAGATCTCTACAGAAGCATGCATATACTGTATTAACAAAGAACATACTCCCTTTCTTAAAGGACAGTGTGAATAATCATACGTATTGAAATCCAGATGTTAGTTCTGAGAATTATCTGTTACTCTATGTGATCACAGTTTTAGGCACTTTTTAAAAAGAAGGCATTGAAGCATGACACCTCTTTTTTACTGCCTCTGCTTTCTCTATGGGGTATGTACTCAAAGAGTGTTTCACAGAGCAGTGGCTTGTTCACAGGGGAATAGGGAGTTTAATGAATCATACATACTTTATTTGAAAAATATCAATAACCATTCACTGGTCTATTCTTGCATAAACTGAATAAAAATCCTCATGTAAATGGTGCATAGCTTTTTTTATGAATCATGCTCTATTTTTTAGTACAATGCTAAATCATCTTAAAACGTGTAGTTTTACCTGCCAAGTCTAAGATAAATTTCCATCAGTGATTAAAGACTAGTTCCATTCCCTATAATCCTTGTCAATTATATGAATAGGCAGTAATGGAACACTTTATTTTCTCTGGATATTAAAACACAAAATAGTAATGCAAATGCACTGTACAATGTCTCTTTACTAGATTGGCAGTGTAATTTATTTAATCAAATTCACAAGTCAAAAACAGAGAAGCAGGAGTTAGTTTCTTCAGACCTATGTGGGACAAAAATGGGTTCAGTTACAAAATGCCCACAAAAGATCAGAAAGCAAATTTTAGGTCTTTCAGAGATATCTCCCATCATAAGAGTTGTACATAAATTTCAATGAATAGCATTTCAACTTCATTTACAAGGATACAACTTTTTAATTCTACTTTAACATAAACCCTTCACATTCATTCTAAAGAAAGAAAGTGAATTCTTAGTCTATGATTGCTGCAACCATTAACTTTAAAAGTTTTTAATCCACAAGGAATAAATATGAGCATAATCCCTATGCTCAGCAAACTAAATCAGAAGGCAAAAGAAAAATACTGGATGCTTTCCCCCCTAGGAGGAATATAAGGAAACTAAGCAATCAGTTATATTATTATAATAACAATAATAATAATAAAAATAAATAAAACCACAACAAAATCAAAAAGACAAGGACAAATTGTGGACACTTGGTGGGGAGGAGGAAGGGAGTGTGTTGAAGGCAGAAAGAGCACAAGGGACTGAGGTGATAGTGCACTGGTGAAAGGGTGGTGGGAAATCCATGGGGACTACAATTGATGTCAAATATATGTAAATAAAGAAGAAGAGAAAAAAATAAAAGCTGACTGGAATAAAAAAAAATAAATATGAGTCAGTTTGGAATAGTGTTATAGGTTGAATGAAGTGCTTATAACAGTGTCAAAGTAGACAGTATAGATATGGAGCTCCTTATGCTAAGACTGGACTAGGAGAAAGAAGCAGGTAAACCAGGATGTGGTCAGAAAGTGTAATGTTGCTGCCATTATCTGCCTTCCTGATACTCATGACCAGTGCTTTGAGTGAAAATTTAATAAAATTAACACTACTTTCTTGATTTATTTTTTTTTCTTTTCTTCTTAATCTTCCCTTCAAGATTAAACTCATCAGCACTTGACAAAAACTGCAAATAACAGCCAGATGCAGGAGTTGGTTTTATCTTTTTATGCAAGTATGTGGTGCTAATTAGTGCAAATTGATTAAACTTTAATTGCCTGATCCATGGCTAATTAATATTTATAAGATGAATGAGCAGGAAAACCAGACATTTATTAAAACACTTTAATGATTTTTCATATGTTTTGACAAAGCAAAGCAAATAGATGTTATGAGTTTGGATGTGCTAGACTAGGGGACTGTATCTGTTGCCTCTTCTACCTGCGAATGCTCTGAAAATGTACATTAACTTTTAAACACATAGGTTGTAAACTTATTTTACTTTCGGGTCCTTTTTCAAATCATTTTCAAACATTTGTGATACTAGATCAACACATCATTTGTGAAATCAATTATTGTAGTTCTATGTATTATTAATAAATGTTAAATAACATATTACATATATACTTAGGTATTGTAATAATAATATGTTAGTGCAGTCCAAAATGTGGATTTTTGTATTACAATAAAATGTGTGTCAATAAAATGTGTGTCAATTTTTTATTTTATAATATTTTATGTCTTGAAAAAAATAATAATTAGAATGTAAATTAAGGACATTATTTGAGTTTTTGATATAGAATTAAGTTTTCTACTTGACTACCCTGTTTCCTAACAATGTAACCCAGGATTCATTCTTACCTGTGCAAACCATTTTTACATGAAAGGAGTTTACATGTTAATATACACTTTTAAAATAAAATATTTTTCTAAAATGATATCTTATGTGTAATTACTTTTATATTATATGTGATGATTTACATATAGACTATATATAGTAATTTACAATAATAGAGGCTTATTTTAGAATTAAATGTATTTGGTCATTACGTTGGTAATTTTTTCCAGTTAATTTATACATGTTTTCAGTGAAAAGAGTTTTTGAAGAAAATCATTTTGAAAATTAATATCTGTATCCATTCCCTACATCTGACATTTAAACTTTATGCTTAATTCTTTAGCATACCAAACCAGTAAATATTTCATATTTTTCCACACATTCTACTATTTGGGAATAAAAATTTATTAATTTACTGTTTGGTTACTAATGTGATTTACTGTAATCTTAGAGTTAATTCAGGAATTGAATTGGTGAAAATATAAAAAAATAATTACATAATTGATACTCATTTTTAAACTAAGATGTGGTCAATTTTGAATCTTAAAATTAGTAACCCATCACTTTTTTTAAAGTTCTCCCACCCTTAAGTATTGCAAGTTGTAACAATGTTATTAATGAATAGATTGTGAAGCTCTTTTGATGTGTCAGCTTGGCTTTGCACTAGTCCACAGATGCTCAATCAATTAATCTAAATCAGTTACTCTAAATATTGCTGTACAGGTAGTTTAGATGTAATTAAAGTTCATAATCAGTTGATAATCAGTTATAAAATATGTAAATAAGATATTATAGGTTATCTGGTGAGTTTTATTTATTCAATCAATCAATTGAAAAGTCTTAAGAGCAGAGATCAGGTTTCCAGGTTGAAAAAAATCCAGAAGCTTCAGCTCATGCTGAAGATTTCTAGCATGTCCTACTGACAGCCAGGCCCACAGATACGTTTAGACAGTCCCTACAATCCTATACACTAGTTACTTCCCATAAATCTGTTAATATTATTTTCCATTTGGTTCTGCTTTTCAGGTGGAACTCTGGCCAATATAGAAATCAGTAGAATTTATAGCTCCAATACAAAATCATGAGAACAGATATGTGCACAATCACAAAACAATGAGATGAATGTTAAGCAAATGTTAACCCTTTAATATCAGGGACAAGAAAATAGAGATTCTAAGTGGGGGGAGGGTACAGGATGGGGTGATACTAGTATCTACACCTAAATAATGGCTGGTGGACAAGTAAGTACAGCATTTCTGACAGAGGAACAAAGATATCACTGCATGAGGCATATGGAGGACACCATTCCAACATTATTATTATTTATGTTCCTGGAGGAAAAAAGTTGGAGTTTGCAACTACAAGCTCAATTCAGATTACAATATCTTGTACAATAATAAAAATTTGGGGATTTATATCTAGAAGATCTATGATGATATGTACATTTAGAAAGGAAAAACACAATAAGATTTAGGTTTAGTCTGTCAGAAATGTGGAAGGCGTGACTAGGTAAAGATGAATAAGTTAAGTGACTTTTGTGTGTTTCTTTTCCTTTTTGAAAGCTATACACAGTAAAGTTTCAAACCAGGAAAAACACAAGGAGGAGAGATGGTAAAGAAAGAATTTGAGAGATATCAAATTCTAGTACTGATCAAATGTAAATAATGATGATAGAAAGAGAAACAGACTCCTAGTTCTTAGGTTTGAGCAAATAATATCAATTAATTAATATTGGGCATCAAAATAGAAATGTTGAGAAATGAAACTATGTCATAAATAAAATATAACATATTCATTTATGAAAGTTTCAAGTTTGATCAGTCTAGAGATTTTCAATTACAAATTTCTAACAGTAAGTTGAGTTCAAAACTAAAAGGTATATTGAAATTACAGCTTGAAGGTCATAGACGGTGGCTGTAAGATATGGCATGATTTCTAGTGGAAGAGTATTTTAGGAAAATAAAGGAGTACTAAAAAAATAAAAAGAAAGAATTCATGATTCTAACGATTTGGAAAAGGAATAAGGATTATAATGAAATAGGTGAACATCAAGCAAAAAATGAGTTCTTTACACTGTTATTTTAGTGATCAAATGAGATTTAGCATTCTTGCATCTCAACTTTCTTCTCTAACCTAAGTACTACTGAAATTGCTTCTATATAAGTGAATTATATATTTAGAAGTTATAAATACTTAAAGAGGAATATTTCATTTTGACACTGACTTGATTTTTTTCACTTACTGGTTTTTACTCTTAAATTCAAAAATTGAGAAAAATTACTATTGATTGCATTGGTTAGATTAGGCATTCTCTCATTTTAACATAACCATACTTTATACATGCCTGATGCTTATGCATTATAATTTCATTCTCACTCTAAAATATAGCTATCTTTATACTTCATATGTTTTCACATATCAAAAGTAAACACAACAATGAATGTAATCTTAGGGATATTTAATTTAACAGGCACTATCATTATAGAAGGAATTGGTAGGTCTATTGTAAGTAACTAATTCTGTGTAACAATATGTGGCAAGAGGCCTCCCTGGTGACTCAAGAGTTAAAATATCAGTGCTATCAAATTATCTCCAGCCACAGCAGCATGAGTTCCATCCCCAACCAGGGAGCTAACTCACATGGCAAGGCAGACCTCGCCTGTCTCACACACTGCTCCCCTCAGAAGTATATTTCTGTAGATCTACCTGTTCTTCTCCCTCTCTGTCTCTTGTGAATCCTCTCACCCTTGTATTCCTTGGCCTACACCCCAGTTCTTATATGCATAAATAAATAAATCTTTAAAAAAGCTTATGCCAAAACATATTAACTTGAAACACCATTGATATTTCCAATATGAATCTGCAACTGGAGCAGGGCATGGTGGATCACAACAGAATTCTCTTTCAATTGTCACCAAATAAGGGAGCTTAAACACTAGAGACTAGAATCATCCAAAGATCGGTTAACTTATATTTCTGATGTCTGGTACTTGTTATTGCTTAGGATCACAATAAGACAATTGGTTGATATCTCTCTATGTGGCACCTCCATGTGTCTGAGGTTTCCTCACAGCATGATGTCCAAGTTCCATGTGTAAAAATAGAGAGAAAGAGAGAATGGTGGGGCAAGGGAGACACTGACTTCAGATTAAATGAAGAGAGTCAAAGAGATTTTCTAAGCTAAGAAGTAGAAATACAAACACAAAATTATCCCTATATTCCTGTTGCATGCAGTAGTATTAAGGAATGAACTCCGAATATATGCAGAACACCCCAAAGCTAGAGGATTTGACCTGATGACACATGTAATGCTAGCAGTTACATAATCTAGTAGTAGATTATAAACTCATACCCACTTCATGACAAAATTTTCCTGGCCTGGTGTAGCATGTAGTGCTGACAATATCAGTAGCTTTACTTTCAATTAGAATGACAATTTCCCAATAGATTCTCTAAGAGTGAATTTAGGAAAGGAAACATTGAAATCAATGTTTTATTAATTTATATTTGAAGGAAATTTAAAACAACATTCAACAAAGTTATATCTCTCTATTGATATCTATCCCCAATTTATTCTTTGCTGATTTTGTGAAACCTTACATTCCCATATGTGCCAACTGTCAATATTTACAGAAATAGCAGCAAGAAGTAGTCAGTATTTGCTGCACCAACCAACAATCCCAAGTTTTCAGTGACTCATAATAGCAAACATTTGTTTCTTGCTCATGTCACATTAGAGCTGTAATTTCTAGGAGATTGGCTGACTGCTGTTGGGTTTGGCTGAGCTCCATTATCCTTGACTGGACTTGGCTGGACTTGACTGTATTCACCTGAGTTGTGCTGGTTTGGGTTTGGTTTTATGTCTGCTCACATTCTATTAGCTATGGCAAATTCCACAACCTGAATCCAAGCAGTGAGATACATAACCATTCTCTCCCTAGAAGTGAGATAGTTCAAAGTTCAAAGGCAAAGAGTGTGACTATATAAAATACTTACAAAGAAAACACTTAAAAAGAATGAGTGAAATAAAGAGAACAATTATCTAATCTACAACAGAAATTGAGGAGTGGGAGCTGGGGTTGATGAAATGATATCAGAGATTCACCATTAAGATCCAGAGGACATCATGAGTTTGCAACTAGATATCTAACCAAAATTTTGACACCTACAAATAGAAAGTACAAAGAATAGGGAAGTACTGAAGAACTAGGAAGATGCAATAATATTTTTTAACAGGAAGTTGACTTCACTGTTCTCTAACACTGCTCCCCAGGATACTCCATGTTAAACACTGGGAGGAAATCCTTTAAGTGCACAAATTCACCCATGTTTATAACCCTACCCATGCTTGTAATGTGTCTTTCCTCCTACACTCTTCAATGTATTAAACAAATCACTTTGCTCCCTTACCATTTACTTAACACTACTGTCAGGTTTAGTGCAGTAGTGGGTTATGAACATAGTAAAATCAATATCTAGGAATGCAGATTTTAAAGGATGCAAGCAAACCTCTGCAGAATCAGAGAAGCCTTTACTCATTTTACCTGGTGGTTTGGTTCAAGTACATTAAAATTATTTGGGGGAAAAAAATCAAATATTTCAAAACTTTCACTTTTGAAAAAAGTGAAGGTCCATATTCCTTCTAGGGATTTGAATAATTTTGAGCCTTCTACAAAGAGTTTAATTCAAAGAATATTCTTTTTTTCCTTCTAAACTCAGATATACTTTTAAGTACCTGTAGGAAAATGTCATAATAATCTTCCAGTTCAAGCAGATGAAACATGCAAATAAAAGCTTCCTTTCCCTCCTGATCTTCTATCCGCCTTACTTTATTCTACTCTTTTCCATCATTCACTCAGACATCAATGGAGGAGTTCATTGAGGATCAAACAATCCAGCTGTTGTTTTCAACTTTTGCTATTTTAATGTTTATTTTCAAAATCGTTCCCTACTTTTCTACTAAAAATATACTGCCAAATCATTATTTTTTTTGGAGAAACTCTAATGCTTTCTGTTGCTAGATATCTGATCCAAATCCAATATTTTTCTTGGCAGTTGGTGAACATAATAATAAGGAGGGATTTTTTTTTTTTCTTTCTACACTTAGAGGTGAGGAAAAAGACACAATTTACAATTAAGACACATTTAAATATCAAGGGAATTTTTACTTTAACATACATTCACAAACACACCACAAAAAGAAAGCAACATGTCACAGTTTCAGTGCTTATATTTGCACTTTGGTTTCTTCTCAATATGCACTTGAAACTGCTACTGTGATTTATGTAATGATGTACCTTTTACAACTTCTTATTATTTAAATAGCTGTTAAAAACATGTTATACATATAGAAAGCAAAAAGTTCATAAGAAATAAAAATGAAAAGCAAAAATAATTTATTTTATTCTACTCTGTCACTTCAATCCTAAAATCTACTTTTTAACAAAACCTGGGTTTATTTTTTTCCTTAATTTTCTTCATAGCATTATATAAAATTCTTATATACTTATTCATTAATATATTGTTTATGACATAAAAGGGAAGATTAATTTACTTTAAACTATCATCACATCTTCTTCTAACAGCTATATTTTATTTCTCAAGACTTTTAAAAAAGCTTTATTATTCCCTCCAATTAAGATAAAATCACTTCTGTCATTCAAATTAAATACCTTGAAAATGTTTATGTTCATACCTTTCCATCAATATTTTCCTTCTTCTTCCTTCCCCAACTTTTATCCACTAGCCACACATTATACAAAATTAACAAACTATTTTAAACAATGTGTCTATACAAAGTCAGAAAACAGAATACTTTCTATTTAGAAGGGCTATAGTTCCAGTTTTAAGTAGTTATGTACAATATGTTCAAATTTAACACTTAGAAACCTCTTTGTTAAAGTACCTGTGTATTTAAAGCAATGAATCATTTTGTTAATTACTAAAAACTCAAAAATGGAAAATACAGAGCAATAATTTTGTTTTATTTTGGAAGTAACAACTTTATTGTTGCTTTAAATATAAAGTATCTTCACCAGCAAGGATATAGATGAATTTGTTATTTTAGAACTCAATAGTTACCTTTAGATTCCTTAGCTCACACTAGCCCCAGAAAACAATCTACCCACAGAATAATTTGAGAGAAAAGCCCCCCAAGTAAACCAATGAAACATAAAGTCAGGCTGGAAAGACAGGAGAAGTCTGCTGTGCCATGTGGGTCCCCTCCCTGCCAGGGAATCAAACTCGCACTGCAGGCTGTAGAAGACCCACAGTGTGGGGCTCAACCCCTTGCACCATCAGGGAGGCCCCAAACATTTTCTTTTAACAAATACTTATTCCAAAGGAAGAAAGTACATAATATTCTGCCTTCCTGTATTTTATATTTAATGAAGCAAATAGTTATGAAATAAGTAATGAATTATAAAGACAGATGGTAAATATTCTGAGGAAAATATAAAGAAAGGAAGTGGGCAGGAGGACCTGGGGTAAAGTAGTCACTCTGAATTAGGTTATTAGGGAAAGTATTATTTGAGAGACTTGAAAAAAAGTCTTTAAGGAAATGAGGAAGTAAATTAAGACAGGGGAGGAAATTCATGGAAAGTGGGAGAAATAGTCTGAAGGTCTGAGATACATACATGCTAGACCTTGTTTTATGAAGGCAAGAAAGCTGGAAGAAAGTGAGGGAGCACAGTCAAACCCACGTTTGGGAAGCTTGGCTTTTTCCTTCATTATTTCCCCCATAATTCTCACCATGTTAATGTAGGCTATGCACAGAGTAACCCATAGTAATTTGAGGACATTATAAACATTTTACTTTCACTGTAAATATGATGGAAAGCCCTTGCCAGTTATGAGCATAGAAACAACCTGGTTTACCTTACATATCACAAGCTTTGTTCTGGCTGCCATATAGAGAAGTGGTAATAGAGGTCATAGAATGAATTACAACACCAATTAGATCATTGAAGTGGTCAAGTTAGGAGATTTTGATAACTTTCATGAGAGTAGCATCATCAAAGTGGTGATAAGTGGTTGAGGTCTGCTTATATTTTGAAGGTAGCGATAATTGATTTCCTGTGAGATTGAACACAGAGAGAGAAAACTCAGAAACTCTTGCAAAATGATAACTACAAATGGAGTTACTATTTTCTTATGTGGAAGACTATGGAGGAAACCTCCCATTCCTAATCTAAAAAGATAGCTCAGGTAGAAAATGTTGGTTGTGTTAATATGGAAATTTCTTCTCGCTAACGTCTAGGCTCTAGCAACTAAATAATTAGACACACAATTATAGAGTTCAGGTGAAAATTCTAAGCTGGGGACATTGAATGGAAGATAAAACTTAAAACTATGAGGAATATTGAGATCGCTAAGGAAACACATCTAAATAAAGGGGAAATAAAAACTCTGCTCACACCAAATGTTCAAGGTCAGAGAGGGGCGGTTCAAGGCAGAAGATATCAGAAGTTTGGAAGATCTGAGAATACATCAGGTTAAAAATTAAATGTATTTATTTAGAAGCAGAAATTCATCTGTCAGTTTGATTGATGGTTAGTAGGATATATTTGACATCTGGTTTTTATCAACAACACTAGTTACCATGACAAGAATATTTTCAGTAGACTAGTTGGGACAAAACCTTGATTGGAAAGAGTTTAAAAAGAAAAAGAGGATAAAGCAGATTGATTATATAAATTATAAATAATTTTTCAATAAAATTGCTGTAAAGAAGAGCAGAGAAGTTAGTAAGTAGTTGAAGGTATTGGCTCTAGAGAGATTTGGATTAATGTTGGAATGTTAGTATGTTTTAATTCTGGTGGGAATGAGCCAATAAAGAGAGATAGCTTAGATGACCACTCAAGGTAGAGAGGGAAGATTCCTGGAGCAAAGTCCCTTGAAAAATCAAGAGGAGATTGGATTTTCTATATGAAGTACACTTAGATGTGATGAAATCTAGTGAATACAGGGATAAAGAGTGGCAGAGACTGAAATATGAAGGATCAATGTCCATTAAAGAAACAGACAAATCTTTAGTTTATCATAATGGTTTGGGATTCATTTCTTGCAATGCAAAATCCACATTTTTATATATTAATTGAGTTCCTTGTGGTCTCACTAATACACTGAAAATAGATATACAATAGTTAATGAAGAACACAAGTGGGGTTCCTCCTAACTGATTCTCTTTTAAATTCATAAAATTCAGTTTGTGAATGATTCTTTAAGAAATTTATTACCTATAGCATTAAATATACCCAATAAAATATGCAATTAAATGTTATAAACTTTGTTTATAGTGTGGTTATACATGTAACCTCCCACCACTGAGGACCCATATTCTGAATGCTGGTCAAGGAAATTAGTTTTTTGTAAGCAATAGGAGACTAAATTCTTCCAAATTATTTGTATATGTATATTTATGCTACTCCAAACATTAATATGCAGATATAAAATATTCTTGAAGTATCAGAACTTTCAGAAAGTTAGCAAAAGAGTATGGAAAATATTGTATATTTTTTCTTCCAATAACTGAAAGAATTCCGTCATGGCCAGACAATTGAGCTTCTCTGTAAATATGCATAGTGAGTTTGAATGTTTGCAAACAACAGACTACTAAAATTATAGAATTTAGGAAAATCCTAAAGTAGAAGATTTTTTGAGAGATTGAAAAACAGAGTTTTAGAAAATAATCATTTCCTATATTAGGGAGATACCAAGAACATGTTCCTATTAAAAAAAAAAAAAAACTGTAACAACATCAACAACAAAAAGCCTCTAACATGGCAATTTAGGAAGGAAGACCCCAGTTGTTCAAATTACCAGTAGATACTGCAAGTACACAGCGTGCATTTATTCTTTTTCTACTAATTTTATAATGCACTCCATATTACATCAAACACACATATTCTGTGTTAGATCCTGGAAATAACTAAATGGAAACAACAACAACAAAACCATCATTGTCCTCATCTTGTCAACATTTCAGTGAGAAGAATGTAAACGTACTCTGATCCTCCTGGATGACTAACACAGTTGAGAAGAGTGGATGCTGGGGGTTAAGAGGAACCAGAAAAACTACATTATATGTATTTTATCTATACAACTTATAATCAGAATGAAAATATGTCTTGTTTTGACAAATACTTCCCAAAACACTCCAAAAAGCAAAAGAGTGTATAATCAGGTGTCAAAGCAGAGAAAACTCCATTTATTCAAGGTAAGGTCTGAGAGGAGTTGCTGGAAATCACTCTTCTAGTCTCGCACAGAATAAAAGCCAAAGTTCCTGCAGTGGCTTTACAAGGTCCTTCATCTAATCTCCTTTACCACATTCACTGCTCTCTCTCTCCTTGCTGCCTAGTCCACCTAGCATGAGCCCTAGAATATTGGCAATCTCTCTCTCTAGTCCAAGATTAGGTGCATGGCTCCCCGCCTCACCTGGATCAAGGCTTTGCCAGGATATGATCTTGACGAGCCTATCTAACAAGCAGTCTTTACATTACAGCCATCACTCCCCCTTATATGTTCTCTTTACATTTTAGCTTACTACCTCTTCTGTAATCTCTATAATGTTGACCTATTATATTATTTTTTAAAATTATGCCTGTTCTTTGTGTGTTTCCTTCGGTTAAATTGTATGGAGTCATAGGGATAGAGTTTCTGTTCAGTTTGTTGCCGTATTATCAAGTGTTTACAGTAGTGCCAAGCACTTAACAGGTCATAATAAATGTGCTAAATGAGAGAACGCTATAAAAACATTTCTTCTGCATCTGAAGTTGGTTGGCAAGAATTTCCTGCTGTTAATAGTCACATGACTATACTATTTAATCATTGAATTGTGTAATATTGAAATATTGTGTAATATTGAAAGTGGCATAGACCATGCCATATTCACAGGGGAGAAGCCAAGGTATCATACTGCTAAGGGAAATATTTTTAATAGTGGTAACTCATAGTTACTCTAACAACCATCAATGTTAAAAACATTTATCATATTCACTATAAATATCTCTCCTTCCTGCATTAATTCATAACTGCAGGGAAGAAAACTCAGATGAAAATCACAGTATAATTCAACCTCCATTAGATTTTTGAGTATCAAGTGGGTGCCAATCAAGTATGCTCCTTGGCAGTAAGGAATAGCATGGTGAGGAATAAACACCTGTAATGATCACTCTATTGTGGCATTTACATTCTAGCAAGTTCCATATTTGCTTTTGCTCTTGATACTGTAAAAGAGATTGCTATGCCAATATCCAAGGACAGGTTCTGAGATCATGGATTTGGACAGCCATATAAAGACAATGCATAGCCAAGACAGCAAGCTTGTGAGTAATAAGCAATATGGTGTTTAGTAAAAATTAAACAATGTTTTGAGCTCAGGATTTCCTTCCATACCTGCTATTCACATCAGTGCTAATCTCAGCACAGGACTTGAGTCTATAAGACAAAGGAAAGTAGAGACACCTGCTGGAGTGACAGGGTGAGAAAACAGGAAGGAGACTGACAAAGAGCATGGCATTTCATCTAAGGTCACAGAAAGAAAATGATCCGAATACGAATAGACAAAGTTCTGACTGCTAATCAAGTGTTTAAATGATTGGCTATTCTTAGTGATTTTATTATAAAATATAAAAGTGTAATAAAGAACAATTTAATATTTGGAGTATTTAATTCAAAATTAAATTAAATGTTAATTTAAAATCCATTATTTTTAGCTACTAATAATTAAAACAATTAAAGAGAGTTCAAGCAACATTACAGCATATTTTTGAGGTAACATATATTGAAAAAATGTATTTTCCTCTTTCAAAAAATGGAATATCCTATATAAATTTTGGGGGGATATTTGGGCTTCTAAAATCTACATCCTTTTGGATAGAATGGACTTATTTATTTTTCCAGGAGATGTAACAATTAGCTAGATCTATGAGAAATGGAGGATGAGACCCTCGAGGTCATGGGAGACAGGTTTTCTCAGTTTGCCCATGCTGTGCTAAAAAGCTGTTGTCTAAGGGTAAGGCAGGAGAAGAAAATGCATTAAAAAAAAAAAAAAAAAAAGGGCTCCTGTGAATTTATGAGAAGTGCATCACAAAGACAAATATTTCAGCCATGCAATTCCATTCGGCCTTTTCAGCTGTGTGTCCATAGCAAGTCAACGGCTAAATTGAAAAATCAATTCCAATTTAAATTATTGGAATAAAGAACACCAGGAGTCAGAGATAAAATGGCTTTGTTCTCTGAGATCCTTTTTAATTGGAAAGTTATTTCTTCAGGGTATTCTAATGGTTCTGAGGGAAGATTGCAAAATAAAGTTGATCGGCTGGGGGAAGGTTAATAGCTAATGTGCTTTCCTTGCTGCACAGCAGCCTCCTATCTTTATGACATCCCCCATCATATCTGGAAGGACTGAAGAGTCTAAATCACTTGATACATGCAAGGACTGTATTTTCTCTTAGTCTTTCAAAAAATCATCCTGCAGGTGAAACATTGGCAGTCTTACTGCTTTTGCAGCCTTTCCAACTGAACTCACTCTTGCTCACAAATGTCACAGGACCCTGTTCTAAACTCTTCTTCTTTTTTTTTAAAAATTTTCCTCATGGGGATGTTTCACTAACAATGAAGTGGCAATTAATGGAAACGAAAGATACCTGAAGAGGATGCTAGTAAAAGATCTATTGTCTAATGATAGAAAAGAAAAGAAAAAACTATCTGATTTATATTTAAAAAAAAGAAAAAAAAAACATAGTTACAGACTATAGATGGAGAACAAAGGTACAAAGATAGGCTAGAGGAACAAACATGGTAGATATAGAAAAATGTTCATAAATATTATTATCAAAGGATAATGCTGAATAGAGAAATCAAAAGTCATATTTAGAAAGCATCAACCTTAAGTTTAAAAAGCAGAGTTTAATTAAACATACAATAACCTTTACTCTGCCTGTGGAAAATTGTTTGGGGCAGCTGTAGATTAAAAACCTTAAATGAGCATTTAATTTGAAATTAATAAAACAGTTATGGTATGTGTTAAGAAAAGTTACTGAGGTTTGCTTAGTATATTTAATTACTGTAAAAGAGATAAATCTCGTCACCATGTAATGAACTCAGAAGTGCAGATACAGTAAATATGTACTTAGGTTCTTGTTATTAATGCATTAAACTTGTAAGAATATTTAGGAATTTAATTAGCATTTAATAAGATAGCTATAGCAAATTATAGTAGTTAGATGTTAAATGTAAATTAATATTTTTAGTATTTAATTGATATTAACTAATTAATTACTGTTTATTACATGGCAGCTAGATTTATCTTTTATGGAGTTATTAAATCTCAATTAAAATATTCTTTTAAGAGGGCACATTCAATTAAAAATAATATTCTCTAAGAATTTCATAACTTCCTTCTGCCCAGGACTTTGAGTACATTAATGTATCAAATCAAGCAACCAAGGTGGTTTAGAAAGGAACCTAATTGTTTCTATGCCTGAACTCTTCAAGATCTCAAGACACACCACAAAAAAAAGGGATTTATTTACAGAAAACATCTTTTTTCCATTAAGGTTATAAACATATAGAAGTATAGAATGAATCCTGCCATAAGAACATCTGCCTACAATTAATACTATAAGTTCAGAGATTATTTCTTTTTTAAAAAAATGACCATGAAAAGGTAAATAAAAATCCTTGGTATTTGTTATTTCCTGATATGACTTAATATTTCAGATAAAACATAGCAATGGATTCTATCAGATTTCCCCAGAGGATAGAGATATACAAAAGCATTCAACTGAATGTAGAAGGAAATAGAAGAGAGGAAATTCACAAGCTGATATTTAATATTCCTGATTATTTAGGTTGCTTCTATCAATTTCTTGAATATAGTATATGCTCAGTAAATATTATCTCAATGGGATGTATTAAATCTCCTATGGAAGGCACCATATAATTTCAGCTGCTATTTTAGAGTTATTTTTGATCTAATTTGAGACATTATAGAAAAAAGGGCATCATCTCCAAGCTGAAGAAGACACTAACTTGTTCAGTATATGACACCTTTGAAAATCATGTGACCCTCACTATTCTGTGCCTCTGTGTATTATTTTCTACTTACAGATGAACTATCATGTCAGGCTTATCATGGGGACTGAATTAATAATAAATACAAGGTAATTTAGAACATCACAGTATATACAGAAAACTCAATACATGTTTATTGTTTTTAATCTCCAATTTTAAAGTAATGGTGTCTCCACAATTTGGAACTGGAAAATACATTCTATATTAGTACACCAAATACGATTAGAAAACAAATTAGCTTATTTTTTATCTAGTTATATCCCCTTATGTAATTAATCTCAGGCATTTTAAATATTTATCATTAACCACAAGTCATTTTTTGGCAAAGTCATAAATACTATGTGATTTTAATCTTTTTCTCATGAATCAAACCTTGAAGATCCTTTGTCATTTTTGTCCCTACAATTTTCAAGCATAATGAAGATATTAAATAAAACCTATCTTACATTGATTCTTGCTTCACTCTACTAGATATCTAGCATCTCAGCTCAATAAATGATCATTTATCATTGTTTTTTCTAGTGAGTCTTAGTTCTTGTGACAATATTCTTACCTAAGTTAAGTAAAATTAATTTTTAGTTTCTATTGCCTGAAATTATTTTTTAACATTAGCATTCTACATTTTATAGTGCTAAATCATGTGTACCTACAATTGTCCATAAAATTTCTTAATTTCTTTGTTAAAAATGCTGTGTTCATATTATAACTTAATATTTAAAATGTTTTATACTCTATTAATTTTCTGAAACAATAAATATAATCACGAGAATCAGAGTCTCATAGCAACTGTCTTAAGCATAACCATTTACATTACCTTAATTCAGTCTTTCTATAGAAGAAAACCTGTGGCAGTATTTAAATCCTTCCAAATCTAGCATGCTATATAATATTTTCAACCAAAGAACAAAAATATTATTTCTCTATTATTTGTGTTAGACTTAGCATTTCTTTTAAAATTTATTTATTTATGCATACAAGAACTGGGGTACAGGCCATAGGTGTGGGGGTGAGAGGATTCACCAAAGACAGAGTGGGAGCAAAAAAGGCAGATTGACCAAAATACACTGCTGAGAAAGCAGCGAGGCAAGACAGGCTGCAGTGGCTCTGGACAGCTCCATAGTGTGGTGCTTAATGCCTTGCGTGCTTAGTCCCTTGCACCACCAGGGAGGCCCCAACATTTTTTCTTTTTTTTGGGCCTGGAACTTAAATGATTTGTTCTCTGAAGTAAATATATAAAACTTATACACTTTTAACATAAAACCAGGATCCCAAAGTATATTAAATGAATGATATTGTCCTCTATTTACTTTTGTTTCTAATAAAATACATTTCCATTTCAACATTTGTGCAACAGTTCATGTTTTTAAACTGATCAATTTTGTTTGGAAATGGAGACTTCCGTTCTACATAAACAAATATATATAGTTCTTAACTTCAATTTGAGATACTGGATTACACCACACTTCATACTGACACTTACAGAGTAGCTATGATATTTTAAAATGCCCTTCCCAAATCTATAAAGGTCTTTAGGTATGATTACTTTTAATAATTTTTATACTGAAAATCTAAAAGGTCATTTTACCTTTTAATTCTGCTTAAACATTTTTAATGATAAATCTTTATCTAATATTCTCTTTTAAATTTATTATATACTTGACATATAGCTATAATGCCCATTAATACTAGTGGAAATAAAAATTTATGTGCATTCATTGATAGGAGATTAAAATTCTTCATATCATATTTTGAAATATAAAATTATAACTTTTGAGGGTATATGTGATCAGACAAGAAAGCTATCTGAAGAGTAACATTTTGATTGATAATACATTGCAATTCATAATTGATATAATTTTAGATCTACCAGTGCAACAAAAGGTCACTTTGAAATTTGATGAGGACTAACTAGAGCATGGGATAAATTGGAAATGATATTGTATCATGTAAAGAAGGAAGACACAAATCTACTAATTCATATTAAATTAAAAATATCTTGGAAAGCACAGTAATTAACAGCAAGTTCCCAGAATTTGACATTCCACGCAAATGTCACTCCCCAGGGTATTACACAGGATTAAGTGTCCTTTCACTGTCAGAGTGATATATACCACTGAAGAAATACTAGAGCAAAAAGTCTGACTCTAGGTGACATTTGGGAGTTAAATAGTAGATTATCTCATTTATTTTTGTTTCTATTTTATTAAAATAATTCTTAATTTCACCCCCTTCTTTTTGTATTTTGAAGATAGTGTATACTCACATATGTGCACTAAAAATATAAAAATATTTGTGAGCAGTTAAAAATATATTAGCAAAGTTTGCTAGGGGTTGAGGGGGAGTTAACTGGCATCTTAAGACTTTTTGATAACAGTATTTCACCCTCAGGGGAAAAAAATATTTCCCATGAGTTAGCACCTAGATGGTTTCAATAAGCCTCCCACCTTTTTCCAATCAAAAAAAATCACTTCCATTTATATAGAGAAAGAACATCAATCAGCATCCAGCCCCATATCACATGAAAAACTAGCCTATAGGATGAAGGTTGAATCTGTTAAAGCTAGTTGTCAATACCAGACTCCTTATGATCATGACCAATGTTCATTACTTTCAATCACCCTTTTTTCTTTCTCTCCCACACACTGTTAGTGAAGAACTCTTGACTACACAAAATCAAAACAAAACAAAACAAGTTCCAAATTGCTCCAGTGTCTGAAGTAAACATGCAGATGGGAAAGTAATTGTTCTAAGACATGAAATCCATTGGGTCTTACACACATATATACACTTCTCACTGCCATAATAAAAGCTTCCCTATCATAATTAACACACATTACTCATTCCCTAATATTCTGTGTATCTGTTGTTTTGATCCAAGCTCTTACATTCACCTTCCTCTTGCACTCTGCTATATACCCAAAACCCTGGATTTCTGCTATTCACACACATTCATATTTAAAAATCTTCTCTAAACACTGCCATGTCTCAGTGCAAATAAATTTGATTTCTTTGCATTGTTCTTAAATGAAAAATTTCTGTCTTTGAATTTGGCCTAAAAGTGGTTTTAGAATCATTCCTTCTAATCCTGACCAACACCATTAAACCTTTGGTCTTGTGCAGTTTTGCTCCTTTGAGCTTCATTCTATTGTGGTCTTTTATAGTTTTTTTTTTTTTTTCCTTCTGATTGCTGTCAAGTATGTGTTATATTACCCACATTTTATTCATTGAAAATAACTGTTTGTGACCTGCCTGCCGGTGACTATGCAGGTGTTCTTTTTTACTAACCTCCCTTTGCAAAGCAGCAAAGGCAGCTCTCCTCCCAAACCTGCCTGCCTGAGTTTATTCAGGTGTCTCTTTCCACAGACCTGTCCCTTTCAGAGGCAGCTCTTTCTGCCTCTATGTGTCTATGTGAGTGTCCTTTACTTCCCTTTTCTTTTTATATTAAACTTGCTCTTTTGAATATTGAATAATAATAATTGTGTTTTCCCCCAATTCTTGATAACCCGCACATCCACAGTAAATGAAGAACTATTTGCTTGAACTCTCAGTTCTTTGACATAAACATTCCTAAAAACCTTTCATTTCACCTATCAATGCTTAAAGATCACACCTAGATTCACTAATCAATACAATTCGTTAAACATTTTAAATCACACTCCCTATTCCTTTCCCCATTCAATTTCAGTTTTAGCTAAAAGTCATCAGGTGGAGTCCTTATTTCCCCTCCAACAATTTGCAAAAGCTATGTGCAATTATATACTTCTTTTTATCTTCTTACCCCACGCCCTATGCCCACTCATCCAACAGAAGAATCCCTCTTTTGATAAAGTCAAGAACTTTCATATTTGATCTGGATGCCCAAACATCCCATCTTTTAATCTATGTTTATCTTTAACCCTTATTTTTTAAATTTTATTTTAGAATATAATTAGCATACTACATTTAGTTGCAACATAATGATTTAATGTTTGTATGTATTGCAGAATGATCACTATAATAAATTTAGTTAATATCCATTAAAATTTCTTTCTGAGATGAGAACATTTAAAATTAATCTCTTAGCTATTTTCAAATATAATGAAAATTAACTACAGTTACCAAGTTGTACATTACAACCCCAGGACTTATGTGTTTTATAACTGAGAGCTTGTAGTTTTTGATACACTTCACCAATTTTGCCCAACCCCCAATCCACATCATCCACTTCTGGCAACCACCAGTCTATTGTTTGTATCCACAAATTTGTTTTCATATCACTTTCACATATAGTATCACAATAACGTAATATTTATCTTTCTCTTCTCTGTTTGATTCATTTCACTTAGTATAACATCCTGAAGGTCCTTTCATGTTTGTATTATACATATTATTTATATATTATATATGCATGCTCTATTATCCAATTACATATATTCTATGTATAAATATGCACATACAACACACCATTACATATATGCACATATATTTATGTGTATATGTATAATGTTCCATTACATATTCATAGGTATATATTATATTCATGAATTATATGACATTTATAAGAAAATAATTCTCCACAAATTGATTATAATTTTAATTTCATCTCAATTACAATGTGAACAGACATATCTGTAGAAATTAACTGCTGATTCTGAAATGTATATGTACTTCCAAGAATATAAAAGAGTAATTTCTAATAAAGTAATAAATTTATAATATTATACTGTTAGTTTTACTATGACACTTTACTAATCAAGACAGAATAATACTGATATAAAATCTGATAAGTAGATCACTGAAGTGGAATCGAGGATCAAGAAATAAAATTATATATTTTTTTGATATAGGGACTAAAGCTACCCACTGGGAAAGAAATGCATTTTTTTTAAAGTGAGTCTTGAAAAACTGGATATCCATACAACAAAAGAAGAAAGAGTAGGAGAAGATATAAAAGAAACAGAAGATGAGAAAGAGGAATATGAGGATGTATAGAGGAAAAGGGGAAAAGATTAAATAGGAGAGGTTAGAGAGTGATTATGCACTAGAGCAAGAGAGGTAAAAGGAAAAAGAGAAAAGTGGATGGGGAAGGAGAAGGGAATTTCTTATTTACAATTGATTTTAGAAATAGATTTAAAAACCAGAATAATTATTTAGAGATGTAAGAAAATATTTTATTTATATTGGTTACTCTAAGAAATTTTAGAAAAGAAACAAAACACAATAATCATTAAAAAAGTATAAATTTAGTTTTATCAAAATTATGATTCTATTCACAATAAATAAAAGGTAGAAAAAAATCCAAATATTTGGCAACAGATTATTGGGGAATATGTTATATACATAGAATGGAATATTACACATTACTAAAATAATAATAAAGTACTGAGACATGGACAAAGAATGGACTCTAAAATATTATGATAAGTGAAAAAAAAGTGACACAAAAAGGGAAAATAACATGTTATTCTCTATATATTGAGTGTTCAGATAAATAAATATATACAGACCAAAAACATTAGTTTTTTGCAATAAGAGCTAAAAAGAGAAAGGTATAGAGTAGCTAACTATTTGGTAAATGTTTTTTCTTTGGCATGATGAAAATGCTTTGTAACTAGATAGAGGCAGTAGCTGTATAGCATTGTAAACGTACTAAATGCCAGTAAATAATATGCTTTTACATAGACAATTTATGTAAAATTTACATTTGCCTTTTTAACTAACCCACCTCCCCACCTTTTTCTCATTATCCTTCTTCTTTCTTTCTTCCTCCTTCATTTCTCTTATTCATCTTTACCTCCACCTCCTCCAATGTTTTTCTCTTACCCCACTTTTTATTCTATTGGAGGTAAAATTGAATTTCATCTCAGTTTCAAATTATGTTAAAAAATTAAAACTTCTGTTCTACAACATGCCATGATTTTAAAAATCAAAAGTCACAGCCTGAAAAATATTATTTGCATCATATATATCTGTCAAAGAGATTTTGGTCTTAGATATATAACTTCTACAACTTAATAAATACAGAAAACAAAATTTTTTTAAAATGTGTAAAACGAATGTGATGACCAAAAAATTACTATAATTGCACAAATAAGTGGTCAAATGATTGTTTATCAAGGAATTTCACACCACAAAGAGTTAATTCAAACCACAAAGAGTTAACACACTTATGAATCAGATACAAATAAAAAGGCTTGCAGCATCCAGAGTTGGCAAGAACATGAAGTAATGGAAAAGTTCATTCCTTGCTGATGGGAATAAATAGAAATTTACACCATGCAAAAATTCTGACAATTTTTTTTAAAAGATAAGTGTTTTCCTGTGATCCAACATTTCCACTCCTAGATTTCTATCTAAGAAATTCTAATGCATCACACATAAAACTAAAAAGAAACAAAAAACAGCAAAAAAACTTGACTGAAACTTTCATAACAACTATATTTGTAATGTCCCCAAAATGAAAAAAAGCCCTGATGCCGTAAGGAGGCAAATGGACAACTAAATATTTTTGCAACCACACAATGGAAGACCACCTAGGAATAAAGTAATCAAATTTCTAATTAACACAATAACATGGATGAATCACTAAGTGATATGTCAAGTAGGAAAAAAAAATCCTTACCTAAAACAATATATATTCTAGGATTTATATGAGTTTCTATGATAGGCCCAACTCTTGGCAAATGAAAATTACAAGTGATGCCTCTGTGAAGATCAAGTTAAATATTAACTGGAAGGGCATGAAGGAATTTTTTTGTGGTAATAAGAACTTATACTTAGAAGAGGCTTGGTTAATATGAATTTATGCATCTGTTAAACTTTCATTAACCTCAGGAACACACAGCTAGTGAGAATGTAAATTGTCATAAACACTTTAAAATTCATGTACTTTATTCAATAATATTGAAGAAATGTGTATACTATGACATACTGACTAATTGCAGTCCCAAATATATAACCATGGTAAGTATATTTTATATTCGTCAGGCTGTATATATAAGAATATTCAAAGAAATATTGTTTATAATTGTCTGAAACATGAAATACCTAAGTGACCATTAATAGTGTAACATATTTAAAACAATTTTGTATTCTGTGGAACATGTGGCAA
Source organism: Galemys pyrenaicus (assembly GCA_019455555.1). NCBI lineage: Eukaryota > Metazoa > Chordata > Mammalia > Eulipotyphla > Talpidae > Galemys > Galemys pyrenaicus. The sequence goes on along the minus strand of JAGFMF010011655.1, from coordinate 3,223,192 downwards.
TGCAAATGAAACAACCAGAACTCCACATAACAGTGTTCATCTCACAAACATCATTTAGAATGGGAAAAGCATGACAATATATTTATGGTATGATTCTATTTTTACAAGTTTGGAAAATAAGCAAAACTAAACAAAATTATTCACAGATATATTCATTCATGAATATTAAAACTATTTTTAAGAAAGAAAAATATTAGTATAAAGTCATTGATTAATACAGGGGAATGACTGAGGAAAAAATACACATGGAAGAAAAGTTACTGAACTGTAGGTAATGTCTTAATTTTACACCTCAATATTTTATCGTATTGGCATTAGGTATGTAAAATTGTAATCTATACACTCACCTTAAAGTCAAAATCCTTGTAAAGTTTATTAGACCCGTTTTTATTTCTATAAATTTGTATTAGCTTACAATTCTATGGAGACTGAATGAGTATAATGTCAGCATTTTTTTTCTGAAGCATAAGCTACTAATAGCAATACATAATTTCCTATGCATATATCTATATATTCTAATAATACATCATTTAATAAAATGCATACTGTCATTAATACTTAAATACACAAAGAAACAAAATTTACTATTCTATTTATAAACCTTTGCATATTTGAATGAAATAACAATAGTTATTTTTGGAGAGCTATCTAGGTATCTGCCAGAAGAATTATAAAAAATGTTAATTCAAAGGTATATATATATAGTCCTATGTTCATTGTGGGTCTACTTATAATAACCAGTGTATGGAAACAACTTAAGCACTCAGGGAATGGATTGAGAAAATACTCTATAACTATCAATTGATCCATAAATAAATATACAATGGCATACAACTCAACTACAAAAAATGTTGAACTCTTTAAATTGTGACAGTATGGATGAAATTGAAGAGGATAATGCCAAGTAAAAAATGTCAAAAGGAAAAACACAAATATTGAGTAGTTTCACTTCTATGTGGAATAGAGAAAAACAAAACAATGGGTCAGCCAACTAAACCAAAGTAAACCTTAAATATCTAATGCAAAACTGAGACAACCAGAAGTGGGAGGAGTGATGGGTTGGGAGTAGGGAATCGAGGGGCTACAATGGATCATGGTGCACTATTATTGGGCTTTGGTGATGAGTATTGTGTGAAAATATGTATTTATAGAAGTTTGAACATGTAATCCTAAAACAAATCAATTATCTAAACCAATTTTTACTTCAGTAAACATAATTGGGAAAAAATAATTATTTTGGATTTTTCAGCAAATTTGCTTTCTCAAATTATTGTTTTCATCTGCTCAAAATTAGTTTATAATTTTATGTATCTTTATAGTATGTATATTCTGCAGTTCTTCTTAATATAGCTAGTTTTGTTTCTTTTAGTTTATATGTGTCAGATAAAGTATTTCCAAATGATTATTAGAAAAAACCAAGTGTAGTTTTGAATGTTCGGTGTTACTGACTCAACACCAACCCTAAAGTCTTAAAGCATGTAGACAGGGAAGTTCTCTACTACTGTTTTTGTTTCATAGGAAGAATATCTGCAAATAAAACACATTCATATCAACCAGTTTGGCACCTCAGTACTCTTCTTGAACTGATGACTGTTTGACATTCCATGATAAATGGCATGTGGACAGCTATTTCAGAATTTTCTGTTACTAGAATTGCATTTCTAATGTAAGCATGCATTATTATTAGCTGAAGTTTTTATTTCCTGGGATTAGGTAAAATAAAAAGGGTTATTTCTGTTGATACACCCCATTTCACATTGCAATGCAGCTATTCAACTGAAAACGTCCTGAGAGTTCTATTTGAATGGTCAAGGAATGGCTGATTATGTGTTATTGGTCTTTAAAGAACCAGTGACACTAGTAGTCAAAACAAAATTTTTCATTTAGTAATTCTACAGACTTAAGAGGTATTTAAATTTTCTTTCTCAAAATTTCCTAGCCTTAATACTGAGACACTTCAAGAAATAAAAAATAAATATGTGAACTAGAAACACTATAATATCTTTGGGTTATATGAGATGAAATTTTGTATTCATATTTAGAGACATTATTTACTTGCAACATTGCTAGATGTGTTTTTATCATCATTTAGTGGTGATCTATATGCTGGACCATTTACAGTCATTTGCCATTACTGGGACACAACCTAATATACCAGTGTATTGCTTAAAAACGTTTGAGAATGGATACGATTGATTCCTGGAATTTTTCATGGAAGTGAAATTGAAGGATAAGACTATTTATGGGAAAAAGAGAGTAAACAGGACTGTAGTTCTATAGCTGCCATAATTAGCACAGAAAATTAGATCCACAAAATGTCAATAATATTGAGATAGGCACGTACCTATTGGTATAGATAATACTGTATATGAAATATAATACAAATTTCTGAAAAAAGAAAAACTGCTATATTTCTCTGAATCATAATATAACCTTAAAAATCACTATTAAATATAACACTTCCAAAAGAAGCAGTGGTATCATTTAATAAAATAAAAAGAAACTTGAATAGCATTAAACATGTTTTAAAGCAGTTGAAGTATCAAGAGTATAATCATGGACACAGAAAGAGCTGATTTGAATATATGCCATATTCTTATATTTACAATTGAATGATAACTTTTTAAGTGGGTGAATGTATGCAAACAGCTATAATGTATCAAATCTAGAAATGATTCAACAATTCTAAATTATCTGAAAATCCCAAAAAGAAAATAGTTTGATCATAGCTAAAGTACATGTATAATAATTATAAAACCAAGCTAATTGTTGCATTATTTCTCATATGCAAAATTTTTACCAATTAAATCAGGAATAAGAGTTGATAACAGAAATTTAATATAGTGGTAGAATAGTTAATTTTCAAAGCATTATCCTAAATAATCAGAAATGAAAATGAGGAGCCTAAGTCTTTATAAACCTTTGGCCCATCTCATGATTTTTCCTTTTTAATTTTCTTTAATATTCATATGACTTCTGAAATGAGAATTTAACATGTACACAAGATGAAGTATTCCTTACTAGGACAGTGACAACTACTTTTGCAATATGCCTATCTATTGGGGTATGTACTAATATATATATATATATATATATACACACATACACACACACACACACACAAACCATGCTAGTTTAATGATGCAGCTATTCTGCAAAATGTGTTCTTTTAGCCAATACAGCTAGAAGAAGGAAAACTTCCCTCTTTAAGAAATCAGCACTCAAATCACTATAGCCTTTCTAAGTTGACTGAAAGGATTGTTTCTCCATATAAAAATTTTTCACTCTTGAAACTGAGAGAAGGTTTAGATTTTCAGGTAAACCATGGCAAGCCAGTGAATCCTTGCAGTTTCTTCTACCTAGATCTCTCTCTCTCTCTCTCTCTCAGAAGTTTGCTGCCCAGGATTTTAAATTCAGAAATGAGAATTTTTTGGCACCATGAATTTTATATGTCCTATTATTTTAATGATATGCTAATTTGAGGTCCTTGTATTATTGAATGAAAGGCTATCACTTTAATGTCAAGTGCTATTTTTCTAATCTATTTTTTTAATTGAAGTCAATTACATTATGCCTATATAGATTGAAGGGCATATTAGGAAAGGGAGTTTCTCCTTTCCTTAGATAGTGTTCATTTATTTATAGATTTAGATGGTGAGCCAATCAATAATCATATATGGACTGCTATTTGAGCATTATTGGATAGTCTGTCATATCAATGGAGATCTCATCCCCACCTCCCAAATATTAGGAAACCCATGTCTCCTTCCCTTGACAATAGGTAGACAAATCCAATCATCATTTAAATATGCCTTCACAAGCAAACGTTAAACCCAGAAATAGAGAAAAAGAAGAATGTTGAGGGTTACACATGGAGTACTTCTGTTTTGTCTTCTTGTGCTTTGCTTTGTTTTTAATCAGCCTTTCTTTCTCTCTTTTCTTGTAAAATGAGAAGAGGTGAAGATTTAACAATGGACATAGACTGCACCTAATTGACATTCTCTTTAGCTCACTGAACCCTCCCACCAACAGTATACCCCCAATAATTTGTCTCAAATACTTAGAAGAGGTGGTTTTCCCTATAATTATTACTTCACTATTTCATGGTATCAAAAGTAAACAACTTAATAAAGTAATTATAAGAAATTAAAATACGATATGCTGTTCAAACTATGTTCAATACTGTTCAAATTTATTATATATTGTTATTTTAAGATTCATACTCTTCTCTTTTAGCCGCTTAGGAATAGGAAGGGCAATTTAAATGCAAAATGCTTTTTTTCTTTTTTTGAAGAGGGTGTAAACTTATAAATGCATCATTGCACACGTGGATGAGCTTTTCATAAAAATGGAAAGTGAGTAATGAGGTGCATCTATCTCCCTACTATGATTACTTATGAAATTCTGTGGCAGGGACATTCCTCTATGATTAAATAATTCTCCACATTTCTCTGTCATTTTTTAAAATTTATTTTTGTTTTTTTGTGATTTTTAATGCCAAATTCCGTAAACTCAAATATTCCCTATTAAACCATAATGGATTAAAATATTTTATTTTATTTTTTCTACTTGCTTTGATAAATAATCACTAAATTGAAGGGTGACATAACAGTGTGCAAAAAGACTTGCTTCAAGTTGTATATAACATTGAAGTTTTCATATCTCCATCCAAATTCAATTTGTCATTTGAGTTAACAATGCTTTGAAGATGTATATACGCTATACTGAACATCTTGATATTTACTTATCTACAGTGATCAATCCGTATTTAGAAAGTTCATGGATATATTCTTCCCCTTGAGCATGGTTATAGCAAAGTGTCCACTAGGGAGAGCTGCCTTACAGCATACTGCAGCTCCCAGCACTGCCAGACATCATCAGTAACAGTAATGGAAAAACAACAGTGGCAGTCCCATTCAGATAATCTCAGTAATAGTATCTTCTAATAGTACGTAGGTGGTTCACAAGTATCAAGAACTGCATAAATCATCCATTTTAGACTTTGCTGCCATTTCAATAAGGAATGAACCATGTTCCAAACAAATTTACTTTTGAATTACTCACAAATTTTTGGATGTAATACTCTTGGACTTTACGATGATAAGAGAAAAAAAAATCACCATATGCTTTACATTGGCTATTATAAAAACCTGAGTTAAAAACAAAATGGATTTATGTAAAGAAGTAACTAGTAAAGGCCAAACGTTGCTTTTAAACACTGTAAAGGTATTTATGGAAAAACAGCTGCAAAAAAAAAAAAAAGTTTTAATTATGGGACACATTAAACCACAACTTTTCAAAACAAAGGTAACATGCTTTAAATATTACAAGATATCATGTTTGTAGTCAAAGCTGGTATGGTCAAAAGACTTTTACATCACTGCACCCATTGGACAAGAGAAAATTTGTGGATATATTTGTGTATTTTAAGATAGTTTTAAGCACAAGCTATTTTATCTTGAAAGAGAAGTAAATAAACCTAATCATTCACATTGACTAAAGAATAAAATTCCACACATAATATGCATAATTTAGATGTACCTCATGAGACTGTATGTACTTAAAACAGAGCATCAGTGATTATATAAATTTACTCCTAAATTATCTTATTAAAATTATAATTTGAAACTATTTTTGCTCAATATATTTATATGATTGGCCTGAGTTACAAGTGCCTGTTGATTTGTGTACAACATTTACTAGGATTTCTTTCCTTTTCCTTTTCGTTAGTTTTGCTTATTATCCTTCCACATCATTTAGCTTGGATCTAGCCTAACAATTTTTCTATTTTGCAATTGAGTTTAAAGGGAAATGTTATTAAATCAGGGAATTCCATAAATATTGGTTAAAAGTTATAAATAGGCTGTCTTCGGTATTTGTCAACATAGAGTTCTTTCAATTAAAATATTTCCTGGCTACCACAGCGTGGAAGCTGCGGAAATTGGCTCCACATCCAGCTGGCTGATTCAGTACGAAATCAGCTGGCCTCAATTTAGATTTCTTTTCTTTTAAAGCAGTGCCAAATTGAGGATTAGTACATTGTGGAGAGGGAGGCGGGCAGCTCCACCCCTGATCGGCCATTCTTCATTCCCTAGAATGGGCTTGCCTACCCGGCCCCAGCTGTGCACTGAATTAATCTACACAGGGAGCTTCTATATCTACATAGTTTTCAACATGTTCGTCAAGGTCCTGCAACCACTTCTGACAAAAAATAAAATGTGGCTTTGCTGACTCTGGACTTGGGAGACTTTGCGCAGACCTTAAATGGAAACATTCACATGACACACCAAGCACACACAGAACTTCAATGCTTATTATGATGAATACAGTTAACAGTTGATACCAAAGCTTCAGAAAATTAGATAAAAGGATAACAGACAAGAGTTCTTCATATATAGGTCGATTTCAAGAAATAATGTGGTTTGGGCCTCCCTGGTGAGAGTCTCAGAAATATGAAGCTATCACCAGTCACCGAGAAATGAGTTGGATCCCCATCAGGGAGCTAACACACATGGCACAGCAGACCTCTCCTATCACGCCTGTTGCTCTCCTCAGCAGTGTATTTCAGTCAGTCCACCTCTTTTCCCCACGCTGTCTCTGGGGAATCCTCTCGCCTCCTGTGCCTCTGGCCTACACCCTAGTTCTTGTATGCATAAATAAATGAAAGTAAATCTTTAAAAAAAGAACAAATAGTGTGATTTTTTTATTTTCCAGAAATTGTTCTTCCAAGCTAGTTGTGTAAGAACAGATAGAATAGCAACGACTCTTAGAAAGTACTCTTATCTTTTTCATTCCCACATACAAATATCTATGCTATTATCCCATTGCTGGTCTCTTCTTAATTTAGCTTCCACTCAAACCACCCCAGGCGAAAGTCTAGCACACTAAATATGATCATGTCTTGATCCCATGGGTCAGCTACATGACTTCATTGACTAAACTTGCTTACCTACCACTAACACAAGGCACATGTATACAATTCTCTTATGTATTATTGTTGCTATAAACTATGACTGTCTCTAAATATTCTCAGTCCTTATTCTTGATAACAATGTCTAAGAAAATTGTTTAGGGTTATGATCTCACTCAAACTGAGAGCCAGCTAACTATATTTGTTTAGGTTTAGTCTTGGTTTAGATAATCTATTTGTAGCCCATGAAAGTAACTGAATTATTTTCATAAAAACCTGCAACAGAACTTATATTCATGAGATTAAAGATTTTTGAAAAATAATACAAAAAGAATTTTATCAGAGATTTATCTTTCCTCATTTTACCAACATTTTAGAATTTACATTATAAATATATACTATGATAACCTATAAGGAAAATACTAGTGGAATTAACAGTGTGGAAAAAAAAGTGACATAAGAAGATAATAAGACATTAATGAAAAAATATATAAGTTTATTTCAGGTCCTGGTTATTTATACCCTTACTTATAGTTACCTTTTTTGTATCTCAATATAATTTCAGAACAACCATTGGTTCCTTAAGAAGTTCCAGGTGTAAGGCCAATACTACTGCTTCCAACCAGCAAAGCTAAGTCACTGAAAGTTGTTTTAACTCTTAGGCAGGTTTTCTTCGAGATTTCTATAAGTGTGTAATAGTAGACCATGAAGTTATCAAACCTTCATCTATGAAAAACTTATCTGAAGTGGGTGAAAAAAACAGGAGACACTTTAGAAAATGTCAGGTTGTGTGTATTGACATAAAAAAAAAAGAATTACATAAATAAATGAAAAGTGCAATGTTGGTCACATTGTTTGTTTCTGCCTCTCATTCCTGGCTGAAATAGAAACTTCAAATAAAAGAATTGACTTGTAAATGTGAATGTTAACCCAATTTATACAAAAAGCATATTTGTCACACTCTTTTCAGAGGTGAATTTTAAAATCTATATTATATTGTGTATTTGGAGAAAAACAAAAACAATAGCAGGAAGAAAACAGGAAAATAAATGTATCTATGGATCAAAAAGCAATTTAGATTGCAATTGCTTCTGGAGAGATGAAATCGTTTCTGTTGCCAGAATAACAGTAGGAAAAAGTCATTTGGATCCTTTGCCACTGTTGTGTTGCATGAGATCCCATAGGAAAAAAAAAAAGGGAAGTGCTTTTCATTTTTGGCCAGAGTGCCTGAAAATATGCAAGGAATGAAGAGGAAAACAGGGTGACATCAATGGTCATAAAAATGTGACCTTCATCTTGGTAGAATAAGACAAATAAAAGGTTTCCACAGCACCTGGCATTTAAACATGAAAGGAAGTTGTAAGGACACCCTACTCTTTTACAATGAACCTAAATATTAATTGTGTTTCCATATATCCCTGATATTCATATTTCAAGTCATTGTAAACTTACACGCTACCTCTGAGAAAGACAAAACCCCGCAGTGACTATAATGAACATGAGTCATTTTTGCACTTAGGGTAAAACCAGAGTGAATTTGTACTGGAGACCAGCATCCTTCCATTGGCTACAGTCTAGTACAGCCCACGTGCCTGCCCCCACCAGCAGGTTGGTATTGCTCTGCCTGGAAGTGAAATTCCCACATGCAATTAAAAGATTGGAGACTCCAGAGCTGGTGGAATCTAAAAGAACTGCTCATTCTGCTACTGTGAACTTGGAAATGATATAATACAATAGTCATGATTTCAGTATTTTTCAAATGGTTTTCCCTTCACTCACATTCTTAATTTTCCCAAGTCTTTCTGTTTGCTGAAGTTATCTAGTTAATGCCTCCTAAAACTAACATACTAGAAGTGACAAGAAGTAATTAACTTTGTATGCCTTGATAAAATTATAGTGATAATTTTATTAAATCAAAGACAGAATAATGAGTTTACTATACTATGAATCCTAAATATTTATTATACTTAAATTTAGTGTCTCTTCATCAAATAAAGGAAAACAACAACAAAATAGGATTAAAATAAAATTTAACATCCCATTTTTTCCCATTTTCAGCATGATGGACAGAGCTAGACTGAAGGAATGCAGACCATTCATGAGGCTCATGCAGAAGTGTCCCCACTTAAATCCTAGACTGTCTACCTCTGCAATTGCTTTATGAAGGAAAAATGATCATACTCAACATATGGCTGAAAATAGAATAAATAAAATATATACACAAATAGTAGTATTGTCAGATAGTCAGCAGGAAATGAATCCCCTACTCTTCAGAAAAGTATGTCAGATGGTGTAGAGCTAAGTGTGTTATAGTCTAATAACTCCTGAACAATATTCCCAACATTTCAGATTTATTAATGAGTATAATCAATTATTAACCAGAAAAACAAATTAGAAATTATGTGGGAATCAAATTCATGATTTTTATATTTATAATATGGCATCCTCATCAAGAAGATCTATAAATAAGTATCTTCATATATATCCTGTACATCATGCCAAAGCATGACTTTCTTACTCAGTCTGTGGTTGCAAGATTGAATCAGTTGCTGACATTCTAACAATTAAATCTATGTTCAAGGCAAGAAGAACGATTAAAAACAAAATAGAAATAAAAGGGGCAAAGTACCTATCAAGTGAGACAGAGTGCTTCATGTAGAGTTATCTTGGAACTCCCAAGATAGAAACATCATCAAAACAAGAAGTTGGCCCAATGTACACACAGCCAGAATATAACTCAGCAATAAAGCAGATACTTTAAAATAGCTTTCAACTCTACTGCTTACTAGGAGATCTTTCCACCTCTTGCTTTGGTACAATCAGTGCTCTCTTTATTTGGAATTATGTTGGTTCTCTGAACTACTACCAATATCACTTACCATGTCATTGCAATGAAACTTCAAGAAAACTTGATTACCTGGTATGGTTTCTGATAGGCAGGTTTGAGGACTGTGATGTAAACATCATTTTTTTGTTTGTGTGTATCTACTGTGTATATAAAATTAAGAATGGATTGCTATATTACTGCTTGTTTGATGGATTTTTTTTTCTTTTGCTGTATCAAGAATGATTTAGAGCTATCATTTCTATTACATAGCTCAGTTCCCTGAACTGGTACAGCTAGTAATGCTAATTGTCTTAAACTGCCTAATGTTTGTTTGTTTTTTTCCCCAGAGATTATAGGTATGTCATTAAAAAGGTCAAAAGTCACAGTAAAATCCTTCAGCCTTTTAAAAGGTATATCTATACATGAATTTAAAAATCATAACCATTAGAGAACCAAACTCTGCAGTTTATGTAAATGTGTGCCTTAAGGTAGAAGTGGTCCAACAACAATATCTAAACAAAAATTTACATTGGGGTAGTAAAAGAAATGAAAATTCTACTTTCAGGAAGGCTGGGGAAAAAAAGATTAGGTGCACGATGTTAGTGTGAGATTTGTTTATTTAAATAACTTATTATATTTGCATTTTGATGACTCTTATTTCCACACTGCTTTCCTAACACTTTCCTACAAATACGAAAGTGTGTTTTTCTGCACCTCCACACTAATGATTCCTCACTCAGCAAGGCTTGCACTTATTAAAGCTTTTTATTGCCACTTTGCTTAAAGAGGTGTTTGAACTCTAGCAGGTAAGCAAATCCAGAGGGGGAATTCATTTGAAAGTATTCATAATGGAAAACAAAGATGAAAAACAAAATTATGCTGTGGACTACATTTTTTTTTTCTGGTCTCTGCAGATACATCAGATTTCTGCACTTTGACTCAAGAAATGAAGTAGATCTTCTCTTAGATTCAAAGATTTAATAGTATATATTGTGTAAATATAAAAATCAAAGTAGTATTAGGATAGGCCTATTGAAGAGATAACAACATTGACTCAGTATTTCTTTTTCCTCACTAAAAAAAATAAAAATTCTCAAGGAAAGATATTAGTGTCAACACAAGTAACTCCAATAGATGAGTATACCCACTTTAGTAATGCCATTTTCCAACCTACTTCAGTAATACCATTTTTTAGTAACTATTTCTCACTGAAGTATCTTTTTCTTTTTCTTTTCTATTGTTTTCTTGGTGAAATAGTGTAAGAAGAGAGATAACAATGGACATGCTGATAATTAGCTGTATTTATCTTTTTTTAAGACATTTTTTTACCAGCTGATGATGCCTTAATAGATGAACAAATATACTTAATCTCTACAGAAATAATAGAAATTCCTATTTTTTATTGTACAATAAGTTCCTTGTGTTTCAAATTCATAGAATTATCTAGAAGTAGAAAACTTGATGCCCAAAATTCTTTTAAGGTATGGTTTACTCATATTTAAGTTTTCAACCAGTATTTATCATATACTTGTTATTTTTTTTAAATAAAATACCCTATAGGAAATACTATTGGGTTTCTCAAAATATTATCAATTGGCTTGCCCCATGATCAAGCAATTTCACTCCTAGATATCTATTCAAGGAACACAACTACACTATTTCAAAGGGATACACACACTCTTAAGTTCATTGCAGCACTATTTACAATAGCCAATTTAGGTAAACACGCTAAGTGACAAACAATAGATGAGTGGATAAAGAAGATATATGCTCATTTCTAATGAAAAAAATACTGGTATCATAAAATTAATAAAGTTTGGGTGAAACTCTGAAGACCACAGTTAACAGTACCTTGAACAAAAATTAATATATGTACATTTTTACAAAGAAGCAAGGAGCGAGAAATATTGGCTAAGAGGTAAAATTAGAAAGGTTTTATCATGATCATCTCATGAGTAGGAGTTGAACACATTCATTCAAGTATTGCAGACACAGAAGATATGAATTGCATTGTTTGTTCAGGAAATCGTGAACTGTCTTCTTTACCCATAAGGTGATGCTTGTGATGATGAGGAATAGGGACAAAATGAAAGAAGACTGTAAGTTTTTCTATTACTTCTACAAAATTTCAGAATTTTTGTTTGATTTTAATTTAGTCAATGCTCGTTAACTTTAAGATCAACTCACATTGTATTATAATCCCAAATTTTCATTATAAGAGAATCTATTTCACCTTATTTTATCCACATGCAAAGGAATATTCTCCATTCAAATAGTTTTTAATTACTTCTTAACTTTTATTAAGTATGATAAATCTTATCTGAATTTGGAAATTTCAGGAGACTTCTAATGACTAAAATTTTGAATTGTTAAATGAAATAATGTTTAGTTATTGGCTAAATATACCAGACCTACATAGATTTTAATACCAATTTTAAATAAAATATTTTTCATATATGCAGAATACTTGTAGAATGAACTAGTAAGGATATGTTAATACAACTTAACTCTTTTCTGCATTTGAAAACCATGCAAACACATAGGGGCAATGGAACTTTGATTTCAGAACTATTGACTATTTCTGCCATTTGAGTCCTAAAAGGCCACTTGATAATTAAACTTATCTTTGCCTCCTGGAGAAAAACGTATTTGCTGCTTTTTCTCCAGACAACTTATCCTGCATCCAGTCTCAGTGGATAAACAATAAAACATATAAGCAATAAAACTGGAAGCACTTTCCCCACATCTATCCACCTCCATCCTTCCCTGCTCTCTAACTTGACTATTTTCTTCTCAGGCACTAGATGGTTAGCCTTATAACTACTACTTAAATTCTAGGTATCAGCTCCTAGAAAGTTCTTAGCACACTCTTCTAAACATTGTCCCAAATGTCCAGTTGTCTTTTTTAGCAGTAAAAATTTGTTCTCCATTGCTTTTATAGACACCCTCAAATGCTCCATCTCACCCTTGACCTATCAAGGTGCTTTTCAAATGCAAATAATATTAATCCTTTTCCTCTCATCTCAGACTGAAAACTCCTGTGTCCTCTACATTTTATTTTTATCCCAATATTTTGCAGCAATGTAGAAAATGAAGCATTAAATCATTCGTAGACATATAGTGCCTTTAATAATAGAGGTAATGATTATTTAAATGTACATTTCCAAAAGTCTAATGTCAAGCACTTAATGAATGCCCAGTATATGTTTGCTGATTCTGCGAAAGCAAGAAAAAAGGAAATAATGAAAGACAGGAAGGTATTACTGACTACACTAAATTTTAGTAAGTATAGATATTTTCTATTTTTCTCAAAATTCCCTGGAGTCAATATATTCTTAGGCAAATTTATATCCAACATAGAAATAATAAAGTGCACATATAATAAAATATATTTTAAATAATATTTTTAAGAAAAAATAGATGTTTTGAATGTATTCCATTCCATGGACTTCATCAAAGTTTTTTTTAAAGTAAAAATTACTTTTTGTCATCCAAGATTGTAATGTACATTGACAATATCCCAGTTTATTGTTGTCTGTGATTTTAATGAAAATGAATAAAAGATTATTTTCTCATAATCTCTTAAATTGGAAATTAAAAGATCAGAAAAATAAATCTTCCTTTCAAGACAGAAAAAAAATGTTGAAAAATCATTGATCATTCTTTTTTGTATTGTAATTAAAAGGTGGAATTTAGACCTAGCCTTTGACATCTTGTTTGAAGTTGTTTCTAGGAACAGAGTTACTATTTTTTGTAGAAGGAAGCTACAAAATTCAATTCATGATCTGCGGTTCTTTCCACACTATTACACTAGACATGCCTGTTATTCTGTGGAAGGCTTGTCACTCTTATGACTATTTAGAAACACTTTGTTTGAGGTCAAAGAAAGAGGTTGCATTTTGATGATTTGTTTTGCCTCCTGTGGCTTCCTCCTTGTTCTTGAAATACATTCTTTCAAACAATGCCATCATCAAAAAGGGCATTTTCATGATGACAATAAGTATAAAATGTCTGATGAAATAGCTATTGGATTCATCATATTTATAAAGACAATAATTATAACTTTGACATTAATTGCAGCCCATTGGTGGTTTTTTATTCCTGCCCTTGCCAATGGGCCCTAAATCCAGGCTTCAATTTCTTTTGCATTAACTCTGCCTTGAATATAATGATTACCATTTAACTTGGTGGTTACATAATCCCAGTGAAATTTTAATGTGGACATCTTGCATTAACTTTCTTTCCTTTAACAACAACCAAAAAGGAAAAGGTGGCCCCTAAATAAATGAAACTCAATTTCACGGCACATTATCTCTCTCAATTCTTTCCTCACAGCTTTCATTTTCATTAAAATCACAGACAACCATAAATTAATAATTACTTCAGGTTGACTAAATGCAGGCCATACTATTTAGCTCTTGCTTTCCTACAGTGGCCCTTCTTGTTCATGCTGGAAAAATGTTAATTTAGATAATGTGGCTTGCCCCTTGTCTTATAATTTTGTTTTGCAGTTTCACTGATCTATAATGGTCTGTTCTTATTAGATGGTATTAACTTTATCTTTTGTTCAATCAAGCTTTACACTTTGCTTGGAAGATAAGTATTGCAAACTCTCAGTTGAAATGTATGAGTATCTACATATCTATTATATTTCAGTTCTTCTCAAAATGCTTTCTGTGTTTACTAACTTATTTGTGATTCCATGCATTCATAAAAGCATTGTCTATTAGATTTAAATGTGTATTAGTGACATTTAAAGGAGAATTGAGATACACACATAAAATTCAAATCTTTATAATTATGAGAATTTCAAATAAGCTATATTATTTTACATTTTAAAAGATTTAGGCAATATTTCCTATACTTAATGAATCAGTAGCCAAAAATTCAGTCCAACTATTTCTCTTGTTTCTCTGATATTTGAAAACTCTGATTAGCCTCAAGACAAGTTATTATATTGTTTACTGAAAGTCTGCTTCCTTAGACAGCTTTTTAAGATATGCATCTATTTTTATAGAGGTTTCAGAGGGAAAGCAGTTACACAATTGTACGTTAGTACACTGAGAACAATAAAACACAGGGTCTGCCAGATGAAATGGAAGTTAACAGTTTAGTCTCTGGCAATATTATTTTTGAAAATGCTTTCACTTTCTTAAGTTTAGGAAAAGCTAGTTGTTGATTTGAATTAAATAGAACTCCCTCACTATTTCAAAAAATATACTACCATGAACAACTCTTTCATATAAGTTAAAAAACCTTAGTAAGTTTAACAAATTTAAGTTACACTATATCAGAAACTCTTTGGTTAAAAATATATTCATATTTCCAAACTTATTCCAAAGCTTTGTAAAATTGTTCCGTTGACTACATGTGATAGAGAGATCTTACCTGCCGTTCAAGGTATAAATCACTTACAACATCTAACAAAATGTCAGTCTCAGGTAATGCTAACTAAACGTTTCCACCTCTGCCTTATGGGTCAAAAATGTCTTCTGACAATGTCCTTTCTTTCCTTTGGATTGCTGTCTTTATTTCTAGCATCCAAATTGAAAACCAACATGGCAAGATGAGAAGGCACATAAGACATTTCTGCTCCGGTATTGAAGGATACAGTTTTAAGAAAGTAAAATACGTTATTTTCAACATAGTCTTTTCTCCACAACTAATTATGAGACTGAACTCATTTAATAACTTACCCATTTATATTATGGCAATAAAAAAAATAAAACAAACACAATTGCAGGGATTGATTTGCCTCATTGTTAATCTCCATATGTTTTTGCCAGCAAATTATCTAGTTTCTATTGATGTTATTAATTTATAGGGAAACCAGGCAGTTTCATTATTTGATTTTCTAGTGGATATTTTCCTTACCTAATGGAAAATCACAAATAAATCACAAATACCATGTTTACTAATGATTATATCTCAAAAATTTCCATGTGTATTGAAGGAATTGTTGCCCTGAACCCCACAACCTAAAAGTCCCAGAGGAGACATTTGAAATGACTCAAACAATACAATAGTTTGAAATTGATCTGGGAATCTCATTTCCCTCTTTGTATCAAAGCTCAACTCTGTTTGCTATAAATACTGTGATACTATTCTGCACGTATTAACATCACTAAAAGCTTTAGCTGAAACATAACTTACCTAATAAAACAATTCATTTTAAAGACACTGCAATGGTAAGCCTTGCAATTAACTTTTATAAAGGGAGTGATGGAAGAATTTAAATGTATTACTATATTTCTTAATATCATACTGTGTGTGTGAATATCACACTCTTCAATAATTTTTGAGTGTACTTATTTTGTGATCCATGTACATTTTTAGATTATAATTTTTGACATTTATATAATTTATAAAAGCAAGAGGCATTTTGCTTAAAGTGTTCATTTATTAATAATTACATGAAAATGAATCAATAAATGTGGTCCAGCAAACTTTATATCCCTTACCATCATGTGGCTATTCTTGGTGTTTTGACATGTTACTTATTTTTCTTCACTCTGAACTATACACTGGTAGAAGAAAAGAACCTATATAGACTCATGGAATGTTTTGGGTTTTTTTATGTTAAAGAATAAACTATTTTAGTGTGCCTAGCACCCTAAGACCTCTGTATTATAGTTGCTAGTCCCTTAATCTCACCTTTCAAAATTAACAGCTTAATGGAATTTGATTTTTTTAAATTAAGATTAAATAGCAGTTAATTATTTAGAAAAGTTTCTGTATTTACAATATGGAAAGGTTGTTTTTATTTTTATCATCATTACTAGAAGATACATCATGATATGTTATTAATGTGGAGCTATAAGTAGCTTGGTCTAGTGCCTGTCAAGCTGTGGCTGATGATAATAAATTAAGAGCTATTGTACTAATACCTAAAAAGAGGAACAGCAGAGGTAGAAACATAGAAGAATGGTATTGGGAAGTATCTGATTCCTTGTGACCAAAGAGTAAGAGATTTTTATTGGTCTTCAGGGAAAGAGATCAACCTTCCTGTCAATGCTACTGGAAACAACGTCTATGACTGACTCAGGATGAAGTCTCTATAACCAAGAGTCACCTCTACTAGAGTCACTTGCTTGTTGGAATAGGTCTTTGAAATTTCATCACGGAGAATAGGGAAACACCAAATATATATAAACAGTAAAGCTTATTTTCAGGACACTCCCAATAATCTATTGAGTAGGTTAAAGTAAATCAAAATCTTCCTCCAACCCCAAATCCCATGAAATAACAGAAAATTATTTTATTGAATCTGAATCTGAAAAGTTCTCCAATGCATTATCAGTAGTCTATAAATACTGAAGAATTATAATTAGAAAACACATGACTTCAAATATATTGAGTAATAAAACTGAGGAAAATTTGAGCCCTAAGTGTATATATAGGCTAAAGTATAACAGACGTAAAAATACTGGAAGAGGACCAGGTCCTGAGTCAATCAACAGTGTAAAGGGATACAGGGAATGATAAAGCAGAGATGCATTTGGAGCAAATAGGTCAGCCAGAACCTCCTTCTTTCACTAATTATCTTAAGCATTAATAATAGTGATTTTAGGGGCCTCCCTGGTGGCACAGTGGGTTAAGCAATGCACTATGAAGCAAACCACAGCCACTACAGCACAAGTTTGATCCCTGCCGCTGGCCAGGGAGGGGACCCACATGGCGCAGCAGACCTCTCCTGCCTCGCCCATTGCTGCCCTCCCCTCGGCAGTGTGTTTCGGTCAGTCTGCCTGTTCTGCTCCCTACTCTGGTGAATCCTCTCACCTCCTGTGACTCTGGCCTGTACCCCAGGTCTTGTATGCATAAATTAATCTTTTAAAAATTAAAAAAAAATAGTGATTTTATAGTCAGATTACATCAGTGGATGTAGTGCATGGGGGAAAAAAAAAAGAAGATAGCTCTACTCTCCAGAAAAGATAATTCACACATGTATACTGGAGACTCTTGGTCCATATTCAGGATCACAGAATTTTCAGGAAAATCAAAAACAGCAATAATAGTTAAAAAATATCAGAAGCTTGTTGATAGCAACTAAGTTATGTACTGAAATGTGTTACCTGATTTAATCTCTATAATAATTAAAAATAAAAATTGATATTTCCACTTAATATTATTTTAACTGTTGAAGGACTGTATGCTTGAAAGATAGAAATAATAACTTCTCAATTATACGGTTATACATTTAATAGGTATAAGAAATAATGGCATTTGTTCCTAAATTATCTGAACTAAGAATATATACTCTAAGCAGCCAGTTTTGGGTATCAGAATTCTGGATCATCTCACAATGATTCTGAAAGACAAAGGGATACAGAGCATGATAGGGCAGTTATCTCATAAAATTTCCAAAAGAACTCTAACCATAGAGTTTAGCAATCACATTTTTTGAGTTAGCCAAAGAAACTGAAAACTTCTGTCCACATAAAAACTTGCATAGCTATGTTTATAGCAGCTGTATTCATCACTGCTAAAACTTGAAGGCAATCTGTATATCTTTCAATAGTTGAACAGATAAACTCTGCTACACCCAGCAACGGAATATGATCCTATGATAAAAAGATAAATGAGCTATCTAGCTCTGAAAAGGCATGGATGATACTTAAATACATATTACTAAGTGAAAGAAGTCAATCTGAAAAGTCTTAACTATATGATTATAAGTATATAACTTTATGAAAAAAGCAAAATTATGAAGACTGGAATAAAACAGTGGTGATAAGGACTGGGGTTGCAAAAGAAGAATGAATAAGTATACCACCAAGTATTTTTAAGGAAGTAAAAATATTCTATATAATACTATAATTAATGGATATATGTCATTATACATTTGTCTAAATTCATAGAATGTACATCAAGAAAGAACACTAAGGTAAGCTATGGAATTTAAGTTGTCATGATATGTTGATGTAAGTTAGGTAATTGTAATAAACATATACCATTCTCGTGGGAGATGTCAATAGCCATGTGAGGGTATATGGGAAATTTCTGAAACTTCTGCTCAATTATGCTTTCAAGCTAAAACTGCTCTAAAAAGTCTTTTTAAAAAAATAAAGTTCACACCCAGTATTTATCTTTCTCCTTTTGACTTAGTTCAATTAGTGAATATATGTGGAATCAGAGAAATAAAGAGATGTCAAAATTAAACATATAATAAATCCTAGAAATCTGACTATAGAGTTGAGACAACCAGGAGGGAGGCTAAGGAGGGAAAGCAGTATGGAGGGTGCCCTTTGGACTTTGGTGGACGATTATAGGCATCTTGGTGGTGTGTGTGCTGTGGTGACATAACCTTATGCCTCTGAATCAGATACAGTGGTAAACATTACCTCAGTGAAGAAATAAATGTAAAAATTTACTTTGTATAAAACAAACTACATTAATAAAATAAAATTTTAGTTACCCCCCCAAAAAATTCTATATTCAGTAAAGCTACCCATCAACAAGAAAGAAAAGTTAAGACAGTACCATGTAAACAAAAAAAAAAAAAAAAAAAAGAAAGCATTCATTGCTGGCTGATTCAGCTTATAGGAAATACTAATGTGAGTCCTCAGACTAAATTATAAGAATATTGGACAATACTGTAATACTGTACATTTGTAAAGCAAGGCAAATGTAAAGTAACATAATTAAGGAATCTGAGGTCTGATGGATGAGATGACAGGCATTTCATAATAAATGTTTTTTCAACAAAGAAAGATAACATTTCAAAATATCCTGAACAAGAAAAATTATGTCAGGTCCCCAAATCCCACCTATTTTGAATGTAGTCAGTAGAAACCAAAGGAAAAATAGTCATTGTATTTTATTGTTTGTAATTTTGTTTAGACAGTAATTTAAGTTTTTCCATTATTTTCATTATTGTGCCATACTTTATTATCATCTATATTATTTGGAGAAATAAGCTTTTCTAGCAAGAAAAAAATTCAACTCTCTTCTGAATATTAAAACAAAATTAAAGTTCTAAAGTGAATAGAAGTTAGAGTGAGATAATCAAGGAAATCATAGAAAAAAATAATGATCACTAAAAACATGTCTCCAGGTTGAAGAATGGACTAAATAATATACTGAATTAATTAAAAAGTGACACAAGATGAGTCATAAAATTTAGCCACCACATGAGTAAATAAAACATTCTAAAAAATTATAAAGGGAAAAGGCTATTTTTTCTAAAAATCAGAAGTCTACACAGGCATGTAGCAAATTTCTAAGAAACCATACTTTCAAACTTCTTTCATTAATTAAACTGTCATTTATAAGTAATAGCAGCGATAACAAAACAAAAACAAAATAAATATATTTCAAACAAAAGATGATAATACTCCAAATATAATTCTACTTTAACTGTCTAGATAATCTTAAAATGAATTTTGTTTGAGGTCAGATATGGGTGGAATGATAAAATGAGATTAGCGATGTCTTTGTCTTATTCAGAACAAAAAGATAGAAGTTCATTATGTCTACACTGATGAAAAATAAACATTGTATGTTACAATGATTATAGATCGTGACAAGAAAATTAGAAATGTGATATATGTATTTTTAAAAAAGGGAAAAAGGAACATTAAAAAATAAAAGCTGTAAAAGAAAACAAAGGATCATATATCATATTAAGAAATTCAAATATATGATTGATCCTAACAAAAAACACTGAGTGGATGCCACTATTAAGAGACACTGATTATTCAACATTTTTAAAAGAAAATCTAAATGAGACAATGAAAATCTATATATCACAGATAAAGATAAAGCAAAATTACTCACAACTCAACATTTTAATATAATTGACTTGAAAATATAATGAAAAATTCGGTGTAATTGGGCACTAGTAATATCACGAAAAAATGGATTCAAGTAAATAGTGGTTGGATTGAGTTTTATAATTTTGCTAAAACTATTAGCTGACGATATATTAATCCAATAACCTACCATAGGGAGACGAGTGAGTGAATAACACTTTAAATATTTTTTATTAGAATTTCATTATCAGGGGAAGTGAACACTATTGAATACTTTTTACTCACTAGGCACTGTTGAAAGCATCTTACATGATTTATCTCATTTAGTCTTCATAATGTTACATGGCATGTCTGAAGCTCTTCTACCATCACACATGTGTGGTGAGTGTCCAAGCCAACATTCAAACATAAGTTGTTTGGCTCCACAGCCTAAACTTAGACTCTACACTATTCTTGCTGCCTGTTTATAAAATCATTAATGTTTATTTAGGTGCATGACTCATGCATGCGAATCCCATAATCCTATTCTTTAGGTCTGACCAAGAGGAACCATCACTATCACCAGAGCGTAAGTGAGCTATTTTAATAAATACAGAACCCTCCACAAACTGGATGGAACAGTGTTTATGACTAAGGTATACAGCATTTCCTTAGAGGAATCTCTAGAACCTCTTCTGGGATTGTTGTTCCAAGATTCCTAGTAATTTTTTTTTTTTCCTGGAATCTGAAAATATATGGTACGTTAAAAAAAAAAAAAAAAGTTCCCATTTCTCGCTATACTTGAACATGGGTTATTCCATCAAAGGTTATTCATGAGCTTCAGTGATAACTTTTCTGTGGACATCTCCTACATTGAGATTCCTAGATCTTCTGCCAAGACTCAAAAGAAAAATTGATGTCTTAATAGATAAGTACACAAACATCTGCTATCCTCAACTCAAACCAAATATACCCAATACTAAAAATAACACCTCAAAACCATTTATCTTGTCTTCTCTTTTTTTCCTCAAGGATATTTGTGTTCACTCAATTATGAAGAGTTCAAATTTTATAATATAATTAATATCACCCTTTTTCAAGTTTTAAATTCTCAGAGATTCCATCTTCTTTAATATTTCTCACATTTGCCTGCTTGTTAATATTTGCTTGCCTAAATATATATAACATTCTCTGCCTTAAAATACATAGATGATTTCTGAAGGCTACATTGTTCCACAGGTTTCAAGCAAGAATGTGAATATTAAATCTACTTTGGAAAATTATTAATATTTTTGTGAGTCTGTACCTTTATTTGGATTATGAGAAAAAATATAACTTTTTTAATTTAATATTTTATTGGTGTAAAACATTGTATATGATTCAGAGACATAGGATCATACCTCCTTAGATTCATGTCACCAAGGAAAATAAACTTAAATCATATTAAACTGTACAGAAATTTTAAAGTTCAGAAAATTGGGTCAGCCATATGGTAAGTTTTTAGTGAATATTAATTTTCAGTCACAAGTGATAAAAATTACTCTCCTAATTTATAAAATTGTAGATTTCTTGAGCACAAGGATGCTAGCTTTAAATATTTGTATCTATCACCCAATTTTGTACTCCCTGCACTGGTCTTTACATAGAGTAGGCATTTAATAAAACTTATTGATTTCCTTTGTTTAGTAATCACCATGATAGTAAATATTATAAATTTAGATGATTCCTCAATCAAGTGTTTCTTTTCACTAGAGGTTTATTGGACTGAATTTAGTCTCTGATTTTGATCAATACTAATGACATGAGAGGATAGGAATGTCTGACCCATGAGTTCTGAGGTTAACATTGTACATGAGAACTATGGTTCATGGAAAAGTGCATGATTTTCTTGAAAACAATACCAGGAAATATACTGCTGTATAGATTGGGTTATATCCATCCAGAATAGTATTGAATGTCTGCTATATTCATTTCTTTGTCCAAATTTAGATTATGAGTAATAGAGTCATACAAAGTTTACTAACAGGAAAAAGTAATTGTTTAGACAATGTTCCTCTTCATTGTATCAAAATATTTCATGCATAGTTACCATGTGGAGATGGAATAAATAAAGGTCAGTTTTGAAAGCATACATAAAAAAATGAAGAAGCAAATGAAATACAAAATGATTATAACTTACTATTTCTATTTATGAAGTATTCTTTGCATTATTTTACATTTCTATTGCTTATTTAATGTAGTGCTAAGTACTTTTTGTGCTCTGAAATGTAATAATATAAAGGAATATTGGCAGTTTATATGAGTACAAAATATGGTTAGATTGGAATTTCATTAAATTCTAGAAAATTTCAATGTCCTTTTATCACTGGTATGCCTCTTCTATTCAGTTATCAAATTATTTCTAATTCTATAAAAATACTTTGAGAAGTCACATTATCAATATCAACTCAGTATTGAAAGACATTATAAGTATTTGAGATATAGGCACAATGTTAGCATTTTATAAAGTATAAACAAATATTAGAAATTAATGAAACCCTAATAACTGATTGCTTTTTTCCCACATTGTCCTTCAAAGTGGCTATGAAAGAAATTTAAAGTATACTTTAGGTTTAAAACAAGTGAAATCTGTATTAAATTTCCCCATATTTTCTTCTGAATAGTTCATATTCCTCTTTCTCACTGAAGTCTGGAAAATACATTTGGGAAACAACATGGAAAAATGTAAACCCAAACATATTGATAGCATGATGAATTCATCACTAAAAAATACACATTTCTAAAAGAGTTCTAATAATGACCAAGATGTGATCAGCTTGTTACTGTCTCTTTTTCCCCATTACTGCAGCAAAATTTTAGATGGAATGCAAATAATAACTACATGTGAACTCTGGAAAATGAGTAATATTTATTGACTTTAGATGCTATGTCAAACTTAAAGAAGAAAGGAAAGATGGTGATTTTACTGGTTTTCTTCTTTGCTCCTTTATTCTCTCACACTTATCTGAGAGTATAAGTAAACTGTACAACAAAAATTATAATGAGTCTGTTTTCAAGGTAAAAGACTGTCAGCCAGTGGGTTGGAAGAGAGGTTCTCTCTTATTATTTTGTTGTTGTTGTTCTTGTTGTTCTATTTCACCTTGAGATAACTCTAGTATAAATCCTCCCTAACACTTGGCATGGTATTTAAAATTTCAGGGGGAAAGAATGATGTCTCTGCTCAAAATTAGGAGAAAGAGACCTCAATGGTTTGGAGATCGTGGGAGAGGTCTTCATTATTTTGTTCTCTTTCTCAGTTTTGCCCTAGAATGGCCAAAGTACTACAACATAGCAGACCAGCACAAAGGCTAACAGTATGACAGAAACTCAGGCTTTCAAGTTAACCATACTTGAAAACTGTCCCCCAGAAACCAGAGAGTGGCTGGGAAATTGGAAATCTGAGAGATGAAAAAAAGGACACTGTAATATTACATCTGAACTGATAAAAAGCCAGGTTTATCCAAATCTGTACATCAATAGAGCAGATACAAATAAACATGATAAAAGCTTTGGAAACTAAATTATTGTATACAAGAGACACTATCCCTACATAAGTCTCTCAGGGAAGATGCACAAAGAAAACTGAAAGAGCATATTATAAATTTTAGAACCTAAAGGGGCTTTGGAAGCATTGGAAGCACCACCTACAAAAGATAAATCAAAACTTTTGATTTTGAACTGAACCACATGAAGCACATGCGAAAACAAATAATAATTCTTCAAAAGATTGTAACAGGACATAATTTACAAAATAATATTCCAAATGGGATATTCCTTGCTCACTGGTGGTGCAAGGAAGGGCTAAGTCACAGCACTATGAAGCTATTCACAGTCACAGCAGCACAAATTCAATCCCTGCTCAACCAGGGAGGTGACCTACATGGCAGAGCAGACTTCTGTTTCCCTTGCTGCTCCCCTTAGCAGTGTGTTTCAGTCAGTCTTCCTGTTCTGTTCCCCAACTCTGTCTCTGATGAATCCTCTCACCACCACCCCCATGCCTGTGACCTGTATCCCAGTTCTTGTATGCATAAATAAATTTAAAAAAATGTTCAGGATATAATCCAAAATTTCTTGATTTTGAAATAACTAGGAAAACCCAACCAACACCAAAACAAAAACAAAAACAAAAAACTTAAAAAGTCAATTCCAAAACGATCTGGATGTCAAATTTATCAGACAAAATCTTAAAGCAGTTTATCACCATGTTCCATGAATTAGGGCTGTTTACTCTCAAAGTTAATAGAAAAGTTCAGTTGAGAAAGAGAAACAATATTATGGGATCAGTTGCAAATTGAAAATTTGAGAACTGAAAAAAAAAAAGACAATATACAGAATAAAATATTCACTGTCTGAACTCAAAAAGAGACATAAAAATGGAATAGGAATAGGGTACTTAAAGATAGATTAGTAGAGATTATTTAATCATTAAAATAGAATAAAAATATTGAACAAAAGCAAGCAAAACTCAGGCAACTGTGGGACAAGATAAGAAGTTTTAATGAGTTCAAAAGTTTTCTAAAGAGAAGTCAGAGAAATCAGGCAAAATGAGAAAAACATATGAAGAATAATCATCTAAGAAGATCAGATTATATTAATTGACATAGTTTGATTATCCTGTTTACTTCACGTCAAAGTTAAAATCTGTCCACAAATGTCAGGTCTTTCTTAGTAATGGATCACAAATATTGTGTCTGGCTGAAATGAAGAAGTCTATCACCGCTTCACTTATCCCATATGTGGCTATGTGATTTTGTGCTATTTAAGGAGGTGTAGCCCAGAAGATTTGATTTATTTTCAGATGATGCCCACGCAATGAAGTGATATGTGTTTCCTTCCTCCTTTCTCTTTCTCTCTGCCTGAAATGGGAACCTTTTAGATCTAGTATTGAATGGTTGACATGTGCATGAGGATACTGTCCTGTAGATATGGATGAGATAGGAGAACTGAGAAGAGAGGAAAACTGAGAAGAGAGAAACACTAGAAAAAAATGGACTTTAACAACATGAGTTGTTAAACCAAGAACTATTACATAGCAAAGAAAAATGATGTAAACTATTATCATTCATTTGGAGATTTTTAACCTAATATAGGAACTCTACTTTTTTCCTCAGCTCAGTACAAAGCACATATTGTCCCAGCAGCATTTCAAAACAGTCTCTCCCATATACCCTCACATGGTTTTATTCTATTAACTTCATAGTACCAAACACCATCTCAGCCATCTTTTTCAGGTGTTTATTTATAGATCTTTTCTTATACATAGTATTTGGATTTTCCCCAGCATATATTTATGAATTTTTTTTACTAATTTTAGAAAACTGAAGACTAAACAAATAGTACTGTTTTAAATTTCCTTCCAAGAAATTAATTTCTTGACTAGTTTATCATGTGAAATCTAAAGAAATGATTGTGGATATATGAAATTAAATGTGATTCAGTTATTTTATTAGTAAGGTAATTAACTTTATCCATTTTAAAATTTAAAAACAGTGCCTAAGTTAAATTTTGAAATTTGTTAAAAATAAATATAAGAGCAAAAACCAAAAAAGGCAGGCACAATATTTAACATTGAAAAGAGTGGGCTAAGTACTTGCATTTGCTATTTCTACAAAGCATAATGGACAACAGCTCATATTTTATTTAGTTCTCCAACAGATGGAGGAAAACTAGTGTCACTAAGTGAGAAGTGGGAGATGTTCCAAAATTAAAGACAAATACAAGCAGTTTATTTCATTTCTTTTTTGAGTATTAAAAAAAAATTCCTGTATTTTACAAAACAATAAGTTTTAAGGATGAATATAGCCTGATTAACAATTTTCATTTTGTAAGTTGAGTTTGAGTTACTGATTCTTTACGTTTCAACATTTCATTCGTTCTACCTGTTAATTTAAAATACAATTGAGATAGTGATTAGGACTTTTTTGTTATTTCTGATGCTTTTTTATGTGCTTTTTAGTCTGTTTTTTTTTCCCCCTAAAGGCAAATATGCAGTAATGTGCCTGAATTATCAGCTTTACATGAATAAATTACTTGCAAACTCTAAACCCATGTCTTTATTACTTGCAAAAGTCATAATGTAAGTTCATTAGAGTACTCATATTTTATAGATAACCTCAAATCCTTCCTCGTATGCAAAATTATTTTTCAAATCTTGGATATTTTAATTACTAGTAGTGACAATATAATGATGAGCCACTTCCCATAAAAGCATAACAGCAATACATTGAGATATAAATTTACAACTAAAAAAGTAAATGTATTCTCCAGTAAGTACTCTTCATAAGTTAAGTCCTATGTGGGAGAGAAAGAAGCTGGCAGTGAGAAAAAGTTGTCCACATTGTGACTTCATTTGCTTGCATCAAATGAAATACTAAACCATGATGGACCAACAAATAGCATTTGCTTTTTCTCATATGACAAGTCCAGAGGTTGGCACTCAAGAATGCCCAATTAATTTAATTGTGTCAACCATGTCCATGCTTCTGCTTCATTGTTTTGCTTCACTTCTCTTATCACATGACACTGAGTCTTATATTTGTCTCCTCAGGTCATCGTTTAAGCCATTGAAAAATATGGTTGCTTATTTTTCTAGATATCAAAACAGTCTAAGCAAGGATGTGCAATAAGAAAGATGTAATTTTTTTCTAGAAATGAATAAATGAACCAGTTATGTCCTATAGGAAAATTAGAAAATCCAATTATTAAGCTGGTTGCATTGAACATGAGATAACACTGTAATTTTAGGAAAAGGAAAAGTCCATAGTAACTTGACAGCTTCATTATCATCATGACTGTATTTTTCTAAATGTCTTTGCCCTGCAGAAAACAAATCTGTGAGAGGTGAGAATTTGGGGAACAGTTACACAAGTTCTATTCCTCTCAAACCTAATATTGAAAGTTAAAAGTATACATTCTAGTACTTCATCATTCTCCTACGTTTTTCTGAATCTATTAAGATAGAATCCATATTCTTCACTCCATGATCAAGTAACTTGAAGCATTAAAAATTTGTGTGGAATCTGCTTCTGGAAAAGTCTCTTAAACTACTACAAAGTCAGGAATACAGGCTATTAAACTAAGCATTAAAACGCAAATACAGTAGTCAAAGTTGAAGATTCTGGACAAGAGGTGCCACACAGAAGAGGAAATTACATGTTGATTTCCATGAGTGTCATTCCAACAACAGATATACTCAATATTCTTCCCTGTGACTAAGTCCTCCTGTTTAACTAAAGAAAGAAGTCTGCCACATCCCAACCCTTCTCACAGATACTTCTTACTTTTTATAGAATCTGACCCTAATGAGTCTATACACAGCAGAAGTGTATTGTGAAAAGGTTTTGACTGACAGGGACTATGTAGATTAACTGGACCATTATCTTTCAAATAGAGTTACCCTCTAAACAGAGTTAACATTACTTTTTCTGTGCTGATTGCACTGACTTATACTTCCACACAAATTTCAAATAGTGATAACTGCCCACCTCTTTGCCTTGGTTCTGATTCCATTTGGAAGATTTCAAACTGACTCTTTCTAGGACACAATTTTGTCATGCTCTAGAGGTATATTTGGGACTGAGGTGATGGTGCACTGGTGATATGGTGATGGGGAAGACATGGGGATTACAATTGATGTCAAATATATGTAAATCTAAAAAATTTATATTTAAAAAAAGAAAGAAAAAAAAGAAGTGATAAGAATTACAATTGACATGCATAACAAAAAATAAATAAAATTCACTTAGTAATTAAATATTGACTTTTAATTTTATCAAATATCATACTGATATGCTTAGTTGTATATCAGTAGATTTTCTAATTTGGAACCACAGTTCTGTTGTCAGTAAAAATCCCATTTAATCCATATTAACAGTATTCAGAGTTTATTTGAAAAACATGAAAAAAAATTCTTTGCTTATATATTTGTAACCATTTTGTTTTCATTGCTAACTTTAGATATCAATATTGTGTTGTATTTGTAAAGGTGTTTATTTCTTTCTTCCTTCATTCTCTGTGTCTAAAATTTAAGTAGTAAGAGATTTTCTAATTTTTTGAATTTTTATAAAATTGATCTGTGAAAGGGTTTGGTTCTAGTACACTTTTATAGTTACTTCAAAACTTTTGCATGTCTTATTTAGTAGAGAATTTGCTTGGTTTTTAAATCTCTTTAAGACGAACTTTATCATGCATATTTTTCAAAGTGAACCATGCCTGTTATATAACTCTTTATATTTACTTGCCTGAATTTATGGAAATTGATCTCTTAAATTTAATAACAGCTGTTTTGTTTATTAGCCAATAGATTGTTAAGTGTGATCAAACTTTTTTAAATATTTATTAATGCATGCAAGAACTGGGGTACAGGCCAGAGGGTACTGTACCATGTGGGCCAGCACCCTAGCAGGGGATCTAACTCCTGCCGCAGTGGATATGGATAGCTTCATAGTGCTGTGACTTATCCCTTTGCTCCACCACAGAGGCCCAGTCATCAGAACTTTTGACTGTTAGTTGTTTGTCCTGTTTTTCTAAACAAAGATGCCAATATCTGACTAGAGAATTCAAAGTACTCATTAAAGAACCCTGATAACTAGGAGTCATTTCATTCAGTGTACTCATCAGAAAATAATCTTGAAAAACTGAATACAGAAGTGATTGTTTGAGGAATTATGTAAATTCTAATATATTTTATATATGTTATATCATTGAATCATTTCAGTTTTCTTCTCCAGAACAAATAAAACCCATTGCAACATTTATGTCTTAGAAATATGCACTGTATTCCTACCCTACCACTTAATAACTCTGTGACCTTGGACAAACTGCTTAACATCTCTGTCTCCCTTTTATTTTTACCTCTAAACAGGTAATTCTGTAGCAACTGTCTTGCAATGCTGGTAACAGTATTTGACAAATAATCCATACACATTTTTTTTTTCCTTTTGAAAACAAGGATGGACTTTTGCTTTAAGAACTACGGACACATTGGGGGTTGGAATGGTGTGGTAACATACACCTGAAAATAGCACCCTAATACCTCTTCATATACAACATTGTAAACCAATGTCACCTCAAAAAAGTAATAAATGAATAAATCAAATTTACAAAAAAGAATTACACTGTATCTCATATAACTTTTATTTTATGCTTAATTAGTCTTAAGCTGATTTTTACTGCAAAGTCCACATTTCGATTTATATACAGTTATAAATAAGATATTTCAAATCTAATCTGACATACTGTGTATGAAGTTTTCCAACTGAATTTTGTGTATGCATGATTTCATGTATTTTAATCTTCTACTTTATTATTGAAATCAGGCCTATCACTTAACATTATTTTTCAAATATAGTCTATGAATATTCATTCTCTCTTTAAAGTTTCTGTTTAAAATAAGAATAATTCTCTAGTTTTCCTGGTTTCTTTTCCTTTGAAAAAACACTTTATCTTTGTTCCAGTCTACTGTTTATTACTACATCAATAAGCTTGTTTGGTTTACTTTCCATCTTAATATGACTAATGGATCACTGTTTATATATTTTTCTGTTGCTTTTACTAACTATTCTGCTTGCCAATTGTGCTCTGTTTGAAGTGTACATATCCTCCATCTGTTGTAACATTTAGTACCCACGTCCCAGCTGTACTAATTCTATTAATTGCATACTATTTATTGAACTTCCTTACCCAGAATTAATCTTATGTGTTAAAGAAACCTGAACTACTTATGCACAAAATTGTTCTATATTCAATATTTTGTTCTTAGAATTCAATTGGAAAATAAAACATTTGTGCTTTTAGTTTTCTTTGAATTGTGGTCCTTAAAATATCTAATGAAGTACTTCGTGCATTCCTCTTGGAAGAAATTGACTTTTTGTGAGAAAAAAATAAGCAGTCCTTTCATTTTCTTTGAAAATAGTGCACTGCTGACAATTTTGAAGGTGCATTCTATAGATTCTGGCAAAAGCTTAGTCCAGAATAGATAAAGCTTCAGTTTACTCTCTGCTTCTTGAGAAATAAAATAGCTTGGGCATATCATGAAATCTCTCTCAGTCTCACTTTTCTGCTTTGTAAATGTTTAATTGGCATTTTAAAAATATTTGAACTAGGGTGGCACAAATAACACTAAATTGATATGAACCGGTGTTTAACAAATTTCTTACATAGTGCCTGATATTCTGTCTTATGGAATAAAGAAATTACACTAGATGGCATTAAGTCCCATTCACTTATGATCTTTTCTCATTATAATATACATTTCTTTATAATATACTTTTCTGTGCACTCTATTTGCTGTCTCCCCAACAAGTTTGTTTTCCAGAACACCTTTGTCATCATTTCTATTTTCAGTTACAAATATAAGAGCACATTAATGTTGAAGTAGAATGTTGACCAAAACAGAATGTATGAGATGGCTCATTCAGTTATTAAAAGTTGTTATCCCTCCATTTAGAAATGATTATTCTGTTAGGACACAGAACTTGGTATTTGAAGCCAGATCTGAGTTTGACTACTCAACCTATATATTATTTTGGCAACTCAAGACAAACTGCTTAAACTTTAAAATATTTATCTTCTCTAAAAAGAAAATAACACTGCTATTCCTTACCTCTCAAGTTTCTATGACAATCAAATATAATAATGTTCTGTTTTAAACATTAAAAACGCCAAGGAAATCTATAGTCATGTTTATTCATATGGTACTGTGAATCATTTGTCAATTGCCCTGAAAGCAGAAGAGTCTGGTCATGAAGATTATCCATCTCTGGTGATGATGATTAGAGAGAAAAATATGCTGGAGCAGCAAGTCACCTATTTGCAGTATATTCAGAGAAAGAGTCAGGGAATTGTCCCTTGGGCAGGGAGATAAGGTATAGGCCATACAGATCTTACCTCGAGTACACTATTTTAAGTTTTTGAGATATGATCCCAGAAAAAAATCTAGGATATCCCCTATTCAACTCCATAAGTAATACCTCATTTGTCTTTTAAAGAGTAGCTAGTACCTAGCCTCTGATGTTTTCAGGCAACTAAAATCACTAAGACATATCTGGAAATTCTTGGAGAGAATATTTTGGCAGCTACCAGTTCACTAAATTAAAGTCAGAAATGCAGATAATTTGGCCTTGTATGGGTACCCTCACTAATTTCTCTCTATTCATTTCCCTTATTCAACACAACCTAGAAGTAGGGGAAATAAACTTAGCCATGATAGAAGCAAGCACAAACTAAATCTCTGGCATCACTGAAGCTCCCGGCATGAACAATAAGTAAGATATTGAAGATCATGATGGAGCTGTTTGTCCCAGAGCTGCTGCTGAGTGTAATAGACTGAGTCTAAACCACCCAAGTGATCCCTGATGGATCAGGAGAGGAATGGTGAAGACACCACTTCTCTGTTTTTCAGATGGAGGACACTCATTGTCTGCTACCAGGAGGGTATGCAATTGGGGAATGTCTAGAAGGGACAATGGTTTGATAAGAAAAGGATCCAAGAATAACAAGTGCTACCACACTGCCCTAAAATATTCCCCCTTATGTACCAATTCAAGAAACTATTCTAAGCAAAGGTTCCTAAGCATGTATTTTCTTAAGATCATGATTAACAAAATAGAGTTAATGCTACAAAACAAGCTACACAAGAGGATATTTTGGACAAAGACAGAGGCAAACAAATAAGTGACTATTGAAGATAATCTTTGGTTATTTCTCCAGGATATGGTGGGTATTCTTATCAGCACTCAGCAGCAAACAGCATAAGATATTTAACTCAGTTCTTGTTGTACTGGTTAGGGATTAATGAAAGGGGTTAAAATGTTGTCCATTCATTGGTTCCTACCAGAAACCAAAATACCACTTGATGGTTATCCAGTTAAGACTAAGACAGACACTGTTATCTATTTACTCAAAAAGAATTCACAAGTCAACCTCCCTTTGCTGTTACATCTTATCTTTTCATTAAGAAACTGAAAGTGCTGAACCTCAGTTCCTCTGTCTCTCCCCCTTTCATGGAGGGGATGAAGAAATGACTCAGTAACTTGCCAGTGAAATTTCATAGAAAATAACAGGTTAACTACTTGGGAGTCTTTCTCTCCCAATAAGAATACAGGTATCCAAGAGAAACAAAAGCACTTTCCTTCTAATTCTATTTTAATACTGTAATCTGAGCCTGGGCTGTTACTGTGGACATTCAAGTTTCCCAAGAAGAAAGAAAAGCTAATGTTAGAGAAACTAAGTGAATTATGTCCACCTTGAAACCACCTCTCTAGGGGATGTTTATTTTATGAAAGAAAACTGTCCAGTCATTAAGTCACTTTAGAGAAATTCAATGTTATTTGCAACCAAAAGCATACTAACCAATATGTCAATCCTCAGTACCCAGAGGTTCCACATATGGAGATTCAACCATCTATGGATCAAAACTTCATGCCACATGGTCAGACAATGAGGGGTATCTATATACTGGACATATAAAGACTTTGCTTTCTTTCACTAATCCCTAACCAGTATAACCGGAAAAATACAGAACAGCAACAATTTATATTGTGTTTAAATTGCTTCTGTTATTATAAATAACAGAAATGACTTTAAGTATATTGGACGATCTATGAAGTTATATGCAGATACAAGCCATTTTATAAACACACCTCACAAATACTGCTGGTTCAGTTCCTGACCACCAACTGAGCTAAAATGAATGTCTCAATAAGGAGAGTCAAACACATCTTTTTTTTTTTTGGATTCTCAGTGCTTGTAAAAGTGATGTTTCTACTATATTGTAGCGCATTAAGTGTATAATGCAATTATGTGTGGACAAAAATTTCACATATTAATTAAAAATATTTATTGCTAAAAGTCATCTGAGATTTCAGAAAGTAGTAATGTTATTTGTTATGGGAGGTTTACAATAG
Organism: Galemys pyrenaicus; assembly: GCA_019455555.1. NCBI lineage: Eukaryota > Metazoa > Chordata > Mammalia > Eulipotyphla > Talpidae > Galemys > Galemys pyrenaicus. The sequence goes on along the minus strand of JAGFMF010011655.1, from coordinate 3,189,781 downwards.
CACCACCAAAAGTCAAATCACACATCATTGTAACAGATATAACAATGATGAAAATCTAGAATATTGTGAGAATTAATCAAAATGTGACAAAGATATAAGAAGTGAAACCATGCTATTGGAAAATGGGACCAACAGACTTGATCAGTGCATGGTTGCCACCAATCTTCAATTTGTTTAAAAAAAAAAGTGATATCTGCAAGGTGTAATAAAGGAAGCACAATAAATCAGGTACTTTACAAGGAATTTGAGCACCTTGCACATTTTGGTATCTTCCTGTGGCCCTGGAGTCAGTCCCCTGAAGAGACCAAGGGACAATTCTATTTTGGAAATGGGAAGCAGGTTGGTATAATTCAAGATGTGAAAAACTAGTAATTGGTAGAGTAGCAGATATAGAACTGAAAAAGTATCTACATTCCAAGAAAGAAAGTCTGTGGTCTTTATGAAGTAGGAAATAACTGATTAATAACTAGCTGATATATTTTAGGATAGTAAGTCACCCTCGAATCTTTAGTGTTATGGAAAATAATGGGAAAAAATCAGAATATTGGTATTTGTTATCTATTTCTTAAGTTTTCTCCTACATCCTAGAGAAGATAGATCTAGACTGAATTTAGCTGTTATGAAAGAAATCAAAGAAAGAAGGAAATATTGCCCTCTTATTGTCTACTTGTATTAATTTCCACTCTACTCTTGAGTCTGAGCCAATTTAAAGGATGGAGATTTGGGAGAATTTAAATACGACAATAGCATCCCATCTATTTCTGGGTTATGAATTGTCCCAGCAATATTTGAAGCATGCTCCTTCCAAATGCTTGTCTGAAGTAGAGAAATCATTCATGTCTGCCTTTTAGAGATTCCTTAAAATAATCCTTATATTTTTACACTAAGAAATAATTGAGTTTATTATATATGTGTGCTCTAACTTTAAAATAAATTTATCTACTGAGAAAGCAGAACATAGATCACATTTATAAAGTTTATGTCTTCATGTAGTCAAACATAGATACCACTGATTATTAGTTCAAGTAATAGTGATCTCACAGAAAATATATACAGTATAATATACTTATAAAGAATAAATCAAGGTGTGACTATTCACTAAATAAAGAATCTGTCACTTAGAAAAAAGATTATATAACATTCAAAGTAATTTCAAAATTATGATTTGCAGGAATTTTATTTCCATGAAATTCACTAAATAGGGTATGAACCAAGTTACTTTGGCATTTCACTCTTTAGATCAGCAATTGTTTAAACTACAGTTTACAAATTATGCCCCCCTGATAAAATGACTGATATCCTAAATAAAGTTTTATTGAAATACAGTTTTACATATTTGCTTCAAATTGTCTATTACTGCTTTGTTTATACAATGAAATATTTTCCTAGCTGAGACATAGTTTACTATAGTTACTATTTGCCTGCATAATAAAAAATATGCCAATACACCAACCCCTGTTCTCTCTCTCTCATTCTGAAGTGAATTAATACCTGTATTTAGGTGTCAAATCAATTTCTCAAATGAAATTTGTAAATTAAACTTGCTTCCAATGTAAAGATTAGAAACGTGCAACTTTAAGGTATGGCTTTAAACAAAATGTAATAAGGATGTTCCCAAACTCTAGTTCCCATTTTCTCACTCCAACTGAATAGAGCAACAGATAGAGACAAACCTGTGTTGAGATTAGCCAGATCCACATGTAGGTCACAGGAGACAAAACAGGATTTCCCAGTCTCATTTGCAGTTCTGGTCATTTACATTCTGGACAATGGAATGTAAGTAGACTTGGTGTATGCCCTTAAAGACCTATTCAGATATTACTATCATCTATTCATACTCTGATGTAATCCTTGTGATAAAGTAAACATATAAACTGTGAACACTAGGCAAACTTATGTAAAAAGTAGTTTGGTCCTTCCCATCCCACAAAATTGTTACTAATATTTCCCCACCTGGTCTCTCATTTTCCCTTCTTTATCTTCTATTCTCTGCTTGATAAGAAACATCTATCAACTTCTACAGATGTGTTTTCTCTGCCTAACTTTAATTTACTCAAGATCATATTAATAATAAAATACAACTGTTAGGATATGTTCATTAAGAGAACTATCCACTTGAATAAAATTCTGTAAATACCACTTAAAATAGTATATTTTATTTCTCACCATATATGCAATCTCACATCAACGAGTTCTATACTAATCCCAAACCGTCTGATGAGCTCTTCTAGGGATTTTCTGATATCCAGTTTTGAGAGCCTGTTTCAATATATAGGCCAGAAATGTGTAAAATAGGTAATAAGATATGTGAAGTTTACCCATGTGTAGGATGTAGGCCTTGGATTCTGTAGTAATTAAGTGACCTTTCACCAAGCTACTCATGAAGGGACTATCTTATTGCCATTCCTCCCAACACATCTTATATATTCTATTTGCAGTATCTTCAGCTGCTGTTATTAAGATCAAACTCTGTCACAGACTTTCTTGTATAGTGTTAAAATTCAGATTCCTGAGACTTCAAAAGCAAAGTATATCTTGACCAAAGGGAGGATTGTTTTCTGTATTACAAAAAAAACTGTGACCTATATCTATCAGATACAACAAAAAAAGCATTAAAGGAGAGAAGAGGGGATAGGATTAGTTCAGCAAAATAGTGATATTTGTAACGAAGGCCTATGAAATAAAAAGGAATATAAACCTAAAGCATCTCACCTTAGAACTATTTTTTCTGTATTTGTTAGGATACAGCAAACAGGGGCCTGTGTGTAAAATCCTGACTGGGCTATGTTATAGTTCTCTATTGGATTCTTATGCAAGCTGGCATAAAGTTACTATTAATTGCTCAAGGGCTATATAACCCTTTTTATTGAGTTTGATGAAAAGAATGTTTTAGAAATGCCTATCCAACTCTGGTGAGCTGAGTAGGTTAAATAACGCTTAAACAAAGCTTTTTCCATCTCAAGCATCTAAGTTACTCGGCATTTTCAGAATCACAGTGAGACCCCAGAGACAAGAGTCAACAAAACCAGGCCATAAAATCAAGAAGGCATTGAAAGTTTGGATTTAGGACTAGATACAGGGAAAAAGAATAGAATGCCTTTAAAATGCACACTTTCTGCAACAAAGCAAAAGCAATTTACAAACATTTCCTTGAGATTGCAGAGAATAAAAATTGCAAAATATTTTCAGTAAGCAAAAGAAGCCTGAAATATTTTCAAATCTTTTACACATCCACTTCTTATCTAAGGCTCCATATTCCTATTTCCAAGAACAAATTGTGGGTCTAAATCTTAAAAAAAAATTATTAAGATTCTTTTTTCATTGTGTAGCCACCTGAAAGATTATTAGGAACCTTCTGAAAACTTTGCTTTGTCTTTTCCAGTGAAGGGCCTGGAAGCTCAATCTTTATTAAATTCATGACAAAACTGTCTCCATTTCTTAGAAAGTTTATTTCAGTAAATTTGAAATAAAAGAATTTTCTAATGAGAAAATATGTGAGAAACTAAATTTCAAGTTTTGAGGCAGTCGTATGTTTTGTTCTATTTCTAGAAACTCATAAAATTATTTATTCTCTGTCATTTCCAAATTCATCTTGTAATTGGATGGATATTTAACCTAAATATATATCATCCTTCATTATCCTAGATATAACTTTATACATACCACTTGCTGAAATGATTGATTCAACTTTTTATTTCAGTTTTCCCTTTCTCTCCAACTTTAATGTCCTCTTTTCCAGTTATTTTAATGTGCAAATTCTCTATATCTTCTGATCTATAATGTCAAGTTGACATGTTGTTAGCTTCAACAGGAAAAAATACTATGTTAAAGAGCAAATATCCACATGTATATGAAGATATTGATTTATTTTATTTTAAATATATCTTGCTAAAGTTCATGTTTCTGTTATCCTACCCCTTTCATGTCATATGGATTTGAAATAATTTTACATATGTAAAATGTTTCTAGAGCACTGAATAATTTTAATAGATTTTCATAGGTGTTAATTTAAAACAACAGTAAGTGTTCATAAGCATGTATCCATGTTAATTCTTTGAAAGTATTAATTAATACATTATAAAGCACTTTATTTTAAAAGATTTTAATTCTTAATATTTAAATTAAAAATAATACTCTAAGAATATATACATTTCCTTCTATGTTTTCTTGTAAACATTTTTAGTTCTAATCTTCATGCTTAGTTTTATAATAAACTTTATTTTTTTGTATATGCTGTAAATTAAGGAATTTATTTTTAATTGAATATTTTCTTTCTAACACCATTTGATTATAATATTGTCCTCTCCCCTTTGAATGAACTTGATATCTTTGCTAAAAATTAATCAAGCATTTTCATTTAGGCCTATTTCTATTTAATTTGACCTTTTCATCCTCTTAAGTTAGCATAGATGATGGGTGTATTTCTAGAATCTATGTATTTTATCAAGTTATCTAATTTGTTGGTGTATAATTATTCATAGCATTCTTTTATAAACTTTTTTATTTCTGTAAGGTCAATAGTGAATTCCCCCACTTTCACTTTTGATTTTGCTCAGTTGTTATTTCTCTTTTTCAGACTAGCTAAAGGTTTTTCCAAGTTGTTGGTCTTTTCAAAGATACACATTCAGGTTTCATTGATTTTACTGATTTTGTAGTCTCTTTTTTAATAATTTATCTCAAACTTAGTCTTTTATATTTCCTTCTTTTTGCCATATTTGGATGTAGTTTTCTCTTGTTTCCTTTCTCAAAGTATAAAATTAGGTATTGAATTAATTTTTTTTATAAGTGTTCACCATTATTCTTTTTTCTCTAGATGCCGCCTTCATTGCATCCCATAAGTTTCAGTTAAGTTCTGGTGATGTTTCATTTGTCTCTTTTCAGTCCTTTGTGATTTCTTCTTAAACCCATTGGCTAATAATTTCCATCAAGTTGTGAATTTTCCTTCTCTTATTATTTTCTAATATTAAAAAAATATATCTTATTAAGAATTCCTTGTATATGACCACTTGCTCTCCCTAGCTACTTTGAGGATTCTCTGTCTTTGCTCTTGAACAGTTGGATTATGTTTCTCTGTGTGGATATCTGAGTTTATTCTGCCTACAGTTCATTGCACTTGTTGGACGTGTAGATTCATATAGTTCATCAATTTGGGGGAATGTGTGATCATTAATTCCTCAAATGACCTTTCTATTCCTTTCTTACTCTCACCTCTTGTGGAACTCCCATGACATGGATGTTGTCCTGCTGATGGTCAACACATGTCTCTTTGTCCCTATTCACATTCTTAATTCCTTTTATTTTCTGCTTCCAACTTCATCATTTCAGCTGTCCTCTCTACAAGTTCACTCAATATTTATTCTATCTTTTTCAAATTTGCTGTCTGAAATACTCCAGTGATTTTCTTCATCAGTTATATTTTGCAGCTTTTAACTTGTTTCCTTTTTATAAGTTTATCTTTTTGATAGTCTACATTTCCTAATTTTCTGCCCCCAATTTTACCCATTTTTAGCTATTTAAATAAATGTATGCCATTTTTAATGTTTTCCCCCAGAAAATCTGAGGTCTGACATCTGTAGAGATGATTTCTGTCAATTTATTTTGATTCTTAGCATGGGCTATATTCCCTGTTTCTTTGATGATGTGATTATTTTTGTTGCTGTTAAAAACTAAGCATTTAACTCTTATAATGTGATAACCCTGGAAATCAGATTTTACCCCTTAGGGATCTGCTGCCTTTTCAATCACTGAAGGCCTAGTGTCCAGTAACCCTGAACTATACCTGCAAAGACTGCATTTGTTATCATATGCAGTTGTCAACATCCCTGCTACTCAGCTTGTGTTCAGTTAGTGATTTGACAGTGATAGTCTTGACTGCCAGGAGTCAATTTAAAAACATAGAGACAGTGATTGCCCAGTTTCTTGTGTCCAGCATGCCTTCCGCACTTAGCCAGTCTTGCACTAAGTCACTGGATCAGCCCAAAGTAAAAACTTATGGATTTCTCAGGTATTTTCTGAGACACATGTATTTGTTGTGGATACATGCTTAATTTTCTAATTCCCCCAGCATGGATGCTGCTTTACAGTGCTCTAAGTTGCCAAAGAAACTTTCCCCACTTTTTAGTTCTAAGAAGTGGTCTTTTGTTTCTTATGACTGTATTATTTTGTTCCAAACATCTGAGTATTATTAGTTTGGTTTGCAGTGTTTTTAAACAATATCTACCACTTGAGTTCCCACTAGGGTGATAAAGAAATAAATTCCTTGCAGGGTCCTTCACATTACCCCCAGGGAGGCTAAACCAAACATACACAATCATATGCAAATAGATGGACTTTGCTCTCTCTGGAATTAGTCATTTACCCCTGGCAATGCAAGCCACTGCCATTTTAAAACCAAGACCTCTATTACCATAGTGAGGGGTGGGACAAGTGAAAACATCATGTTAAATTTACTTTTTTTTTTTTGATTCAGCATTTGTTTGGCAGTTGTAAACTTTAGTTGTTTTTCAGAGTTCTGACAAATTTGGTTCTGACAGTTTCTGTTTGTTTTGTCAACATTTCTATGGACTATGAGAGCCAGGACCTGCCTTCCTCCATTTTGCTGTCACTTCCTTTATGCCCATTCTTGAAGGGGCTGTTTGAAGTGCTGTGTTGAAAACAATTGTGAAACTAAGTCAAGTCAAGTGGGAAAAAATGTCAAGATTGATTAGTTATATCCATTATAGTTATTGGAGAAAGTGTGATAGAAAGTGGCCCAAAAAAGTTTCCGACTCTGGAAAGGTCCACATTAATACTGCATGACTTGGTCAACTGTAATCCAGAAAGGTATCATGATTTCCAAAATACTTCTGTAGTACTGAGTGAAAGTGCACAAAAATATACTTGCACAGTAATATCCCAATGATATGATTAACTACTAACTCATAAAATAACCCTATCTCCAAGGAAAGGATGCTGTTAACAAGTTACCATGGTGAATTAGAGGAAAACTTGACCTAGATATACCTAGGTACACATCATGATTTTACCTTTATTAGATTTGAGCAATTAGTTTAACTCTTGGCTCATATAAACTTATCTCTAAAATTATTGAACTTGTTCTTAAAATTTTTAACAGTTCATTTAAAAGTTTAAGCAAAATATCTTTGAATGTGCTTTGATCTACTAATAGTATCACTATTATTACTTCTAGTGTAACACTAGCCTAGTCTTAGGCTAATGAGAATGTAAATCATAGGAGACTGTGAAGTTGTTCATAATAACAATAACTATGTTCATATTTTTTTGATTTACCGAAGATGATTCCAATTTATACTCATTTTCATGTATGAAGAGTGTCCTCTTTTAATTCTATAGCTTCTCTATTCAGATAAATTAGATCACTTCTGAACTACAGTATTAAGGACATTATACCATCCTATAACATATTAATTTCTTAGGAACTTACCAACTACAATTTCCTGGTGGTTTGACAAAGGAGAAAAGCATAGTATCTTTATACTGAAGGTTTCATAATAAACCCATTCCCTTCTCTTCATCTCCCCTTCCCATTCTCATTTTCCTCTGTGAGCTTCCTACCTCAACATCCTTTTGCTTTTTCTTCCTTACCAGGGAAACCAATTTTCAAATGGTCACATTCTCACCTATAATAAAAGACAACAGTTTCTAACCTCTCTTGGAGATTTACCAACAGATAGCTACATTTGGAAAAATAGCACATAGATGTTGGGTTCCATAGTGTGGTAGAATAACAACTACTAAACAAAATGACTTAAGTCAGAGGGACAAATAAAAAAGGAGGGGGTGACTTCCAAGTATGTCTGCTCCATTTAATAATTTCCTGTGGTTTGTCATATAGATAAAATGATCAGATTACAATAGTCCCTTTGAAACTTCAAGTGCACCTACATGTAAGTCCACTCACTGGAATGGCACAGAATAAAGAAAGAGACAAGGGTTCATGGTGGCAGTGGGTCTTACAAACCCTAGACCACTTGGAATACCAAAAAAAAAAAAAAAAAAAAAAAAAAAGGAAANCACTGGGAAAAAAAAAAAAAAAAAAAAAAAAAAAAAAAAAGGAAAGTAAGAAAAAGGAAGGAAGGAAGGAAGGGACCTTTTTTTTTTATTTTTTATGCAAGTGATTTCTAGGCCTCTGTTACTCTCAGCGTATCACACATCCTAATTTACAAGGAACTGTCATGTGGAAATGAAATATCAAAACGAGCTTATGTGCCCCATGTTAAAGAACAAAATCAACTGAGTACAATTTAAAGATTTTATTGAATTTATTTAGCAGTTGAATTAGAGAGCATCTAGCCCAGGACATAGAAAGTTAGTCTGAAGAGTTGCATGAAGTGAGAGGTTTTTATAGCAGAAGGGAAAAGAAGAGGGGAAGTTACTGTGGGTATTTGTTGATTGGTTACATAAAGCAAGGTTACTTTCCCCAGTAGAGCAAAGGGATGGGATATCATGGAGCTGGGGCAGATAAGAGCACTGAGCAGTCAAGTGCTGAGGGATTGCCCTAGGTCTTCCTTTATTGGGAGAGCTTAGCATAGAAAGTTGAGTTTTGATTTGTTGACATGGGGTTCATCATGAATAATTCCATGTTGGATCTAATCTGGTTATGTTAACACTTCCAGTAGTGTGGACTAGGAAGCAGGCAACACTTACAATGCAATGCTAAAACATTTAGCCAAATTGCTGCCTGCCTTCTCTTGGAAATATAGATGAGAAGTTATCTGGAAAGCAGACTAAATGGCCGTAGGGGAATGTGTGGAAAAATGAATATTTCTTTTGTTCTGGCTGTTTCCTGTTGCTTTCAACAAAGTTCTAGGAGTGATGAACTCAGGCTCCATTCAATTTATCTGCAGGCAAAGATGTTAGGGAAGTATTTTCTCTGTGGCTTACAATCTAAATGCATTTAATTTGGAGCTTTTTTAGGGTTAAAAAAATAGACAACTGCTTTATGCTACAAATTGAAATACATATAAGTCTACACTGAAGAAGCAACTTGAGAGATAAATTACTGGGCCCAGAGCTTTTAAAAAGGCCTTTCATTAATAGCTCAGTCAGACAATGAGAGGCAAGCTAGCAACAAAGATCACATTAAGTACATTGTCTTCCCACCCAGCCTCTTCTTTTAAGTGGTCTCCAGGTAGAATCAGGCTTAAGAACGAACAGATCTGGAAGCCAAAATAAACCACAAACCTGGACAGCAACTGACTTTACCTATTAAAACTTTAATAGTACCTGAACCTGTATTGGAGAGAAATGGGCTTTAGAATCTTTGCAGGCTCCATAAAGATACACCCTCCACTGCCTACATTAGAAATAGCTATGAAGGATCACAGAGAAAGAAGAAATGTCTCAGAAGGCAGTACCAAGAAGGACAATGGCAGGAGACTTTCTCTTGAAAGCAGTAGTAGCAGCAGAAAATGTAACCAAGACAGCTAGTCTACCACCAGTTTAAATGACTTCACTATTCCTGCTCAGCGGGATTCCCTTTTTCATAGACTAATGATGTAAGAGTTCTTTGAACCACACTTATTATAAGTAAGACTTTTATGCCATTCTCCTATTCCTTCTATTCTGATTTAATATCAGGCAGATGAATTGATTTTTCACTTATTAGGTTTCTAAATAATAAAAACCTACAAAATCCTGGAGAACTGTTTATCATCCAGAGACTCAGCACACTGAGCTAGAAGTATATCAGGATAAGATTCCTTATGATCTGCTATGGCCATACAATTAAATTCCTCACAACTAGACATAAAGGATTGAGTCCTTAAGAAAATTTCCAAATGGCACCTCCCTGATGGTGCAAGGGGTTAAGCACAGCACTATGAAGCTCCCCACAGCCACAACAGCACCAATTTGATCCCCGACCAGGGAGCTGACCCACATGGCATAGCACACCTCTCTTCTCTTGCCTGCTGCTCCCCTCAACAGTGCAATTTCAGTAGATCTGCCTGTTCTGCTCCCATTCTGTCTCTGGTGATGCCTCTCACCCCAGACGCCCATAACTCTGGCTTTAATCCCAGTTCTTGTTTGCATAAATTAATCTCTTAAAAAATAGAAAAAAAAAAAAAAGAAAATTTCACTATGCATGGGGTACTACCTACTTTTCCTAAGAATTGGAATACAAATGTGATAACTGAAGTTTCAACAGACACTTTAGATTAAAAAAAAAAAGAAAAGAAAAGGCCATATGTAAGGATGGTCAGGCAAAGAGCTAAGTGAAAGCAACCATACCAGCTCCTGACTGTTCTGTAATATTTACTTGATTTGAAATAAATTCTAAAGAAATTTGGAAGAATTTTTCTACTACCATTATTTAGTTGTATGTGTGTCTAATGTGACCAAGTTAATCTTATTAACATGTCATCTTACATGAATGAAGTTAGAATGAGTGTAAATATTCTTTTAATGGAAGCTGTTATTCTTTTAATGGAAGCTGTTATTCCTCTCAAGATTAAAACAAAGAGACATGGGGAGGAGTTGAGTAAATTCATGTCAGCTCTAAGAAGCTACATATCAAGCAGGTTCTCTGCAATGACTTTAATTCAAAGATTTCGCCTTGACGTCACATTTCTCCACATCGCTATTTTTCTAAAGGTAATTTTTTTAATGGCATTCAGTTTACCTAATTGAAAATATATAATTATTTGACATTTATGTTAAAAAAAATTTGTATTTATCTTCTACATTTTTAAAATTATAAATGGGAGGTTACCACCCTGGTTTCAAGCAAACCACATTTTCCTATGTAATGTTTTATTTGTCTCTCAGAAACTTCCAACGGAATGTCTACAAAGTTTTTCTGTTGTTATTTATTATGACAAACCATGGATAGTGAATACTCTGTGGTAATCCTACATTGTCATTTTCTCCCTCCCTTCCACATTTTTTTTTAAATTCCTTGTGGTGGGATGAGATTGGTCAGGAAGTAAGAAGATGGAAGAGATTTTAGAGATTATTAAGAAGTTTGATTTATAGATGAATTGGAGATATAGAATTATGACATAACTCCTTTCAAAGTAAGCAACTAATAAAGCTAAAGCTCTTTACATTATATAGCACAGTGTTTTCTTCCTGTCTGAATATTGTAAAAGACTAGGAACTTTATATTTTATAAAACTACAGATGAGAGTACATGGATATAAACTTTGCCAGATCATGAAAAGTAAAATTGGATTCCTTTCACCAAATAAAGTGTTCTATGAGTGGAAGATGCCCAACACAGAGGGAAAGATGAAAGGGATTCATGCTTTGTACTTTGCACAGTTGGTAGTAAACATATGCAAGTCATTACCCCCAGAAGGTTATATAGTCTGAAAATATAAATAGGTTGAGGAAAGGTTTAGATAAATTCATGAGTGGAGTTTAAAATGGGTTACGGAAAGGAAGTTAGGGATCATAGACTCCCTGAGGCTTGGGTGTGGAGGGCAAATAGCATGTCTTCCTGAGAGACATCAAAGAAGCTAAGCTGGACCTCAAGAGTTGATGTGACTCTGTGTGTCAGTTATAGTCTCATATGCTCCTGAAAATGTCCCCAATTCATGAAATTATAGTCATCCCAAGGCCCCATCAGGCATAACTTTACAAATAGTTAAGTAAAGTTACCCCTGTCTTCATCAGCAATGTCATTTCTTTCATAGGTTATGATGTGTGGATTTATTTTATTTTTATTTCCTGATTTCTTTCCCCATCCAATTTTTATCAAATATTTTTCTCCTCATTCCTATTTCAGATATCTCAAATATTTTCTCTGCTTCTCTTTCATCTTTGTTTTTCTCTTCTTTCCAATTTTCTTGCATCTCTTTCTTACCATTCTAAGTCCACCCCTCTCTGTAAACTTTATCATACTGTAGATACAAGTCAGTAATTTATCTTTTACAAACATCTTTTATCACTATGAAATAAAAACACAATCCAGTCAGATTTTAAAGTGAAATAACTTAAGAAAAAATTTGTAAATATTTCAGTAAAATAAATAAAATTGAATTATGCCAAGTACATATGCCAATCCTCTATTAATATCAGTAATTTTCATTGAGATAACATGAAAATGCCCTACAACCAGCATATCGAAAGTGATAGTTACATTAAGTGCAGCTTGAAGTAAATCCTTGCAGAAAATGTTGATTCTGTTTATTTAGAAAGAAACATTTGCATGATGAAATTTATCTAACATTGTCTCTGCTACCAAAATAAGTAAATCAGTGAGAGACTCTCTGCTTTTGCATGGGATTTGTTCATGTAAATGTACTTCATTTTCTAGCCAAAATACATTAGTAATTTGAAGTGCATATTAGACTGATATTATTTATTATAACTTTAAAACAAGAGTTATAATAATTTCTTGATATATTAATTTATAGAAAACATACCAAAAGGCCTATTTTCTATATATCTTATATATCTTACCTTGTGTCATTTGTGTACATGAGATACATCCTCAAACATTCTAGCATTCACAGAAACCAAACATTTGGAAAACTAGAGCTGATATAACATATTAAAAAATTTCATTTAGCTGGAGTTATTAAAATTTATTAGCAAGCTATTAAAAAGTTTATTTTGTCATTCATTTCCCATTGCCACTCTAAGTTGCTCTAATAGGTGTTAGTGATAAAAAAAAAAATAAAACCTCAAAATCTTAGTTTCAAGTTGGAATAATTGCTTTTAGTAAATCTATACTTCCAAATTATTGTTTTATTATGCATTTTTATTATGCTTAATAGTATCTTTGTTATACAAACATGTATTTGTTATCTACTATAATCTAAATATCTCCCACAACTGTTATGCCAATTAAATATTTAATTTTAATAGCACAATCATTGAAGTCAACACGTTATTTCACTGTTCTTCTTTGTTTCCTATAATTCCTCTTAAATCCTATCATTGAGGACATTTAGATTTTCCTCTTATTTTTCCATGCTTTATCAAATTCAAAATCCAAAATATCTTGCAAATAAGACACAGGCATAATATCTAGATTCTGTTAGTTCCAAAGCACAATGAGAAGAATGCATTACCTAGAAATGGATCTATTATATATATTGGCATATATTGTCGCATTTGCTATAGCAAATGATAATCCTAAAGTATTATATACAAGTGCCCAGTATCAACAATGGTGTCTCCAGGGTCTATGACTAAATCCTATCAACAGGGTTTATCCTGAAATAATTCTTCAATGTAATTTGGTCTTCCTATTTCCTGTTTCCCTATGTGCTAGTGAGAAATGTGAATTCCAGGTGGTTAACTTTCATCTCCCTTATTTTTATTTCAACTCCTATGTTTAAGTACACCACTCAACAAGTCTATATATACATGACCTAGCAATCAGTGATTTAGTTCTATATTCTTGATTATGAACTGTCAACCAAAGTTCAACAGGCATTTGAAGAAAATCTTTAATATGGAAGATGAAGATTTAAATAATCCAGAAAGGAGCTAAAGTGTAATGCAGGAAGGAAAAAAAAAATCTTCATGAACTATAAAGAATTGAGAAAGATATTTTTTAAGTACAACCAAGCTGATATATATAAAGATAATAATGGATGCCATCTGTCTAAGAGGGATCATTGATAATTTAGGGGATGTAATCTTATTGATACCATGGAAAAAAAAATCAAAAGCATTTTGAATGCAAATTTCCACAAAATTGTGAAAATGAATTCAGAAAAAGATAGGGAAATCAAAAGATATTTAAGATCCAATTGAAAGTTGAAAATTTGGATAGAGAAATATTATCAAATGAATGATGCAAAAAGCTTTTAATAAACCACAACATTTCTAAATTGAATGGACCCACTGAGTAGCCAGACAATGGGTAAAATACATATTAGAGCATAACACTGAGAAATTTTAGAGCAATAACAACAAAAACATAACAAATTAAAAGGTTTTGTAATTGAGAAATGGATTTGAAGGGATAAAAACAAAAGAAGCCATAAGTTTTCAGTAATCAAATTACATTAAACTCATGAATGGCAATATTAGCTGCTAAAAGAGAATGAAAAATGAAATAACTAGAGATAGTTCTCCCTAATAATAGAAACATTAGCATTCAAATATGAGACAAAATATTTTAAAACAAACAAGATATCAAAACAGGTTCTCTAAGTTCCCTAGTTCTTTTTCAAGAAGACTCCAGAAATGCTTCTAAAAAAAAGAGAGATAAACAACACAAGAAGAAACAAGAATTCAATCAAGACAGAGGCAAAGAGATTTCCTAGTGAAAGAGAAAGAGAATACATTGCTAAAAAGTCTTATGGGCACACTTGGAGGGCAATGCATGTAAAGGAGAACACACAATAGAGACATGCAAACTCTGGATATCAACACATAAGGAAATAAATACCTTATGCATAGCTTTACCACATAAATATGACTTTCAGAGCTCTTTTACATGAAATAGGGAGGTTATTGATAATTTTTATAACATCAAATTATAAAATGAGCAACTTGTTAGCTCCACAAAACAAAAAGTTAGTATATGGAAGTTAATGTATTGTTACTACATGTCTTACTTGCAGACAAAATTATGCACGCAATATAAACGGTAAATGTTGATTTACCTACATTTCATAATATAATTATTCAGGACACATTTGGAGAGAAAAGACTGTGCGTAGATGAGTAAGTAATGGAAGATAGGAGATTAATCTTAGTCTTCCATGTAAGAAATTGGATAACTTTAACTTGAAAAATGAAAAAATGTCATTGTAAGTTTATTATTGAAAATATAGAATTTAATATTGAAGAAGCAAGTGGAACTTAAAAGTGGAGTAAAAGTGATTTACTCAAAGAACTCGAAATGGGGAGTGGTAGGATATTAGATTGCTATTTAGCTGTATGCCTGTTTGTGTATTTATTATATGTTAATAGCTGTATATTTCATACATTCATGTACATTGCAGAATATTTATGTATCTAATACACAAATATTATTTGTACATACATATATAAATATTTGATAAATGTAAAACTGAATATATATAGTCAATAAAAGATTAAATAATACCATTAGGTAGATGTCATTATTCCTATTTTGCAGAGAAGGGACTTTGAGAAGTCAAACTATTTAGTTATTTTTAGCTAAGTATTTGACAAAACCAGCTTTTACCTTCAAGTTTTCTGATTCTAAGATCATATACATCCTACCATTCACACCCTTCAAAATTTGATTATTTTCCCCACTTCCAATTATATTAGACTTGGCGGTCAAGCTGAAAGCATATGTGGCTGGTGTTTACTCAGGAATGCTATCCAACTCACATAATCTCAGTTCTATTCCTTGTGAAATGCCCAGAAGGGCTTCTGAAGAGAAGGGATGAAAATGGGAGCTTTGTAGAATGTAAGGCATGACTGGTGGTGACATGAAAGAGAAAGCGGAAATATTTCATTTATATTACTTTTAATTCTTAGCTACTAAAATGTCTAATCCAATCATTAGTGTGATTAATGTTGCCTTAAAAGTTTACAAAGTATCTACACTGATGTTTAAGCAGAATAAATATTATTGCATGCTTTTTGTTTGTTTTTACGCTGGAGGAAGGAGAATACATTCAAATAACTTCTCTTAAACTTAAAATTCTCACTGAAAAATGTGAAGGAAAAGAATTCATTAATTCATAATACCTAAATAATATATATAAAATACAGATGTTTTAAAATTTACTATTAAATGCATTCATTTTGCCTCAAACACAAAGGGTTTCTGAGACATCTCTAATTTAAAACTAGCTTATTTGCAATATGAAAATATGTCATTTCCTAACATAATTAATTAAGGAGCTATAACCTACAAAGTGTGTGTTCTCATATCTTTGTTTATGAGTTATCAAAGAGAAGGCACAGAATCCCAGAGAAACAAACATCTCAACACTATTATTTCCTGATCAGAACAACCATGAAAATGTCCACTATTGAAAGATTTGATGGGTCTTTTTTCCTGGCCACATTTTTTCATTTTCCCTGGACTTAAAAATAAAAATCCTTAGAAACAGTAAAGCTTCCACGTTTCCAAAGTTTGTGATTCTCTTTGGCTCTTTCTTCATTTCTCCACTGCAAAGAGCCCATCTTTTATTCACTGGTATGATTCTTCTCTGTAGTCCCTGACATCCTTTTAATGCATTTTCTCAGGGACCATAAGAATGACATTCCTCTTGGAATCTTCGTCATTGTTCTTTAAAGTCCCAGCTTTTGCCATAGTCTTTTGTAGAAAGAAGATTCCCTATCCCACAGCTACATTCCTTCTGTTCTGCTCATTATCACTTAGAGGCAGCCTCAGTTCTTCAGTATATTCATCTTTCTTTGGTCCAGATCAATAGATCATTTTAAATCAGTGCACTGAAGACTGAAAGACCACCTTTTATTGCAGGCTGGTAGTTCAGACATAAGAGAGTGAATGATTTCTTGGGGTTTGTGGTCCATAATTATATTAACCTTGGTCCCACACCAAGCTATTTGAAACTTCTCACACCTCATTACCAGTCAATGCATCCTTCTCTGTATAAGAATTGCATTGTTTGACTTTGAAAGACATGTTGTTAAAATCCCTTTACAGGTTAGTGACGTTTCTTTAGAAGAGTGGAACAAATTTCATGGTCAAAGTCAAAATTTTAGCACTCTTTTTATCACAAAGCTATCTAACCCTGTGAATTCCCATTATATATTGTTGTATGTGAGTTAGAGAAAAAGAAGCAAATTGCTTTAACCATTATCATATTAATGATGTGCTTTACACTTTAGCAAAAAATATTATTTGTTGGTATTTTCTAAATTAAATATAATCCCTCAAATTATAGAAATAAACCAGTAATATTAGTGGTTGACTTTTAATTTTTTAATCAATTTTGCAAGCAATAACCATAGTCATGCCTTGAGTTTAAAAAAGAAACAGTTTGGAAAGTGGAAAGACTCCTTAGTAATATGAATGAAGTAGTTCCTTCTCAGATATTTCCTTGGGATTGTATTGAACATCTTTGAAGTAAATTATGTTTTGAATTCAGTCAAACCAATTAAGTTTTCATTGTTTAAAAAATAAAACAAAAAATTACATGTATTTCAAAAGCCCTACTGATGTAGTATATTTGTAATTTAAAAATAATCTATATGAGAGGATGCATATTTGATTTTCTTTGAATAATTAAACAATCTAAAGTCAAATACTCTTTGGACTCTAAGAGGGAAGTTGGGAGACAAAAGAGGGAAATACATGATATTAACGTTACCTTTTTTATAAGAAAATACTCAAAGATTGGATGAGCAAAAGGGCAATTGTTTGTAGTGGGTATCAGTCAGAGAATTCCTTTAAAACTGTGATTTCATTCATCATATGAAAGATAAAGCATTTACTGTTTTACCAGAGGAGATTAATGATTTATACTTGGAAGATCACTGATAAACAAAATCAATGATTGGGTCAAAATTTGAACTTAATGAATTTAAAAATTTTATCATGAACGATCCTAAAAAGAAATGTTAACCTATATTGAAGCAAAAATTTTGAGTGAAAAGTTAAAAGTCTAATTTAATAAATTATCATCCAACTCAACATTTCACTAATTATACCAATCAGCAGTCAGATACCCAGTTTTCCTAAATAAAAATAAGGATAATAATTGCTAGAACAAAAATTTTGTGACATAAAAATTTCATATAGAAAATGTTCATATAGAATCATCACTAAAATTGGTATTCTAATTTAAAAAAATCTAATTTACCCAGACATCATTTATGCTTTCATTTTCATTATACTGAAAATCACTATAAAGCATTTTGGGCCAGTTTCATTCGCCAGGAATGACATATTTATTTATACCACAGGTTTGCAAATAATATCATGTAATTCAAGTTATTTTCTTATATCATTGATAAGGGATGAAAAAAATAAAACATTTTTGCTCACTAGCTGAAGCTTTTGACTCTATGGGCTTGTAATTCTCCCCATGTCTGATGGTTTCCTTTCACCCCTCAAAAATGTATGTTAGGTTCATTGATATAGCGCAATTGTTTCAGTTTGAGTGAGTGTGAGTGAGCACACACACCAGTCTGTCCAGGGTTGGTTTTTACTTTACACAATAAGTTGTCCGGATAAGCTCCCACCAGTGAGGCCCATAAACTGGAGTAAGAGGATAGAAAATGAATAAATGAATGAGTGAATAGATGAATGAATGAATATAAATGACGGTAATCTTAGAATTGTTTTGGGTATTCATTTAGAAGTTCAGTGATGTTTTGTGAACAGACATATGCCATGAGAACTTAATTCTTGTTTATGTGAATGAGCTACACTTCAATTTGACTTTATCTTGCTCTAAGTGGTAGTTTCTAAGGACTTAACCAAAGTAAGAACTCACCATAGTGAGGACTTACTGTATTTTTAAGCATCTTATGAGCTCAATAACATCATATTGAACATAATATTCTAACTATAACCTTATAAATTTAAAACATATTCATCTTTTAGTCTGTGCTTTGGTCTCAAAAATATCATTATCAATGATTTAATGTTATATTTAGTACTTAAAATTTCACAGTTCAACTCTGGTTTAATTTTAAGTATTTTTACATATATTTTATGAAGATTATTTTATAATACATATCTAACTGTATGAAATTGCTTTTCTGAAGCAATTTTCACCTGTTTCTGTATTTTTTTAAAAGAAGTATATAGTGGTTTTATTATATAACTGAGATATCTATGCTAACACAAACAACTTCTCCCTGACCTTATCATTTACTCTTCCAGTTTATAGTACTGTCTAAGAGGTAAGGTTCTTTAAAAGAGCATTGCTTATGAATATTGTAAGGTATTCTAACTTTCACAATTTTTTTAAACTTCTCTTGGTTTTAAGTGATGTTTATACTTGTTGAGGATTTTGAAATAGAATTACTTAGAGAAAAATGTTTTCATTCAGTTTCAGACACAGTGACATAAAATATAGTTATTTGCCATTTAAATGGTAAAATAGCCTAGTATTCACTCATAATACAGTATAAACAATTTTTGAAAGAAAAAGATATATTGGGTTTCATTTTCTAGGGCAGTTTTTTTATTAAAAAGAATTGTCTGTATATATTTTTCTTCATATGGCTATACTATTTAGAAAATGAAAGAGCAACCATAGTTACATATTTACTCACAGAAGTGGTTAGATGACTGAATATAATATTGTGAAGTATTAGCTATTACCTAATGGGTCTCACTAGTCAAATTGTTGGGTTTAGCAAACAATGCAAGGATATTGTGGGGGTACTCTATCCTTTATGTTTCTTTCCACTACAGGGAATTGCTACCATTTTGATGTGATTGGTTCAATGCCCATTTTCCCTCCAGTATAAGAAGCAGCAGAGAGCCAAACTAAACTGAAGTCAAGACAGTTTTAGACCAATCTCATCTTTTGCATGCTAGCTAAACAAGAACAATTCACCCAGCACCATGAGGATCAGAAGTCCTCTCTGAGGAAAATGAGAATATTAAATGACATAAACCAATGTTACTTAAAAAAAGAGAAAGTGTTAAGTCCTTGATAACTTAATGTCAATGAAATCCTAAGAAGTCTAATAAATTTAAGCTGATTCATATGACAAATTAAGTGCCAATAACTGCTATGACATTTTTGAGGAAGGAGCAATTAGGAAGTGGTAGTGGAGAAGAAGGGAGAAGAAGGAAGTTAGGAAAGGGGTAAAGGGAGGGGATAAAGGAACAGGAAATAAAGAAGAGGAAGAAAGAAGTGAAAAGAAAAGCCATATGAAGGAGAAAGAAAGAAAATAGGAAGAGGGAAAGAAGTGCTAGTTCTTATAGGATTCCAGCTGTCAGAAAAATTATAAAACCTAGGTATTTAAGATAGAGGTATTGATGACAGAAAATATTGTAATAGCCACCTAAATGTATTTGTTATATAAATGTGTTATATATGTTTCATATGTGTATATATTATATGTGTATATATGGTTGTTGCCTGTCAAAGGAGGATGATAATTCAGTAAGGAAATAAAATATTTTTTCCATAAATTGGAATAGGAAAGTTGGTAGTTCATTTTTAGGAAAATATATATTAAATAATACCACTTTAAGAAACATACAAAAATATAGCTTCCTGATAAAGACATAAAATAAAAGTTTATGAGAAAGAAAAAAAAATGAAGAACATTGCAAAACTGATTTTGCAAACAGCATTATATGCTATAACAAGACATAATAATATCTGGAAAAGTTGAACATAAAGTTGCCAATTTCATTATGGTTTATGTATAATTTAGAGGGCATTCATCTAGGTATAAGAAAAATACAAGAGAGTTATTTGATCATAGCACATTTAGCAAATAATTTAAAATGCTACTCAGTGACAGAATGGACAAATAAAATGTTTAAAATAATCACTGGTATATTAAGCACCAAATGTAACACACTAGTTTAAAAAAATCAAAAATTTAATTTATAATTCTGTTTTGGGTAAGATGATAGGACAGGAAAATCAAGAAATCAAAGAATTCATGTTATGTAAAGTGATAATTTTACAGAGGGGAGCTTATAAAGACAAGAATGCAAAATTATTTCAGAATTCTTTATTTCTCTTAGGAGTGTATGATATGGAATGAAATAGAAAAGATCACTTCAAAGGAAACTCTAATATTTATTTGTTAACAACCTGAATTCTGAAACAAGCAGCCAAAATGGTAATTCATAGGGCTTTATACCATTATATGTTTGATGTATTACAGAGTTAATACATTTTAAAAGATTTATGTTTCTAAATGTACACAGGAAGAATGTTAAAACAGCGTTCCAAAGAGTTTTCAGGAATTATTAGACCATGAAAGTTATATTTGGTTCCACAAATGTTCGTTGACCCAAATTAAATTACAAATGCCATTGCTTCAGCCTTCTATTCAACCATACTCCTTTAGTGTTCTAGTAATCAGCAGGTTAAAAGAAGACAAGCTTCTTTCTGCAACAAGTATTCTCAGAGTTCCAACAAAATCTAACTTGTTATAAAACTGAAGCTGACAGGAGATGTGAACAAAGTACACTAAATTTATTTTAGACACTGAGCATATGGGTCAATGCTTATTTGCATGACTGTCAACAAAACAATTCTTCTTTGTTGCTACTCATAACTTTCATGTATTCCTTGCCTTTGAATCAAATTGAATCTACCCTTAGTCAATCACCTTTCTTCTTTATCATTATCAATTAATAATTTTAAGACCTCTGAACTGTTTCACTTTGTATTGAATTTTCTGATAATGAGATACAAAATTGAGTCCTCAGTATATCTTAAAAATATGATATAGATCATCTCATTTGTTGATGTCTTCAAGAAGCAGTCCAAGACTGACAGCACTATACCAGTTTCGGAAACCTCTTTCAGGAGCACATTCTCCATGTTGTTTTCTGGCTCTTTTTGCACATATATATTTAGAAGGATGTCTAAGTATATAAATAGATCCCATCAGTAGAGATAATCACCAAAACCAAATCTATATTTGATTTGGGACTAAAAACATAAGGTGCCTTATACATACTAAACACTCAACAAAGGTTTGTTTTTGCAGTTATTATTGTTGCTGTTATTCAGTGATTAGTCAAATGATAAAATTATAGGCCACAACTTGTCTGCAAAGAGTTTCCAAATTTACCATAAAATATATTCACATATAAATTGTTATGAGTTTTATTTTAGCAACCAATATTCAAAAACACATTTATTGTCTATCAAAAAGCATTCAAGAAATGAAAATAATAATATTCAGAAATTTGTTTTAATGCTTCTCTGCTACAGCTAGAACTAAGCTAACCCACCATAGAGTTTCATAAATGTGAACTCTACTCTTGTGGAAAAAGAATACTCTTTCACCCTCACTTGAGAGGTCTTTAATATAGAAAATTAAGGGAAATGAGGACTCGTTTAAACACAGTCTTTAGTTGTTTGGGAGGCCAGATAAGGTACAATATCACAATGTAAAAGTAATGACTTCCTACCTATTTAATACATCCAAGGTCTTTCTGCAAATTATGACTCTAAATAATTTGTATTATTTTATGAGGTTTTTACCACTTCTTTGTTAATAATATATCCTACCTCTTGTAATACCTGAATATAAACTAAAGCTTTAAAATAAAATTTTAAAAAAGTTTGTAAGGTTTTAAGGCAGTAAGGATGCAGTTCAAAGAAAGTTGTGTGACCAGCTTTCCAGGAGAAAACTTCAATGAAATGGAAGGGTTCTCAGGAAGAAAAAAAGCAGACTGGTTTTCTGAGACTAGTGACAATGGAAGGAAAAGATTAGTCGGGGAGTTATTGTATACTTGAATGGGACAGCCCCCAATAATGTCTGAGATGATGTGTTATGTTTACGTTGTAACTAAATTAGTTGATAAACTCCCAAAGTGTAGAGGGTGGTCATTGTTTTGCCTCCACAAATAGTCACATATTGCCCCAAATTTTAAGTATTTTCCCATATTTGTGTATATATCTTATTCAAAAAGTTAATACTAACATGTTCTGCATGCTATTAGATAGCATTTTAATATTTGTACTGATCGTATATGTACAAAGCTTAATTTATCAAAGTAATTTATTATTAATATGTTATATGACATTTAAGTTAGGGCTGCCAGAAAAAAACATAGGGCACCTAGCTATTTCAGGTAAATAGGGAAAATGTTTAAAAAATATTTTCTAAATACGAGAGGTGCAACATTATGTTTTCAATCCAAAATTTATATATGTATGCATGCATCTGTATGTGCATGTGTATATGTGTATAGTAATGTGTATGTGTGTATTTACGATTAACACTGATAAAACAATATGTATTGTTTTAGGAATACAGGTTTCATGAGCATGGAAGATATTCCCACTGTCTGGTTACTTCAAATATGTAAGTGAAATGAAGGCAGGGATATTTTCTGTGTGGTCCAGGTCTGTATCCCAGTATCTGCCATAATGGAGATGCTCATGTATATTTGCTCTCTGATTGAAATGAATGAGATTGAAGTTTTCTCTAGTAGCTTAAAGTCCTTTTGTACTGTTTCTATAAATTATTTTGAATACATTAGACACAAAATTCCTCAAAGAAATTTTTTTAAAAATATTAAATGTTTACTCAGAATTAGAGAATCAGAAAATGGCCAAGGTAAGTCCCCAATAGTAGAGAGTTTTACAATGTTTCTTAGAAAAGCAAGTGTTAATAAAGAAGGCAGCACTAACGTGTCTCATGGAGTCATCAGAAGCATAACATACAAACTTAAAACATCTTGTTCCAGTTAGAGAACAAGCAAGACTCACAAAAAGTTTGGATTTCAAATGAGCCTTGCAACATTGACAAATTTAATTGGTTCACAGGTTGAAGAATTTTTCAGCAGGTTTAAGAAAAGCAAGACATTTTGACAGTGCCAGGCCTATTCAGGGGACAAATTAAGATTCAACTTAGCTGAGATATAAGGTATAAGGACAAAGCTAATGAAAGAGAAGACTACAAGAAAAGGTGGAAATTGACAAAGAAAATTACATTCTAATTAACCAATTACACTTATAGAGATAATTGCTTGTCAGAGGATAGCATTGGCAGAAAAGATGAAATTCTATCTATATTCTTAAGGCATTGCCAACAATGCTTTATAGGCAAACGGCTACTCTAACTATTGGAATACGAAAGAATTCGTACTTCAAAGTTCATAGAAAAAGCAGTGTCAAATGAGCTTTGATGAGAAGCAGCTTCCATTTTAGTGCCTTTTTTTTTTAAACATGTCCCAAATTCACACAGAAGCAAAGTGCTTTCCATGATGCCTCGATTGTCTGTATTTTAGTGTCAACTACATGGAAAACTCTTCCTTCCCTTAGCTATACAAACTAGGATCTGCATATGGATTGATGTATTAAATTTGCATTCTACTTGTAGCACTACATCATGGCCTTCTGTTTTTAAAGGAGCACTGACAACGTGAAACAGTATTACTTTGTGTTATAAGGACTATTGATAGAGTATGGCACATGTAACTCACAACACTGCAGCTTTTGTTAGTCTTCATACTTCACCTCATTTTGACATACAGGATAGAAATAAAATTATATTTCAGTGTTAGAGTTTTCCATTAAATCAGAGGGTTTTTTTTTGTTTTTGTCTTTTGTTTTGTTTTTTGCCCCCATAATATCCTTCAGCAAAGGGGATAGATTTGTAGAAGACAGCATTTTTCTCATTTGTGACATCTGCACAACACAATATATAATTTTTAGCTGGAATATTTTTTCCATAAGAGGGAAAAAAATAATGCCCTGGGTTATTATTTCAACTCGCAAGTCTGGATTCTATACTTTGATATCATTTATTTGAAGTTTTTGTAGCATATATTAGTTGAAATCTGAAAGCTGCTTTATTAATTCTAACAGTCAGAGCATTCTGAGCTAAGAAAAGCTGTTCTTCCACTTAGTAGTATACTGAAGCACAAAATTATTTAAAAACATGATGTGCACACAATGCAGCAGTAAGCTGATTTGTGTGCACAAGAGGGTTGTTTGTCCTTAAAAATACATTCTTAAATAAGAAAAGAGTTGGAAAGAAAAGGCAAACAGCACCTTGAAGTAAAAGAACAGGAGCAGATGTCCTTTAGCTGTGTGTTTTATTGATTTATAAACACTCAGTTGGGCTCCCTCATCTCTGCAGAGTAATTTAGATATGGGAAAATATCTGTGAAATATATTGATTGTGTTATTGATTGAAAAGCCAATTGCTGTTGCACTCCTGTTTTACCATTTAAGTCCTGACACATTTTGACATATGAGCCAGCTGTGACTACTGCCTCGATTCTGCAATAAGATAATGTGAAAGCTGTCATAACCACTTCTCTGTCAGCCTGGAGGATTTACAGCATTTTGGTGCTGCTATTTAGCTTGCTCTTTAACTACCTGAATAATGAGGATTTGTTAAAGCTTTCACTCTAATATGCTCAAGTGCGTATTTGTGTTGAGCATATCTACATATGCAGGCAAACCTTTACTAGTTTTTTTATTCATTTACTGACCTGACACTTGGTAAATTACAAAAAAAAAAAAAACACATAAAGAACCAATTTCTTAGAATCATCATATCTAATCTATGCACACATGGGAATGACTGAAATTGTACAAACATTCTCTTTTGTGAAGAAAATTTGATTTCAGAACATTTATCAAGTTAATTTTCACCTGTTAGAAGATTGGTTTTACTCAACAACAATAAAGAAGGGGGAAATCCATCCTTTTCTATTTACTGATTTGTCATTTATTTGAAATATTTATTATATGAAGGAAAATAATTTATATAAGAATTACTCACTATACTTGATTTGAAAAGAAAACAAACTAGTTTCTAAACCTATGCATTAAAGCTCATAAAAATTCATATAAACGTATCTCTAAAAGTCCACTTTAAAAGATCTACATTTAGGACAGACCTCATTAGATGATTGAAGCTACAAATACTGTTTCCTGCTTCTAGTCACATAATCATAATGTGCAAGAAAAACTCCTCTAAATCACCCTTTTGATGCATATAGTCAATATGGATCTTTTCCAAATAAGGCTGTTTAAATGTATGCTATACATTATTAAAGTTGGTGTTCATAATATTCCTCTTATATTCTGATGCATCTTCTCATTGTCACACAATATCTCTGATTAATCACAAGTAGCATGTTGATTCGTTCCTTTCTAGTTTATTTAAAAGCATCCTTCAATTTATGTAAACCAATGAAACAGACCCATTGTGAGGGAGCAGTGTTGATGTAAATAGGCAGGGAACAATGCTCCATATTATAAGGATGGACAGCAGATCGTTCCTCTGGGAAATGAAAATGTTCATTTAACAGTATGAATGGCACACCATTCTGAAAAATGACTGACATATCAGCAGTGTTAAGCATTAGACCTGTGATTGATTTGGATCCAACTTCGAATATTTCAACATCTCTTTTCAATGTTCAGGCTTCTTGTAATGTGGAATCTTTCAG
The DNA here is from genome assembly GCA_019455555.1 of Galemys pyrenaicus. NCBI lineage: Eukaryota > Metazoa > Chordata > Mammalia > Eulipotyphla > Talpidae > Galemys > Galemys pyrenaicus. The sequence continues at coordinate 3,163,773 of JAGFMF010011655.1, read as the reverse complement.
AAGCATATTTTAGAACCTCAATATCATACTCTAAAGCAGATTTCACCTTCATATAAAATTGCAGGCAGGCTTTTATGTAAGTTAACAAAATATCAAATAGATTCTGACAAGGTAAAATCTTTACTCCAATAATGCATGAGACTGCTTTAGAATATGAAGGGGAGGGAAGAAGTGAACAAAAATTTCAAAGGTGAGATTCTACACATTCTTCAGTCTACAGAACTAAGTTAGGATGCTAGAGCAGCAATTCCTTCCATAATGGCCAACTCCACTCCTACCTACAGGTGGTATTAGAGCAAGACCCATTCAGGATGGGATGTGTTATAAGTTGTCCTGGAAACTAGCATACAAAACAGTTGTCTAGGAAATGTGTTGATATATACATTTCTTAGCTTTCCTTGAGACGTTCTGACTTCTGTTTTCTAGAATAAAAAGCAGGAAACTTTTCTTTAAATAAAATTTTAAATTTAAACTAATTTAACACAGAAAATTGATAAGATTGTACAGAATCCCATTACTTTCCTCACTCCACTTCCTGTAGTACTAACATTTTGCATAAACAGTATACATTTTATATTATAAAAAATACCATGAGTAAAATATTACCAACTAACCTACAGATTTTATTTGACTATTGGCAGATTTTTCTATTTGTGTCTTTTCTCTGTGTCTCTTAAGAGTTCTAGAATCTGTAATTTTCCCCCAGGATATGGTTTTAATTAATCATTTAGATTTATCTTTCAATTGAATTGCAAAGAAAATTTTGAGAAGCATTCATCTCATTGGTCATTAAAGTTGATGAATCTATTACAAATACTAGCTGTTAAATTTTCAAAGACTATATGAAATAATTTGAAACCTAAAGCTTCATTGATAGTATTTTCCCACAATATTTTTGTCAAATTTTGTGTTATTTTTTTACTCATTCCATATTGACCCTGCATTTCAGCAATTGTCCTTTCTTGGACTCACTGCTTAAAGCGAGGTCTGAACCACCTACAAACTTGTTAGAATTGCAGAATCCCAGTCCCGACACCAAGTATTCACAACCTATTTTTTTAACTAGATCAATGGGTGATTTGTTTGTTAAAGTTGGACACTCACAGTATGTAATGATTTTGTAACTTTATCTATTGTTTGCTGAGGCTGATAGGGGAAAATCCTGGAGTCCCTCCACATTACTATTCATTCTGAAACTACTGATTCTGTTATTTCCATGGATAGGTTACAGTTGCCTCCCTTTGTTTCTCTTTCTCCTCTTTTATCCTTGGTATAAAATCCTACAATATACTTGTTATTTGTATTGAATATATACATTACACTATTGAGTGGACTTTCATTATGCTAATATTATGTTTGATGTTATATTACTGAATTACAAATATTGGAAGAACTGTTCTAATATTTCATGAATAGCTTAGTTAGGTAGTTTATACAATAAAATTTACTTTAAACACATGTTTTGTGCACCTTGACTAATACTCAATGATCTAGTCCTGTGTGCATCTCTCAAATAAATCACAGACTTTCTAGGTAAGATCAGGCAAATAATTATCCTTCTTGATTCTTATTTTTTAACTATAATGGAGACTAAAATCACCATGCAATATTAGCTCTCAAGGATGAACCAAAGCACTGAGTTCATATAACAAATTTAACATGAGAAACACTTAAGTTTGTGACAACAGTCTATTACTAGGAAGAAAAAAACATCATATTCCAAGTCTTCTAACCATAACCAAGGTTTTCCCAATGTCCTCTAATGAAATAATCATATTTTCTGAGAGTAAAAAGGATTCTTTGTTCAGCCTACCATTTTGCCTTTACCTTTAGATGATATCTGTACAAATTTGGTAGAGTTCATGCAGCATGGATCACCAAAGAAGAGGTGCAATAGCAACGACAGTAAATAGCCAAGGGCCCCAGTGATAGGCAAAAATATTAATAGATGAGGAGGCAGCTAAGGTATACCTGACTCAGAATTTTATCTACGTCTAAAACTGAACTACATCTACATGCAGATGAAACTCAAGTCTTTATCTCTAGCCACATTTCCTCCTGAGAATGAGGCTGCATTTCCCAGGGTCGGGTCAACATACATATGTGCATACCTTGTAAGGACCTTAAATTGAGCATGTGTAAAAACAATTCAATTACATATATTCAAAGCACTATCTGCTTAATGTCTTCCCTTAGTAAAGAAGTTCAACCTTCATTCTTGTATTCTTCTAAGATGGAACTTTGATTGTCTTATGGATCTTACTAACTCTCTCACTGACTCAATTTTAATTACTCATAAATCTTTTTGCATTTTTCTTTGGAATTGTCTCTTAAGTCTGACTTCTTATGTTCACTGTCATGGTCTTATTCCAAGTCAGTTCTCATCATTCTCTCAAATTATTGCAGCAGTTTCCTGTCACAGCCTCTCTAATCCCTTCAACATGATGATTATCTTTTAAAAAATGATTGTGTGGCTTCTCTATATTAAAACCATCTTTGGCTGTTCATTGTTGACAAAATGAAATCCAAATTCCTGGGCTTAATACACAGTTATTTAAGGTGTACCCAGTTATCGGTCCCCAAAATCGTAAACTTTCCTTCCATTCACTCCATGTGCCACCCGTAATTTTTTTCATAAACTAAACTTCCATGCTACCACAATAATGAACTCTGTATGTACCAAGGTATTTAATTTTGTTTTCCTATTTCAGGACATAAGCAAATGTTTGCATATTGCTTAGAATAGGAAAAATATAGCTTCTCCTAAAATCTAGATCAAATGTCAACATTCTAGAACTTGACTTTTCTCTGTGATCCAATAGCACATTTCTTTTCATTCTGCAAATATATACAATAATTTCTTATGTTTTAAAACCTATATTTCTACAGGGGCCTCCCTGGTGGCACAGTGGGTTAAGCAAGACACTATGAAGCAAACCACCACCACTGTAGCATGAGTTCAGTCCCTGCCACCGGCCAAGGAGGGGCCTCACATGGCACAGCAGACCACTCCTGTCTTGCCCGCTGCTCCTCTCAGCAGTGTGTTTCAGTCAGTCTGCCTGTAACGTCTCCCACTCTGTCTCTGGTGAATCCTCTCACCTCCCTGGACTCTGGCCTGTACCCCAGCTCTTGTATGCATAAATAAGTAAATCTTAAAAAAATAAAAATAAACAAATAAATAAATAAGACCTGTATTACCCACTCTGTTGTGCTTTTCTCAAGTGCATGAACCATGTATTATTTATTTTAGTATAGCAGCACTCAGCATAGCACTTGAGTATAAGTCCCCCAATAAATATGTATTGAAATGAATTCAAATGAAATCATAGGTGTAAATGTATGTATGTTTGTGTATTATTGTTACCAGCAAAGGAGCATTTGACTACAGCATGATATACATCTAATTTTATACTTTAAGATTCTATGTTGATGCCGTAGACACTTTGTCAACCATCCAAAAAGCAGCAGAGCTTTTTGCCAATGAACAACAACAGTGTATGTTGACAGTTTATTTTAGTACATTATATGGCACTCAACCAAAATTGAACAGCAAGAAAAGATGGAAAGAAAACAATTATTTTCTAGGCCTCTATCACTGCATTCAGGACTAAATGGATTTCATGATGTTCATGTGCCTTGGTTTGCATCAGCCCTTATGTGTAAATCAAATTGATAGTCCTAAGTTGTTTGGCCCAGGACTGTCATTCGAAGGACTACAGTCATACAATGCTATATTACACTCTATTATTGTATAGTACATCACAGTATACTGTATCTATTACAGTCATCTTATATGGAATTACCTCTTACAAAAGGATGAAACACACCCTAAATTATAATGGACTCTTCACTTGTACTAGCTTTAGTAGAAGAAGCCCTTTTAGCAACCATGTTATTACCTATGGTATGATTAGAGGAAAGGTAGTAATTCATCCCAAGACTAAAATGCTTTCTAGAAAAGTAAATAAATCTAGATATTTCAAGATATTTAAGATTAACTTTACAATTTACAGAACCATGTTCAGTTTTCCCCTTAGAATTTTATGATTATAGGGATGACGCTAAAGTTGAAGTTAAATTTTAGACTGATTTGTGAGCAAAGAGACTTGTTTCTTCAGATCTTGGCACAACCTATAAAGACATAAAACTTTCTTCTATAAGTTTTCTATTTGCCTGGCTCAAAAAATATAGAATCTATTCAGTTATTTGGACCTAAGATCAGCTACATATAGACTGGAAAAGTTTGTTTCTGTTCTCTCTAGTAGAAATAATTGTTTTCTCATCCACTGGCTTATTTGTATGTTGCAATCTATGGACACACTGTGAATGCTCGTTTTTCTTTCTTTGCTTTGTCTGGACAGAAGCTTATGGTGAAATTTGTGGCCTGTGTTTAACAAGTACATAAGTCTTTATATGTTGAATATTTTATACAAACCTTCATCCTAAATTCATCTTAATTTCCTACCCTTTCTGTTACTCTGTTTTTATCTTCGCTTAATTCAATCTATTTTAGTATGTCAAAGTACCTATATTTTTAAAACTAGATTGATTCATTTTTAAGAACAAGGTGAGCCATTAATAAATAAATGTAGAAATAAAACTATTCCTTCTAATGAATTGTATAATTTTTATCCTTTGTCCCTGACTGACTCTTTTCTGAGCTTCACATATCAGAACTATAATAAAAGAAACATCAAATATTCTACTGCACTGTTAATGTATCAGCATAACCTAGGAATTCTTTCTCCAAAGTCTTAAATGATATTACTGTTGCCACTGCCCTGGGAATTCAGACTGACATCTAGAAAGGGGTCTTTTTAATCTGTATTTTTTAGACATTTCCACCAATTAATATAACATGTTCCTCCACTTAAAGAAATGAATATCCAGAAGGAAGGGTAGAAAAAGGAAACAAATAAAGGATAGCAAAAGTATGTTCACTTATGTAACATATAAACTTGGTAGAAATTTTTGTATCTTAAAAACATATTAAATTTATAGAGTAGTTTGAAAGATTTGTGAAAAACAAGCACTTCTCTATTTCAGGTCATAATAATATCAATATATTAGTAATTACCATTTTTAGCCTTTATCAAGTTAAGTATCATGTGAAGTATTTCATAATCCATATCTCATTACATTCTTGGATAGACCTTTCAGGTAAGTATTATCACCACCATCTTTTGACTTAGAAAACTGAGATCTATTTCAGTCAAGCAATCGTTCATGATCACACACATGTTTGAAAGTGATAAAGCCTAGAAATGAATCCACAAGTTCTCATTTCCAAATCTTTAAGATTGCTTACCATATTTCAACATAATTGTTTTTCCTAATGCTAGAATTTTGAATAATGCAAAGGAACTCATTTATTATTTTCTAATTGCAAATACCACAGGAGCACTGACATACATACATATGTACATACATACATACATATGTACATACATACATACACACATAATTTACAATGACTGTTGTTTGGAGTTGAAAAAAAATCTAGGTTAACTCTGAACTGTAAATAAGCTAAGTGACCATTAAGGTTTCTAGTTTTAAATATTTTGATACTTTATTTAAATAAATGACATAGGTAGTTTTTTTTTTTTAAGATTAATGGTGCATATACCCAGATTCATTTGATCCTACATTCATTAGACTCTGCTTCACTGATTTTTACTCAATATTACTAACAACAGAAAATTATACCATTGAAAACCATGATGCATACAGGCATATATTCCACATAGTAAAATATTCCAATTAAATGTCATTCTTTCTGCAAATGTTCTTCCTATATGGAATATGGTATGAATTTGGGGTTTCACGGATTGTGTAATTAAGAATTAGCTTATTTTATTTTAAAAATAGTTAACACAAAATAACCACATATGTATAATATTAGACCTCATATGTTTGGTAAAATTGGTTTGCAATCCTTTTAATTGTATATTTATCAAATATGATTATTTTTAAAAATGGAGGTGATTGGGTTCATTGAAGGTTACAATTCCATATGTTTTATTCTTTTCTTTGTAATTTTGAACTGTATATTTGGTAGTTATTTACAATACATACTTTGTTTAGTATTGTCCTTAAAAAACAACAACAAAAAATGCAACATTGTAAAGTCTTTAATTTTGAAACTATGCACACTATGTACTTGAATTAAATAGGTCCCAGATCTTTCATCCTATTCAGCCAGCTTTACTTGAATACATGGAGAAATTTTATTTTGAACTTTGTGCTACCTGTATATATTCACTTTTAACAGGAAATCATATCATGAGATTTGAATTTCATAATTTATATACATTGGGTTATGAATATTCTAGCTGTGCTAGAAAGATATCGCTAAAATAGAGAGAGATAACTGCACTGAAAGGGAATGTGATATGGACAAAGCTGACCTATGGGTAATCTACCCAAGTAGCTAGTACAACCTATCTCTTCCAGTTACAATTACCTCCTATTAAATATAAATAGGTTATCAGATTTTGGACAGAGTACTGTAGCTAGTTCTTATTAACCAATTGGGGCAGAGTTATTTATCAAGTTTAATTGATTTATATAGTGTATGTCATGGGATCTAAACATTTCTAAAACTCCCCCTTTTCAACTTAAGTTAAGAAAAATAGGTACTATTTTTTAAATATAACATTGGGTCAAACACTGTGTTTTAAATAATTAACATTCTATTACATAATCTTTATAGTTATCCTGTGAAATAAGTGTGTTTTCCCAGTTATACAATGAGGGTTATGAGATTCAACCAGGTAAATCTATTTGTCCTTAATTAAAGTTTTGATAAAATGCAGAACCATGATGCCAACACAGGATTTAAATTCCACTTCTATAACATTTCTCTCTTCTGTTTGCCAAACAGAGTGCTTTTTCTGCCTGGAGATCTGTTACAGGTCAGGACCCTTATATTTCTGCACCGTTCTTTCTATTTATTTTATTGATGAAATATTACTTTAACAATTCCAACTATTGCAGATAAATCTCTTTTGGAATTTAGAACTAGTTCTTGCTTCTTCCATTAGCAGAAAAACAGGTTTGTTTTACAGTTCTATGTTAAGATTACCTTGAAATATGAAAGATCTCTATTTCTCATATGGGTGTAGAAATCTATGGAAAAGGCAGTAATGTCATTTTGGCAGTGTATCATCCTGAATCAGAAACTAAAGCATGCAAACTGAAATTGATTTGTAACAGGTACCTTATTAGAAGCAAACATCAAGAAAACTAGAATCAATGTTGAAACAAAAATTTGTCTTGTAAGCAATCCTGAGTGAAATGTGTTGACACAGCATCACATTCTGTAGCCCCATTTTTGCATGCTTTTCAAAGCACAGCTATCTCAGGCTGAGGGAGATGAATAATTGACTGATCACTGCATAATTCAACATAGTGTTGTAAAAATTCAAGGTCTGGCAAATTTGAAGCTTTTCTTTTTTATTGAGACTGAGGTTAAAGTTTCAATCAACCTTGAAGATACATTTAAATAGCACAAGGATATATGATTTATTAAAGTGCATATTATTCTTTCTTATATTCCCTCCTTCTTCATTAAGCTACTGCACATAATGCACATATAAAGTTAAAAGACTTATCTATAAGGTTTAGTGGAGTTCCGAGTGCAGTGACTTCAAAAGCACTAACATCATCAATGTCTAAATACACTTATGAAGCAAAGAAGCTCAATAAGTTGTGTTCTATATATTTCACTATATTTCTTTTATATTTTTATACACAAACCTACAAACCATTTTCTAAAGTTCATATAGGAAGGGGAAAACAAAATATTTATGAAGCATACTGATGGTTTTATCAAATATAATCCCAAAATTTCCACAATAAGAAAAATTAGTTCACAGAGTGTTTTTTCAATCAATTTTCCTAAGAAAATTCTAATATCTATTATCTTCCAGGTATTGTCTTCAAAACGAGAATACATATTGGAAAGAATGAACACTCATCAAGAAGGAGAAAATTATAGGCTTTGACAGGGAAAAATAGAAATAGGAAAAAGATGTTTTTGCTCATTAAGTACAAGATTGTTAAGAAATAATGTCTTGGGGCCTCCCTGGTGGCGCAGCGTGTTAAGCAACACACTATGAAGCAAACCACAGCCACTGCAGCACAATTTCAATCCCTGCCACTGGACAGGGAGGGGACCCACATGGCGCAGCAGACCTCTCCTGCCTCGCACATTGCTGCTCTCGGCAGTGTGTTTCGGTCAGCCTGCCTGTTCTGCTCCCCGCTCTGTCTCTCGTGAATCCTCTCACCTCCCTGGACTCTGGCCTGTACCCCAGCTCTTGTGTGTATAAATAAATAAATCCTTTAAAAAAAAAAAGAAATACTGTCTTGTTTTAAAAGGCTATCACGATGTCTATGCTCAAAAGAATGCACTTTTAGATATCAAGATTATAAAATTTCCCCATTTAGTTTTTCTAAATAGTATCTAGAAAAGTATTTCTCTAGATTACATTCCATATAAACATATAATTATTATTTCATTACATGAACCAACAACAATATCAGCATCTATTCTCAAAAAAATTAAAAGCATTTATTAATCTTGGAATGTTTATATATATAATTTCATTATTATATTTCAAACAATATACATTTTATTCAAACATTGTGTGTGTGTATATATATATACACACACACACAAACTTTTTTGTTCAAAAATTTTGTTTGGATACAAGATTTTTCTGACATGCAAAACGTATATTTATCTAATCTATAGATTTTTCAAGTTTTTACAAATTATATTACATGTATTGTGTGGAAACAAAAGTGATGTTTTACATTACATATATCCTTCATTAAAAATAATATAAACTCTAAACTAGTCAAGGAAAATTAGTTCAATCCTGAATTCTTAAGTAGGGTAAAAAGTTCAACATAATTCTATTAGTATATAATGATGTGTAAGATAAAACAAACAGAAACCTTAGGTGTTCACTTTGAAAATCTAACAATATCACTACAGAGCAAGATGTTTATATATAAAGTGATTAACCAAAAATAATGAAGACTGCATACGTTTTCTTTCTAGTTTATCAACTCCTAAATGAAGAAAAAAAGCATGGCATGAGGTTACAGAAGACAAATTTTAAAATAAAGCAAATACATCTCAAATGATTGCCTTATTTGGGGAAGTAATTTAGGAAATAAGACACTGCTACCTATAATTTTGAATCTCATTTAAATGTCATAATGTATTTAGATCCCAAATTGAAACACTGTTGTCTACTATGACATAACTGTTGTAATCCACTGAGTATATAAGGCTTAAATCAGGAAGTTACATAGTTGGGACAGTTCTTTAACTTATTTAGTGATAAATTCCTCAGAATCACATAAAACATTTTTGTCCTGAAATATACTCAGCAGTTCTCTGGGCTGTCTAATGAACTAAAAGAATTCTCATAATTGTTAGGTGCACAGGAGTATAAGCTGCATGGCACACACTGTTGATTTGATACCCTCTATGATGACAGTCCATGGTTCACCAGCTTGGTTAAACAGCACATCAGAAGCAGTGATGGGTGATCAATCTCATTCCCTATAGCATTGCTCCCCAAAGAGTCATTATTGAAAATAAAATGAGGAAAGGCTATCAGAGGGAATCATTGGGTCTATGGCTTAAAAAAAAAAGAAATCCAAGAGAATAAATGAATAAGAGTCTTGGGAAAGAACATTTTTAAAATCTTGTTACAAAGGGAAGCAAAGGGACTGATTAATATTTTGGAAAGGACAATTTTATTTACATACTAACATATATCAATGTCAAATACTAAAAAGCAGCACATTGTGCTGGGATATTTAGATGAAACATTTATTATTATATTCATTTTCAAGAACCAATTAAAAGAAGTAAACGAGGTATCAAAATTCTGACCTCATATAGTCAATAGTGATAAATTGAAAACTAAAAGTTTGATAATACATCATCCTTATCATATGAATTTTTCTGCCATTCTATTTGAAATATGGAAAAATTATCTGTTTAACAAAAATAAAATACAATTCTAAAATTGAAAGTTATTTCTAAAGTGATTTAGTTGTAACAAATCTAATTCTCACTTTTTTAAAATTGCAGAGAATGCTTTTAAGCATACCTAGTAAGGTATAGTAACTGGAACTAATTTTATTCCCATTTAAAATCCCCTTATAGAAATCTGATTATCTTGTAAGTCAGAGAAAAAAATCATAAGGAGTGTGTGATTCAGGAAAACAAAATGTCACTTATAACAATTCTCATTTATTTGGTACTTATGATTTTTAGATTTTTTTTTAGGTACTTGTAATGAACTTTACAAAGAACATGTCATTGAATCTTCATAGTAACTCTGAAGTAGTATCCATTTTACATATGAGGAAATTCAGGCAAAGAAAAATAAAGTGACATATCTTAAGGTCATAACTGTAAGTGTTGTAATAAAAACCTAACACAAAAGAGTTCAGCTTCTGTTTTCACTTCATATATTTCTATGCACTTTTACTTCCCAATAAATATTGCTTCAAATTTTCTAAAAGTTGCTTTTATTTCAGAGGTCAAATTTTCTACATCTTATAGGGAAAAGTATTCTATGTGGTAAGTCAAAGACATAAATTACAAAAACAATTTTGAATGTATCCACTGTTGTTGGTGTGTATATTAGTTTGATTACTCTCAATAGCAAGTTATAGAACACCCTTATCAAAAATTATTTCAACACTTAGGAAGTATGACTTTCTCACATAAAAAGAGCTCACATAGCTGGTTCCAGTTTAGATAAATTCAATAGCCAGATGAATTAATTCATATTTCTATATTACTAGCATGTCAATCTCAGAATATCAACCTGTCCCTCTTAGATTCACAAAATGGCTGCAGAGATTCCAGATATAGCATCCAGACAGGATAATGTACAGTAGAAAAAAGGAACTTTTTCAAACGGTTCCAGAAGGTCTCCTGGAATGTCTGTCATTCTGCTTTGATGAGAATTGTACAACATGTCCATTTCTAAACAATAGAAAGCAAGAATAGAAGCATCATGATCTGGTGGACAAAGTATGATTCCTCCTGCTGGGGATGAAAGAGACCATTTCTAAAAGACTTGATTGTGTCAATACAGGTGGATTCCTGAATTAAATTTACTTTAAAAAAGGAGAAAGGGGGTGGATGAGAAGTAAAAAGTCAGTCCTTTTTAGGCAGAGCATGCCATGTAGGTTAAGAAAAACGATTGGATTTTAAATAGCTTGGAACCATATTCTACTGTCATCATTTACAAACAATGTGGTCTGTGAACATTTGTTACTCTCTTTGGACCTATTTCCTCACCTGTAGAACAGAATACCAGTAACTATGTCCTAAAGTAATTTGGAGGTTGAAATATCTGAAAGTACTTAAAGCTCTAACAGTGCCTGGCATTTAGGAAAGGACCAAAGTCTATTATCATCAAATACATTCTAAAAATTTACAAGGGTTTTTTGTTTTCCAATCCAGCATGTAAGTAATCTGAAAGCCATTAGTTCATTCTAACAAGTAAACAAAAATGAACATATAGAGAGACCAACAACTCTTAGATTTTTCACAGAAGTGAGGACACAGAGAAAAGCACTGTCTCCAAAAGTGGTGATATTAAAAGGCCAAGACAAAGAAACACAACTTATTGTATCAGAAGTCATGAGCAAAAATCACTGCAGAAACTAGTGATGGGTTAAAAAGTAAAAAGCAAAACAAACAAAAAGCATGAACTGTAATTTGTATATTGAATTCAGCACAGAAGAATCTGAATTACTTTTTTATTTAAACAAATTTTAAAAACCCACACAATACATTAGACCCATTCCATCCTTACCACCACCACCCCCTCACCACTACCACCACTTTTTGGAAATCTCATTTCTCTAATTTCTCTTGTCAAAGTCCACGGGTTTATCATTATTTTATTTTATCCTTTCATTTACTTTGTTTCCTTATCTTCCACAGTTCAGTCAGTCATTTGATATTTGTCTCTCTACATTGACTTATTTCACTTGCATAATCCATTTGAGTTCCTTCCACTTTGCTGAAATGGCAAATTTGAATCTTTTATTTTGTTCATAATTGAGCACTATCTCATCTCTCTATATAACTTGTCTTCTTCATCCAGTCATCTATCAATCGTACTTAGTTTTTTACATCTCTTGGCTACTGTTTATAGTCCTGCAATAAACATAAGAGAGGCATGTATCACCTCAAGTTAATGATTTCACACTCTTCAGAAAGATAGCCAGGATGGCTGAAGCACTGTTGGTCCCAGGGTTAATCTTCTGAGGAACCCTCAAACCTAACTTTCCAAAAGATTATACCAACTGACATACCACCAACAATATTCAAAGGTTCCTTTTTCTCTAGATCCTCACTAATATTTATTATTAGTCTTTTTAATGTGAGTAATTCTCACAGGTGTTAGATGATGTCTCCTCATGTTTTTCATTTGCATTCTCCTAATTATAAGTAATGATGAGCATTTTCCATGTCCATGTTGACTTTCTGTATGTCTTCTTTGGAGAAGAGTCTATTCAGATCTTCTGCCCATTTTTTTCTTGAGTTTTCTCTGAGAATTTCAAATAACATTCTATGCTTATAACCAGTAGGTAAATTAATCCTTAATTCATTCTATTCTAATAGTCCACTTTTATGTCCTTGCCCTTCACATAAACTTATCTGTATTAGATTTAGATTATCTGTCTTGCAGCTTGTAAAGAGAATTTCTTTTCAATCCCTTTAGATTTTTGTGGAAGGCCAACCTAGTGATTATGAGTTCATATAATTTTTACTATGGCTGGCAAAACCCTTTATTGCTCCTTCAGTTCTTAGTGATAATCTAGCATAATATTCTTGGTTGGAAAGCCCTTAAATATATTATACCATTCCCTTATTGTGTGAAAAGTTTCTGCCAAGAAATTCATTGTCTTATCGTGGTTACCTTGTATATGACACATTTTTCTCAAGATTTTTTTAGAATATTTTCCTTTTCTTAATTTTTGCCATTTTAATTATAATATGTCTTGATGCAAGTTTGGGTTTATTTTGTTTCCTGGATCTGGATATCTATTTCTTTCCCAGGTTAGGAAAATTCTCAGCTATATCTTTTTTTTAAAAATAAGATTTTTTAAAATAAGATTTCAAATAAGATTTCTACCTTTTTCTTTCTGGATATTCTTCTATAAATCCTATGAGGAGAGTGATATTTCTCTTGCTAGTATTCTGTAAGTTTCTTATGCTATTTGTGTTTTTAAATTATGTTTTTTTTTTCTGTTTTTGTCCTTTTTTTAAGGGGTGCAGTATTTTTCTGCTCTCCTCTATTCTAGCTCACTGATTTGTTTCTTCTTGTCTAGTATTTTTCTCTATCATATTTTTAGTCCAGTTATTGTGTTTTTTAGTTCTATCATTTCTGTTTGAGATATTCTCACATTTTCTCCTTCTTTCTTTGTGTATTTCTCATCTCACTCATCAGTCAGCCTCCTAATATCAGTAAGTATCTTTAAGGGCCATTACATTGAACTCTTCTTCAGTCAATTACTTCATTCTGCCACATTAATATTTTTCCTAGAGATTTTGCGCTATCCCATCATTTGGAGTATATTTCTGTTTCTTTACTTATTTTTGACATTTTGTATGTCCTTCTACTGGTTAAACTAAATAGTTTTTTCCTCTTATCTTGGTGTTTTCATCTTGTCTTAAGAATACCAGTTGCAAAATATAGTCCCAACATACTGGTCTGGTTCTGGACTGTTGTTTCATAGGTTAAAACTTCTGACCCTGATTGGACAACTAGAACTCTAGAGGCATACCAGGGTAGGAAGCTGGCCAGTGGGAAAGTAGAGTTTGTTGTTAGACAAGGCCAAGAGCTTAAGCTTCCCTAGGGGCTACAGGTGCCTGAGCTAAGAACAAAATCTGCAAGAAACTTTTCCTCAACACCGGTTCCTCTGCCAGAGCTTTCCCCATAACCACAGCCTAACACTGACACCTCAGCTGCAGTCAAACTCTAATCACAGCAGGCTCAGCAAACCAAATTTTTCCCAAAGGGGAAGGCAGGAACAGAGCAATCCACAGAGCTGTAGATTTGAGCCGCACACAGATCACATCCCGATAGCAGTTACAGACAGGAGATGGGCAGGTGTTTTTCAGGGACTATGCCAGAGAAAATTATCTTCCTTACAGACATCTCTCAATCTTCTCTCTGAGTTGTGGCCTTGGGAGGAGGTTATAAGTGGAGAAAGACAGAAAATGGCTAGGGCTTCTCTTAGCAGCCTCTATGAACAGAACTTTCCCTGGAAGTATTAATTCCAAGAACCAGGATGTTGGGTTGTTATATTAGAGGGAGTATGTATACCATACATGAATGTAATTCCAGCAACTGTCCCTGGTATTGTGGAACAATAATTCTGTCTAACTCAGACGTCTGCTTTAAAAAGGTGTGTCTCTTTTTTGAACCCTCAGGTGGAGGCCAAGTTTGGCTGTATGCTATCTCTTTACATACCACCAACAGGGCTGGCCCTAAAGGCTGTAACTCTAGCTGCCTACACAAGAGGGGTGTAGGCTCAAATTTCATACTGCTGCCCTGGATGAGCTCTAAACTACGTATGATGAAACTGCCTGATATCCTTACGTACCTCTGATGGCAGGGGTTAAGGGGGTGCTTCACCCTCCAACACTGACTTTCTGATTTCTATCAGTGTGGTCTGCCCTTGTCAGTGCCAATTAGCCAGAAGACAGACTGAAAAAGTTGCTTAATAGCGTCACTGTTCACTGGGAGATTATCCCTCTTTCTTATTCCTTCCACTCAAGTTTCAGGTTCAGCAAATCCAGATCTCTCAAATAAATCTGTGTATGTTTTATCTGTTTGCCCTCCCCTCCAGATTTCAGTCCCTAATTCTGAGAATTAAAAACTTAAGGAGGACCCTATACTTCTGTCGTTTTAGATACAGGAAATAAAATAGGATCCCATATTGTCAGGAAAATCCTTTCTTGCATCTGAAAGCAGAAGGAGAAAAGGGAATTCTTTTGGAATATGTTAGAGCATTCTGTTTTTAATCAAGTGCCCTCAAGAGACACCATTTTACTAGATCCTGAACTAAATGCTTACAGCTTAACCAACCCATATGGAGGAAATATTCAACTCCAGTCCACTCTAGAATTCCTGTGTCAGTTAAGGGTGAGTGTGTACTAAGAAACACTGGTAAACAGTCTAGAAGAAAATAGTCATTTATAGACAGACCTAATCACAGGTCTATAGAGTTTGCATCATCACTAGCATGAGAGTTGTCACCTCACTAGCATGATCTAAAGACTTACTTTTCACAGTTCTTTTTCCACAGCAGATTATGTCTATCATTAAAAAAATATGAGGCATATTACAAGGCAGAGAAACACATTTGATAAGAATTTGAAGTAATAATTTTCAAATAATTTGAAGAACTTTTTGAGACTCACATATGACAGGGATGTGGAAATTTGACTGATAATTTAAAACACTTATGATAATATTCTATGAACTCTAACAGATATAATAGCATGTAAGAATAGATGGACAATGCAGAGAGATGTAAATACTAAGAAAAAATAAAGAATACATGCTAGAGATGAAGAACACTATAACAGAAATGAAGCATGCTTTTCTGGGGGGAGGGGAGTTCATTAGTGCACTGAACACAGCTGAAGAAAGAATCTCTGAGCTCAAGGATATCTCAATAGAAAGCTACAAAAATGATGAGCAAGAGAAAAAGACTAAAACAATTTAAAAGTAGAAAGGAATATCCAAAAGCAACTGGACAGCCACAACTAATGGGAATATCAGATTAAGAAGAAAGTAACAGAAGAAATACTTGAAACAATAATTTTTAAACTGCATAAAAACAAAGATAATGAAAAAATCCTGAAAGAATATTTGAGTTTGGGGAGTTCATCTTTTCTTCAGAGAGACAAAGGTGAGACTTAAGTTTGTCTTCTCAGAAGTCGTGAACAAAGAAGAGATTGGAGCAAATATTTAAAGTGTTGAGAGACAAAAAAATATCAACCTAGAATTTTTTATCCCACAAATTTAACCTTCCAAAATGAAGAGAGTGTCTTTCCTCAACAAAATTGAGGGAATTTGTTGTTGTTAATATAAGACATTGCAAGAAATGTTTGAAAAATCCCTTAGAAAAGAAAAATTATCTCAGAAACTTGGCATGATATAAATAAGGGAAGAACATATACAGAAGTAATAAAAGAGGTAAAATAAAATTTTATTATCCTTACTTTAGTTGATCTAAAATATTATAATTTTTCATTAAATAGTAGCAACAATGCATTTGTTTTTGATTGCTTATGTATATATGGAACAAATCACATGATTGCTTATGTAGAGATGGCACAAATCGATATAAGGGAAGGAGGGAAAATTAATATTATTTTGCTATTTATGGTGTTTAATTACCTGTTTGATTCATGAAATCTCAAACTTTCTAAGACATGGATGATTAAAGTGATAACTAAGCATTATTAATGTATATGTTGAAAATCTCACATATCTGTCTAATTTAAAACTAATATTATACTCCATTGTATAGTATCAGTTACCTATAAATTCCTATCTGAGAAGAGTAGAGGTTCCAACAAAGTAAAAGGTAAAAATAAAGTTATTGGAACAAAGTAAAACATACATAAAGATACATATTGAAAATCAAGAAAGCTAAAAATTAGCTGTTTGAGAAGTCTATCAATATGAATAACTACTGGAAACATGAATCAAGAAAAAAAAATGGAGCCAAGAATAAGTAAACAATATTAACAGTATTAATAATGAAAAGAGGACTGTTAATGTAGATGCAGAGGAAATTAAACAATGCTTCTCCAAACTTACCATGTTTAAAACTTGAATACAGTATTAGTTTATTAAAACTGTTATAATATAATGCCATAGACTGGGTGGTTTAAACAGCAAAAAATAATTTTCTTACTAGTCAGGAGACTAGAAATCCAAAGGCAAGGTGCTGGAAATCTGGGTTTCTCCTGAAGTCCCTCCTCTTGAATGCAGATGGTCACAGTCCCATTGGGTCCCACACAGTTTCTGTGCTTGCTCATGCATCTCCAGTGTCTCTTCCTCCTCTTATGCCAGTTATATTTAATTAGAGCCACCTGTATGACCTCACTGAACCTTAATTAGCTCTTTAAAGATCCTATTTCCAATTACAGTCACATTCTGAGGTTTTGAGGGTAATGACTTCAATATATTAACTTGGGGTTGGAGTTACACAATTTAGCCAATGACAGGGACTTTGTTAGGTTGGTTTGGCAAGGGACAGGAAGTTTAGCATTTCTGAAAAGCTCCCAGATGACACAAAGGCAACCCATTTGTAGAACACAATAGTAGAAAGGAATTAAAGGGGTGAAGAAAAATATTCTTTAAGCTAGTATAGTGAAATCAAAATCTGTTGATGAGATACACTCTCAGAAATACAGATATAGAAGAATGACTCAGGACGTCTGAGGTGAGTCTGAGAATTTGCATTTCTAACAAGTTCCCAGGCAATGCCAATGCTGCCAGTCAGCAGTGGACAACGTGAGACCTGTGGTACATGGTGCACTCACCACACATCATATTTAATTCTCTCTGGGTTTGCCACTGTTGAAAAGTAGCAGAGTTCTCATATACTCTCAAATTCACTTATAGATATGTACTATTGAATACAAGGTTGCAAGTGAGAGACTTCTCTGGCATTTTAAATAAGTAATGATATAAACTTCTTCAGTTGATACCAGCCTGAGAGTTACGTTACAAAAGGTAACTATTGATATATTATTTCTATGCAAACATTGACTGAAACTAGAAGAGGTAACAATCATTTGTGGGTGTGTCTGTGTAGTGTGTGTGTGTCTCAGAAGTGATGTACCTTTGCATATAGTTTGGATCACCTTCTTTATGCAGCTGTAACCACAAGGTATACCAATGTTCTTGAGAGATTCTATGAAATTCATCCCCACCACATATCTGTATAAACTTTGAATCCCTGCTTCTGGTTGATTTGGCTGAATGGCAGAATTCAATTCAATGAACAGTGGGAAAACACATTGCAATGTTATGCTCAAAGTCATCCTTTTCTTGTATCATTGGTCTCAAGTAGGAATGAGTTTGTGCCATGTATAATTTGTGATATTTTTGACTGTCATAAATGGGGTGGGTGGGTGGTGGGGAGTTTTATTGATACCAATTGGATAAAGTCTGGAATGACAATGTAATTATAAATCCCATCAGCATCAACATGCTCCCACTTATATCTCCCCTTTTAGGATGATTTTTTTCTGAAGAGACTCCTCGTGTCAGCGTGTAGGTATATTAGCACTGCTCCTCCAAATCATCAAGCATCTTTAAGGTCCCTGACAAAATGTGTCTTAGTAGTTCAGACCATGGTTTCAAAAGCAACGTCGTGGCAACATTGAAGGCTGATTAAAGCAATGCCAGACTGGAATATGAAAAAGTGACTTGTTTGAGCCATATAATTGCAAACTTGAAGCTACATTCAATTTATGTTGGCTTTCTCCCTAAAAGTTGTTTGATATTCTCCCGAGCACT
This sequence comes from Galemys pyrenaicus, assembly GCA_019455555.1. Taxonomy (NCBI): domain Eukaryota; kingdom Metazoa; phylum Chordata; class Mammalia; order Eulipotyphla; family Talpidae; genus Galemys; species Galemys pyrenaicus. Next base: position 3,145,171 of record JAGFMF010011655.1, on the reverse strand, counting down.
TCATAATATTTAGATAACATTTATTTAGAAGCAAACATTTTAATACTATTTGCTCTATTGCTTCAAAAAGATTTTCATATAAGCTTATTTTAGTGGTTGGTTATTCTATTACATTTTAGACAAACATATACCAAGAGAAAATATTTTAAGGACAAAATGTAGACTTCATAATATAAGAATAATATAAGAGAAGATACTTCTGAATAATTTCTTCATGGTGTGATTTAAATTTGGATAAACTCATGCTCAGCTTTATTAATACAATTGTTTATAAGTGTTCATATGACTTGAATTAATAACATTAATTTTAAAATGCATCAGTTACACACAATCTTCATTTATCAGAAGAAAATTTCTTAAAAAAAAAACAATGAAAAGAAAACCTTTCTGACTTTATTATGCAAAAGCCATCAGACATTGTCAAATAAGACAATCATCTTGATTATTTTGGGTTGTTTGGAGGATAAGTAAGATCCACCAAGACTAAGAAGTAGCTCTTGGGAAACAAGCAATTTGGTTTTGTAATGAGGTGTGTTTCCTCAGAAGGTGATTATAATGGAGTCTGAGGGAATAGGGAGGAAAGCCTTAGTATATATTATCTTTTATTTCTTAATGTCTTTTATTTCAGAAAGCTCTGGAACTGTGGTCAAAGAGTCTTTAGGGGTTGAAGTATCCTGCATTGAGCTGCTTTGATACCAGCAGGCTACATGTTTAGGATGTGAACATGCCTGCACTGGCCCCTTTGGGTACTCTGTGCCACATTTCATTCATACCTGGTGATACTGAATGGTCCAGAAAAGATTGGAGCTAATTTCCACCCCACTGTCCTCTGTTATCTCCAATGCATAATGAAAAGACTTTATAGCAGGTGATGTACTTGGAAATTTATAAGTATGTTTTTACAGTGAGAAAACAGTCTCCTATCTATACTTATACTGCAAATCCTAAAATGTATTATATTTTTATTCCAAACATATATACAAAGCAGAAGTTTTAAATATATTTTTCTTAGTTTATGGATATATTTCTAAACAGTATATCACCAAATCAATAAGATTTGTGGAAAGTTTAAGGTAAATCTTTATAAAAAGACAACTTAATTTTTTTCTTAAAAAATAAAAACTGGCACATTAGAATTTTGTTAACAACTTAGGAAATGAGATTCTGTTTCAGTATACCCTTTACTAAATATACTTTCTTGAGCACATTTTACATAAAATCAATTATAACTTTTGCCAGATTTTAAAAAATAAAACAAAATAATGTCAGTTGTTATTTTGAAAGTTAACTGAGGTTCAAAACTGTTTCTCATAAGCAATATTAAACATAATGAATTATTTTACAGAGAATGTTTCATAAAACTTAAGATCATCTGGTAAAGATACGGAAAGGTAGACTTCTTTCTATGAGGACAGATGCACAAAAATTAGCACAAAGAAAATCATTATCTGTGGCTATCATAAACAAAAATAACTATGTTAAAGCAGGAATCTGTGCAATTAATAGAAGTAGAATATTTATAATCAAAAGATTCAAAAGCACTCTCAGGAGAAAAAGACTTGTCATAAAAAGAGAAGATGGTCAATGCTTACCTTTTTCAAGCACAGGGCTGAGGAAGGTCAAGAACACTGTTGAAATCCAGAGACTTGATTGAGACTGAACAGGGTAAGCACCCTCTCTCCACAGATCGGTACTTTGTCCTCTTTTCACATTAACAATACTGAAATGAAAATGTTATGTGTTACTTAAATAATTGATTTTAAAACCAGAATGATAAGTTACTGGACTGCCTCCACCATAAACAAAGATCACTGGAGAATTTTAGCTGAACTTTATGCAAAAAACACTCCTGTGCCAAACTGTCCCATTATTATAAGTTCTACATGAACTCTTCAAGAAAACTGAAGAGCAGGGAATATTCCCCAACTCATTCTTTCATTCCAAGACAAAATATCCATAACAAAACTAGTCAAAGACATCACAAAATAACAAAACTATGGACCAAGATTCCTTATTAATAGACCAAATAATTCTTAATATTATAAATGCAAATCCAGCAATAAAACAAGATTACATATCACAAAACATATCACAAAAATATATTTTTCATCCCACAGACATAAGATTAGTCTAACATACTAAAGTCAATCAATATAACTTATAAAAACAACCTAAAAGAAAAATAATAAATAAGGTAGGAAAATGTAGTTTTAAAAATCTACATATTAATCCTTAAAAATATTGTCATTCAACTAATTTTTTAATTCTGCAATTTAATTAAATATACATATGAGACCCCTATAACCAACATCAAGTTTAAGAGTAACACTCTAAATATTTTTCTCTAAAATTATGAACAAGAGAATGTTTTTCACTTTCACCATTTTTATTGAACATCATACCAGAGATGATACTGCACTAAGGGCAAAAAATCATAATAAAAAATATCCTAACTGAAAAAGTTATAAAATAATATTTGTGCACAGGTAAAATATTTGTCTATGTACAAAATTTCAAAGCACCTTCCATAATTAAAATATAAAAAGCAACTAGAATAAGTGAATTCAGCAAAGTTGAAGGTACAATATCATTGTTTACAAGTCTTTATTTCTGCATACTAGCAATAACAATAAGAACTGTCTTAGCAGCACTGAAACTTAAAAGATCAAAATAAATCAAGAAATGCAATAATGGACTAGAAGAATTGATAGTGTTGAGATATTAGAAATAGAGGCAAATATTTATATATGATCAATTTCTAATCAAGATAAAGAAATAGATCACTAAGAATTGTTCACAGCTGCCAACAATCAGATACAAGAAAACTGGATGTCTGAATAAAAATAAAAAATGGACTTTGATCCATACCTCATGCTATATACAAAAATTAACTCAAAAAGGAACATAACTCCAGATATAAAAGAAAAGGGAAATAAAAACCTCTAGTCTTGATTAGGCAAACAATTCTTAATAGCACTACAAAAATAAATTTGACAAAATAAAACACTTGATTTAGTACATATCAAAATTAATAATAACCTCTACTCTTTGAAAGACAGTGTTAAGAGAAGAAGCCAAGTGACAGACAAGGAGAAAATGTTCACAAGCTTTATGAAGAACTTGTATGAAACTTATATAAAGAAATCTATCAAAATGAGAAACATTTTCAGAATGACACAGTAAGGACCTCCTAAAATCTACTTGCCCATAAAAGTATTAGCAAGGGAAAAACATGGTGAAAATCAGCTTTTCAATTTACCAAAGTTTTATTTTCCAAAGTTTTATAACAATCTGAGGAGAGTTTATTCAAGAAAGATAGTTCACTGTCCATCAAAACAGTAAGGATTGTCACATTTGAAAATCTTTTAACCAATTCCTCTTATTCTACTACAACAGCCTTGAAAACCAGTATTGTTGAAATGACAGCGGTTATGAAAACACCAGCTTAGTCTCACTGGAAGGGAAAGAATAGATCTACCCCCAAAAATTCCTATCCCCAAGGTATTGTCACTATTTATCCTGAAAACTCCTAAAAGCCCCATTTACATTTGTCATCACTGGAACTGACTCCATGCTCACTCAGTGAGGAAAGCCTTAGCTTCAGATTGTGTGCCCCCAAAATAACAGTGTCAACTGCACAATGTTAATGCTGCCCGATGCAGTGATGCAAGGGAGGCAAAGAGAAGGATGGGCCAGAAGTAAAAAGGAAGATGAGGGATATTAAGATGTCTATAGTAGGTCTTGAAAAGTTCTGATCTTCCTGGGGGATCTAGAAGTCCATGCCCCAGCAGATGAAACCTTAATGTTGTCCTTCTGGATGACCCTGGGGCTGTGCAGAAGCTGAAGTAAAAGCTGAGGCAGGGTTGTCAACCATCAGAAGTAACATTTCAGCACAAACACTGCCCCTTATGCAAAGGGTTGGGAATTTACTGGTTAAAAGCCTTTCAAGAAGTGTCTATGAAATCACCAGATGAGCTGTAGGCTATCAAGTTGCGACTTCAAGAGTCAAGTTGACAAAGAATGCAGATTTTAGACAGTTACTCAAGAATGTCACGAAACAAATAGCAATATGAAATAGTAAAGAAAAATCTTGGAAGTAAGCACAATCTGATGTCCATTATTGCCCAGATATATTTTACATATTTTTAATGAATAATAATTTCACACTCAAAGAAAGAGCAAAGTATAGCTCACACTCAGGAAAACAGAAAAACAGAATGGAAATAATCCATAAGGTACCCCAGATTTTAGACTTATTAAAGAATTTAGCCATTATAAATATGCTTAGAAACCAAAAGGGGGGGAAACAGAAATTATGTGGGAATTAATAGACATTTTGTAATTGAAAAAGTACAATAACTAAAAAAATTTGCAGCATATTTGAGCTGGGAGACAAACAAATCAATGAATCAAAATGAAAAATAGTCCATTTTTATCACCTTTACCAAGTCTTGATGGGAAAGACTAGTCCAGAGGCACCTCTACATGTATTCCAAACCTTCTCTTAGGTGTTGCCCTAACTTGTCATTGCCCTTTCTAAAAGCATCTGTGATACTTGGAACAATAAAAGAGGTGTGTGCGTTGCACATGCCTTGTTGCCTTCCAGATAAAGATAGTACATTTTACTTTTAAACTCAAGACATTGGCCAGATGCTAACTCGATCTGCAAAGCCTGCTGCTCTCATTAGAGGGAAACTTCCATGGCTACTCCCACTGACTAAGTCCAAACGTGAAGCAAGCAAGAGTGGTGGTCATGCCAAACTGGGTTTTGTCATGAACTGATCCCACAGGGGCAAAGCTTTTCTTTGATAATATTAAGCTGAGTACATGATTCAGGCGCTTACCAAGAATTGAAAGTCCCATCCTTAAAATGATTCACAATCCTGGACTATTGCTTAGAGGAAATATGTGTAAACTTTGGAAAAATAATAGGTCAATTGATAATTCTTTACAATCCTAGTAAAAGAGACAAAAAAAAAAGAATGAAGAAGAACTGATGTTGGGGGATATTATCAAAGGACTATTATCTCATAATGGAATCCCAGAAGAAAGGGTTAAGAGAGTATTTTTGGAAATGACATCAATTTGTTAAAAAAAAAAAAATGAAAAATGCAAATATAGAACTCCAAGAAGTCCAACTGTATATGGATAAAGTCAAAGAAATTGACACTTGTGCCATAGTTCTCAAGTGAGGACAAAGTTCATTCCTCTGGAATATGGAATTGACTCATAGTAAATGTAAGAATCCTGGGTGGTTGCGCATTGTTGTAAGCTCCAGGCAGTGCACTAGGTAAGGAAAAGTGAACTTGACTCTCAAATATATTTCCTGGTTCTCATGACTCATAAAAAGCATTCATAACAAAAAGTGTCACATAGAAGACTGATAAGAAACAGTCAAGTTGATAGAAAGAGAAGCAGAAGAGAACGTTAAATGAAAGGCAAGGAAGGGACTTTCAACAAAGTGATAATACTCAAAGGTTTTAAGTACAATGAAATCTGTGTAAACTGAACCAACCTTTTATTATGGAAAAATGTGCTTCTATTTGTAATAAAATTTTATGATGGGTTATACAAAGGGCCGGAAATAATGAAATGCATCCTCATTGGCAAGAGGTTCACCTATATGTAATTGCTTTATAGCTCCATTTCCTTGAAATAATAGTTTGTCTAACTACCCGTTAGTTAAATACCTAGAAAAAAAAAAGTGGCTAGATAGTAATGGTATCATCTAGAATCAGTGTAGATACTGAGTAGTCAGAAACACAAGATTGAACAAAAAGGATCACCAGAGGATTAATTGAAAATTTTCCATGATTCTCACATATAAAAGTATTATTAGGTCTAAGATATACTGTTGGAATTCTTTAGCTCTACCTACAAAATGTTGACTTCGCCCTAAAACAGGTTGTTAAATGGAGCACAATTTATTGTCTGCAGAAAGTACTAAAATTTTTTCAGTTCATGACATTTATGTGTACACTTTCCTCCCTATATAAATGTGTTCAACATAACCCAAAATGTACTGCCAAATATAAAATTTCTGTTTCTCACTATAGCTCTCCTGGGAGTAATGATGCATCTTCTTTTCATTGACTCTAGCAGTGAAGAGTACGGATGTGCATTGTGGTTATGATTGAGTGAAAAGTTAGTTCTTTCTATTAAGATGGAAAAAAAATAGTTCTTTATTAGTTATGTTTTCCCCATTTTAACAAGAAACACACTAAATTTGAACTTAGAAGCAATAAAGTTATCACAAAATCAAATATGAATTAAGGGCAAATGTCAAGTTATCTTTGTGTTTTGGTAGCTCCAATAGCCTGCGCCTGTAGCAGTATATACCCAACCCATCAGGGAGGCCAGGACTTGTAAAAAAACTCCGTTGGAAAATGTGTAAAATAGAAATAGCTCAGAATTAAAACAAATTAAATTGTTTCATTTGACTTGATCTATCTCTCTGATTAAAATGGTGTTATTTAGAGTTTAACATATACAAATCTGTACTTGATTAAACACAAGGTTAACTTTGATAATAATATTACTTAGGTTATTTATACCTTTAAAATGTGTGAGACATTCCAGTAAAGCATAAGTCACTATACAATTTGAATTAATTTCATTAAACATTCTCATGTCTTAGTTTGCGTTTATATAGTTTCAATAGTTCTGGGTAAAAATAATTAGACTCAACCATAAAATCTAGTATCTGATCACTAATCTCTTGTATACTTAAAAGTTTAAGGACTTTTTGTTGATTGTCTTTGTTTTCTTTGACTCAAATATTTTAAAGGAATGTATCAGCTCTTCTTTCTATGATGGCTTCATAAAATGGACCTGGGATATTATAATTTATAATATTAGTCACTTTTTTTTTCAAAGATTTATTTATTTATGCATACAAGCCCGGGGGTATAGGCCAGAGGTGGGGAGGGGGGTGAGAGGATTCACCACAGAGAGCAGGGAGCAGAACAGGCAGATCAATGGAAGTACACTGCTGAGGGGAGCAGCGGGTACAGCAGGAGGGGTCTGCTGCGCCATGTGGGTCCCCTCCCTGGCCGGCAGCAGGGATCGAACTTGTGCTGCAGTGGCTTCGGTTTGCCTCATAGTGTGTTGCTTAACCCACTGCGCCACCAGGGAGGCCCAATATTAGCCACTTTTTATATGCACATAGATGGCATGTTCTTGAAATATGCAGTCAAATTGATGTATTTAAATGCTGAAAACTTATGTAAGTTCTGATAATTTCTGGATTCCTGGTACTTGTATACTGACTGTGGTGTAAACTGGCTAGAGTTTTGAACATAGTCGACTTGACTGCATTTGTAATGAACAGAGCAAGGAAATATTGATGAAGCTTTAGAAAGTCAGGGAAAGATAAACATGAAAAGAATATTATGAACGTCTTATAGGTGGACTCATTAATAGAGTGAGTTAATAGAGATAATATAAACATAATCAAGATAGATATTTCACTACAATTTAAAAATTGCATTGGGTGGAATAAAGAAAATAATTTCAAAAGCAAATTGCTAAATGTCAGCAACAATAACAATAACATGTCCTCTCTAAAAAGATTTTAAATGGATTTTAACAGTAACTAATACATTTGCTCATGAAGCAACAAGAAAATTGTCTATTATATTTTACTAAGGACTTTACGCCATAGAGATTTTGTTGAGATAGTGAGGAATCATCAGCAATGGGTGTCTCAGGACTCTCAACTTCATTTAAGGCTTTTGGTTTCCCTTTTGCATTTTTAAAATTGATCAGTGGTATTTGATACTGAATAAAATCTTTGATTTAATTAGCCAGTACTACTTGGCATATTAGCTGAAGTTAAGAAAGAAAGAAACCAAAAAAAGAAAGAAAGAAAAAATGATTGAAGTTAAGTTAAAGAAATAAAATGAATAGATAGCTGAACCGCAGTAACATAGTCTAATATAATTATATAAAAGTTATAAAAGGGAAGAGAGTTTAATTTTGAAGAAATAATAATATTTCAAAACGTAAAACTGATAAAAGGCATTGACCTACAGATACAAATATCTATGAATCCCAATCTCAATAAAACAAAGAAAATCTTACCTAGAATGTTTGAAATTATAAGAAAAAGAAAGCATCCAAAAAGCTAGAGTAAACACATTGTCTTTAAAGTAGCAACAGTAATACTGGCAGCTCCAATCTCCATAGAAATAAATACATTGAAATGACATTTTAACGTGAGAATAAAATACCATCAATCAAAATTTCATATTCAGTAAAATATCTTTCCCAAAATCAAAGCCAAATTTATTTTTAGATGAACAACTGAAAAAATCATCACCAATGGGCCGTACTATAAGTTATATTAATTGAATCCTTCAAGCAGAATAAAAGTATGTTCAGATCAAATAAAAATAGAAAGATATGAAGAAAAATAGAAATGATGAATTCATGAATAAATATAAATGAATATTGAATGTATTAAGACAATAAATTACCTTGTGATCTATAATGTATGTATATATAGAGATACACTTAAAATATAATAATAATAATAATAAAATATATATTTTGGGAGATATATTTATTTAGACAATAATATTTGCACTTAAGTTTCCCAAGGTCATTGATTTGTCTCAGAAGTGAAGAAAATACTCAGTATATCAGTCTCTAACCAGTCAAGTTTTATGCTGACATAATATATAACTAAAATAGTATAATATAAAACTTTTAAAATTTTTCAGTTTCAGAGGTATGACTCTATACCTCTAAATTATGCAGTGCAGTAAACAAATGTTACCTTTATATAAAATTTATGAAAGTAAAAATAATTAATTACAAGCAAAAACAGGTGGATGTTTGATTTAAACTGAAATGTTAGAAATTATATTTAAGTGATGTAAATACCATAATCAAAAATTTGCATTTGTTATATGAATTTTTAATGTAGTGATTATATTGGATACATCTTAAGTATCAGGACATATTAATACTGACATGTTTATCAGGACATATAAATACAAGCAAATAACTAAAGAGAAAAAATATAGCAGGTCATAAACAATTTTAAGAAAACAAAAGAACATACCAATGACTTTGATAGTTAATTTAATATGAAACCAACTTTAAGGAACGAATTTTATATAGAGAATATACACAATCAAAGAAAAGGAAGATAAATCTAAATTTTATGTACCTAATATCATAATCACAAAATATATGAATTTGTGCATATGTATAACTCTAATATATGTGTGTGTTTGTGTGTCAGGAATAACATTTAATACAATGACAAAAGAAAAAAGTTGATGTTAAAATGTATCAAAATTTATTATGAAACTAGAAAATTAATATTTTAAGGTACTGACTCAACCACAGAGGTCAATGGTAAACAAACAAACCAAAAAAACATACATGTCAGTTAATTAAAGAAATATTGACATGTCCAACAGAAGAAAGTTTTTTTCAATAAACAGTGCTAATCCAACTGCATGAACTTAAGGGAACACATGAAACTTTATCAACCACTTTAACAAAAGCAAAAATTATAGTTTGGATTGGTTGTAATGGAATGGAATGGAATGTGTAGCAATTAACATAATTTTATGACCTTGGAAAAGACAAAAATACCTAATACAGGTCATGCAAAGTACTAACCCTAAGTTAAAGATCAGGAATGGGGAACAACTGGATAAATATATCCACAACATATGGAAGTATGAATCAACAGAGTAGGCACACAGTTTGATAATAGCTCACATAAAGCAGTTAAGTTTTTATAACCTATGAATCATGATACCATCCATGGTACATGGCACACAAAATAAATTATACAAACACAGTCATTCATTACCTAAGGATACTTGTGTCACTGACTGTATGTGATAATGGTCCCTATGCATAGCCTAGATGTGTTATGGGCTATACCACATGGGTTCGTGATGACATCCACACAATGACAAAATACACTAAAGACATATTCTCAGAACTTTAGTCCCATCGTTAAGACACACACGACTATATGCATTTAAGGACATATAAGACCTAGGGACAATATTTGAAATAGCTCAAAGTTATAAATTGCCATCTTCCCATGTTTATTATAACTGACCATCTGCTTTCACATGTTTTCCCTTTCATTTATTTCTCCAAAGACAAGGAAGATCTTTAAAGTCCTAAATAAGATAATATTTCACTATTAAAATGATATCCCAGTGTTTTATGATAAATTTTAATTTAAAAATGGGTTACATAGTACAAATATTTCACAATCTGACTGCAACTTTTTTCCAAGTATTTGCCACAATGATATCTAAATATTTGCCACAATGATATCACCATTCTCCTTTTAGTTCCCTTATTATTAAAAAACAAACAAACAAACAAAACTCTCTTGCAACGTAGGATCATTGCAAATTCCAATTCTGTTTCAATGAATTTTGATATCCAAACTCTACACTTAGCTAGGCATTTTCTCAACTTTCTATTTTTATCTTAAATGCCATCTCTTTACTGAAGCTTTTTCTAATTACCCTATAGAAAGATAACTTTAATTTGTATATAAAGTATTCAAGTATAAAAAGTGAGGGCCTCCCTGGTGGCGCAGTGTGTTAAGCAACACTCTATGAAGCAAACCGCAACTACTGAAGCTCGAGTTCAATCCCTGCTGCCGGCCAGCAGGGGACCCACATGGCACAGCAGACCCCTCCTGCTGTACCCGCTGCTCCCCTCAGCAGTGTACTTCCATTGATCTGCCTGTTCTGCTCCCGGGTCTCTGTGGTGAATGCTCTCACCCCACACACACACACCTCTGGCCTGTACCCCAGTACTTGTATGCATAAATAAAGAAAATCTTTAAAAAAAAAGTGAGTTAAGCCCAAACAAGGGCATATAAAGTATTCAAGTAAAAATAATAATAATAAGCAGTGCTTCATTTATACTTTAGTTATGATTTATATTTATATTATAATATGATATAATTATGTTATAATTTATAATATACTAAATTTATAGTTCTGGTTTATAGTATAATTTCACATTAGCAGATAAAGCAGTCCTTGCATTTTCCTTATACACTACTGATCTCCAGCCTTTGACATAATGGCTTAAATATACAAAGTATAGAAAAAATATTTTTATCATGAATAAAATATGAAAGAAAGGAAAAGTTCTTGATTAAAATATTAATAAATTAAATATAATTTAAGAATATTAAATAAGTTTTCTTATATAATACAAATAAAACTTAACTGAGGGTATTTTTTTCTATACCATCCAAAATATACATTTATATGAACACCTAGATACAATATCTTATCCTTATTAAGATAGTTGTCTTATGACTATGCCTGAAAATTGGCAAAATCACAACACAAATTAATACTTATTCCATTAGCAAATTGTAGAAAACTTACAGATGTTTATCTAAAAACCCAAACAAAACACCAGTGCTTTGTACAGTCATTTTTGCAAACATATACATTCATGCACACACAAATACACATAGTAACAGTAATATAAAGGAAGATGCAGAAGATACATGATGTTGACATGTTTAGATGTATAGATGTGTGTGAAAAAGGAAGTAAATGAGAGTAACATTTACAATCTGTTGTTGACATACAACACACACAGTACATTGTATGTTGTTGACATATAACATACAACCTCAGAGATGCAAAAGATAGACTTTTATATAACCCTGGCAACAGCAAACAAATCTGAATAATTGATACTGGATGGCAGATGATTCATTATAGACTTAGGCACACTTAACTGAACAATGTAAATTATGTGTACATACTAATGGGTTCTAAATTAGCTGTAATTCCCAAAGAGAATATCCAGGTATTATTATGAACAATTCAATGAAGATGTCAACTCAATGTTTAGTTGTAGGCAAAAAAGGTAAGTAAGATGTTAGGTTGGGTTAAAATGATAGAAACTCATCATGGAAAACATTCTGTCAGTAAATAAAGCAATCATAATGGACTATCTTAGAAATGAATTTCTGTGAGTTCTCACCTTATCAAAATAATATGAAATATCCACTTAATATTAATATGTTCAACTTATGTCAGTACATTTTTATGTTTAATTGAATAAATGATGCAATTATGCATTGTTTGACAAAACCATGATATTATACACACAATGATCTGCTAGTGTCAGAAAAATAATTTATTGTATACGAGATTGGAATAATAACAAAGGAATAATATTACTATATTTAGTGGGAGGAAAGGAAATCAAATAAGTAGGACAGTTAGTAAGCATGATGCAAGTTTGATGACATTTTTATGAGACAAACAGACCAATTGGCCACATTATTTATCTCAGGATATCATTCTTCAATATTTTTACTATTGTTTACTCATTTCAATAAAATGTGAACAAAAATTAATTCTCAAGCTGTGTTTACATAGTGCAAAAACAAGTGATAGGAAGTTAAAAAGCTTCCATAGCTACTATGCATGTTTTCATTAGAGAATTTATAAAATCATATAGTAATTATTTTCTACTGATTCATCTTCACCACTCTATAGCAAGTTATTCAAAAGTGCCTGCCCTGGTGGCACAGTGGGTTAAGCAATGCACTATGAAGCAAATCACAACCATTGAAGCATGAGTTCGATACCTGCCACCAGCCAGGAAGGTGCCCCACATGGCGCGGCAGACCTCTCCTGCCTAGCCCGCTGCTCTCCTCAGCAGTGTATTTCAGTCAAGTCTGCCTGTTCTGTTCCCCACTCTGTCTCTGGCGGATCCTCTCAATCCCCCACCCCGCACTTCTGGTCTGTACCCCAGTTCTTTTATGAATAAAAAATTAAATCTTTTTAAAAAAAGACTCAATATTCAATAATGTTCACTAAGCATACAAATTCTTTTGTTTGATCAATAAATGTCAGCTGGGTGATTGAATTAATAAATGAGTTCACTTGGAAAAAAATGAATTGGCTTCATTTGCACATCACCAAGGGAAGATGGTCACTGCTTTCTGATGTGTGCAACATTCTTCATTGGGTGACTAACGTAACTTGTAATAAAATGGTTCTGTTATAAATATAAATAAAAACATAATATTGTAATGATCAAATAAATTATTAAACTCTATACTTGCTTATCATTTTTGATAAGTATGTAATTTCCTTGAGAGATTCTACCTATAGTGATATATCACATATCTACTCATACCGTTACAGACTATGGATTGAGGGAAGAGAACCTACTTCACCCTGTCAGCATGGATCTTAAAAGCAAGCTGGAAATATTGAACAGTGATTAAAAGTATAACTTCAACTAAAGGAGAAATATAGGTGAATATGCAAATGTACAGCAACATTTATCCTAATTTCAGTAGACAGGTTTCTCTTAAACTCATCACAGTGAGGATTTCACAGAGGTAGGACATTGGGTAGAAAAGTGGACACAAGTAGGAGGAAGCTGAATTTTTTAATGCATAAATTCTTGTAAGAGAGCAATATTGAGAACAAAGAGGTTAGTGGTACTACTAAAGCAGAGTATCAGCAGCTTTCTGAACATAAGCAGTCTTGTTGGACACTTGAATATTAGAATAACATTTTCGGATAAAAGGAGTAACATGTTTATGTTCCAGTTCATGTTTTTAAAAAGATCGCTTAGGCTGTTTCACACAGGATGGACTTTCTTGGATTGCTCTGTAACAATTATAAAAATTAGGGGTATTGTTCATACAAAATAGAACAAGAAGCACTTGCAATATAAAGTACATAATAACCACAATGTAATACAGATTATATTGATTCTCCATGTCAATTATGTAGCAATAGGGAACATATTGAAAAGTAAAGTTAATATATCAGTTTTCTGACATTATGATGGAATTAAAAATACCATTCCTTATGTATTTTAGACAGTTTTAAAATGTATCGTTTACTTCTTGACTATCATACTGACTTGCCTGTTCATTCAAACCAGTTTGGATAATAAACATTTGAAAATGAATGGAATTCTATTAATTGAAAATTTTACTGCATTGAACCAGTTAACTTTTTCATATTTTGTTTGGTTATTAATTAAATCATTAAAAATCAATTATGTTGGCCCCTTGTTTTCTTTTTATTCTTTTGTTTCATGTTGATAAATAGTTAAAATGGCTATGTTCTTATAGAATAGTAAGTAAAACAAGCATATGAAATTTGTCCCTATTCTTAGACACATGAACCAGAAAACATTGGGGCATCAACAAGACCAGTTTTTCCTTCACATTTCCCCCTTTTCTGACATTCTTCTACATACTGATATTTTCCACCATTTGAACACCCTCAATTATTGTAATGGCTACCAGGAATGCAAACTTATAGTAAGACATATCATTTACTTTCCATTATAGATATGATAACAAATCTGCTTCATAGACAGAGGGAAGCATATTACTTTTTGAAAAGTAAGCATTGCCATATTCCCTTATGAATAAAAATATGCTGTATTAGTAGACTGCCAAGAGTTGCACTATATTTCCTTAGAATTAGAGGCAACGTTTCATTTTTGATAATGTACTTGGAAAGATAAAATGCATCAGAAAACTCTATTCACTAAATTTATCATTCATATGGTTGGCCTATCATAGTTAGTCACATAATTCATAGGCTGATTAAGTGCAAGGTGAATGAATCATATAACTAAATATTTTCAAGGCAGTGCAAAAACAATAGAGTTAATCAATAATGTACCAAACTCACTTTACTACCAATTAGCACATTATTCTCTATTTTGGCAAATGGTAGAAAAATCTGTATTTTGGAGGTCATTCAGAACCAGAGGTCCAAGGCCAACTTCATGAATGATTAAACAAGCATAAAGTATTTCTAGATTCTTTTCATTTTTATTTTCCTATTTAGATGACTGACTTCTTTAATTAAAGTAATGCTGCTTTACTTAGCAGTATAGATCCCCCCCTTCAGATGTTGTTAACATAACACACCCACACCAAAACACCCACAGTCCACCTCCACAGTCCTTTGTATTCCCTCACTATTTCATTCTATAACCTCCTCCTCCCCTTCACGTTGCCTCAGTTCTAGTTAGGTGGCTAGGGTTTGTGATAGGTTTGCTTTTATCCAAATTCTTTTATCCCTTTTAACTTGAAACTGAAATCCCTAAAACATAATTTGAAAAGACCAGTGGAAACAGACTTTATTTCAGGAAAATAGATTCATTTTCTTCCTTTATAAAACTAAAGAAAGAATTGTTTTTAAACTTGCTTGCTATGTAAAATTTTAATGAAAATGCATTATGATAAATACCCACTAAAATTGGAGAGCAATTTTAAAACAATAAAATGTTAAAGATATTTTGGGAAAAAAAAGTCACATCTTCATAACCCTTAAAATAATAGTAAAACTTGGAAGACTTCATCATTAATATTGTTCTGTCTAGAATGCTCTGTATGTCATTTAAATCAAAAGTCTTCTGAGATATAAAACCATCTTATTTTTCCTATTAAAATAGTCAACTGTACTGCCAGCTCTTGTAAATAAATAATCACAATTGTCTGCAAAATATAAGCTCACCTAGAACCAACATGCTTTTAAAGGGAAAAAAAAATCAGAGACATTTATTTCAGATATATACATCTTTTTATTCATTGACATCTGGCCAATTTCCACATTTCTAAAGCAACATATATGTTAAACATCAATAGATAAAACATGAAATATGTTGGAATAAATTTAAAAAATAACAATAGCCCTTGTTGATACCATGTTCAGGAAACTACCATATATTAGAAACTTTGACCCTAAAGGAGATAGAGTTGTCATCAAAGATTATATGCTGACATGATTCAACAGAACATGGTATCTCACAGCTGGAAATTCACCCAGCAACCATGCCAAGTCAGTAATGTTGGTAAGTTTGTATGTTACTCATCCTCCAACACTTCAAACACACTAAACTAAGATTAATGCTTCTCCAGTTGCCTAACTACATTTTGAAAAATCACAATCAGTCATCTTTCACCAGCCTCAAATCAAAAGTAAGACTTATATAAGCTGCCATCATTGATTGTGATACTATTTAACTTTAAAGTTGCAAAAAGATCAACCATAGAAATAATTGTGGCATAGGTAATTTTTTACTTGATCTTACTAAAGAGTCCCATGCTACTTTTTGATTTGCTTAAACCTTACACAGTGGAGGTTGGTTAACTTGAAGAGTTATAAGAAATAATTTGACACAAATGACAAAATATTCAAATACATGATTATTATAACCCTGTTGTAGATGTGACAGCATAATATTGGTTGGTTAGTGTTTAAATATATATTTTAATATATATGTGTATTATTGTATATTATGTATAATATTATGTGTATATATGTACATATGGTTTGTTCCTTAGTATACAATTCACAAGTTAGAATTATAGGACCAAAAGAATGAATATATTTAAACTTAGATCCAAAAGTGTACATATGCATGTAGTATATGAATACTAAATTTAATTTATCTTGAATAATACCGTATTCTACAAATAAAAATCATTACCATGCCTTAATCCAAATGAAAAACATCAGTCGTAAGGATTATTGGTATGTTTACAGACAATTTTGAAATTCAATAAATTTCACACTTTATGCATTGACATGCTGAATATATCCAAGTAAGTTTTATTATGTAGTTATAAATCCACTTTAAATGTGAATAGCTATAAATTTTGCTATTTTGATTTAAATTTTCTGAGATAGAGACAGTTATATATGTTCAGTTAAGAAGTATTTACCCATGTGATTATATTTAGACGCTCTGGTTGAAAATTACTGCTTTAAATGTCATCCTTTTATATCATATGTCATATTTATATCAGACAAAATTAACTTCTAACAAAAAGTATAATAAGAGATGGGCATGGACATTATAAAATGATTAAAGGATCAATACATCAGGAAGGCATAATATTCATCAATACATATGCATCAAATAAAAGAGCATCAAAATATATAAACCACTATTAAAATAACCAAAAAGACACATTAACAGCAATGTAATAGCTGAGGAGACTTAAATACCCCATATAAATTAATGAACAGATTGATTAAACAAAAAATTCCACAAGGAAATAGCAACCTTAAGTGAAAAATTTGACCACGTGGGTTTAATAGGCTTTTATGCTTCACTCCATCCCCATTCTTCTCAAGAACACATAGGCCAGTCTCAAGAATAGCCCACATGCTAGATCACAAAACAAGTGTCAATAAATTAATGAAGATTCAAGTCACATCCAGTGTCTTCTCTGATAATAATAGTATCACTTAAAAATTACCCACAAAAAGAAAGTAGGAATATCTTCAACTATGTGGAGACTAAACAAGATGACAATATCTACTGAATAATGAGTAAATATATGAGAAATTGAAAAATACATAGAGGTGAACAAAAATTAAAACAAAAGCTGTCAAAACCTATACATAAGAATGTAATGCTAAGATGCAAGTTTTTAACAACGCAGATTTACATCAAGAAGCACTATGCATGCACACATGTCATTTATGTAGAGAACACATGAGATAGTTAACAAAAGTGAATGAAAAGGGCACTAGAATCAAATAATTCAATTCCACAAGTGTCTGTTTAGAATCATTTGAAATATAAGAAGCTATGGAAAAAGCATTTATGTATCACCAATCTTATTCAACACAACTTACACTTGAAAATTGTATTTAATGAGCCCCACCTATAAGAACTAAAAATGTGAATTTTTATTCCCAGATCATTTTTGTCAAGAAAGTTATATGTAGTAAGTGTAAGGCCTGATAATATCCAAACCCCAGATAACCCACATTATCTAGTCCTTTCCTTTAAATTTCTCTGAACTAATTCATATATGTAACAGCTGCCAAACTATACTTCAGATCTGATAGACCTCCTGTCAAATACGAACAGGGTAAAAATACACGGCATTTTAAGTGAATCACTACTTTTCTTCTACTTTATCAATGTTCCATAAAGGACAGGATGAAATATTTCAAGTCCATAGCATGAATGGATTGACATCATCAAGAAAAATGGAGAATAATGTGCAGGGTACTTCCTGTTGTAGAGCATCCAGTTCCATCTGTAACGTAAATTGCTGATTTATTCCCATTATGTTTGTATTTTATCTTCACTTTTTAATATTAAGATTAAAATATTCTTTTTGTTTAGAAATAAATTGTATTTTTGTATACTACTGGAGATATGTCTTTTAATTTATCATGCTCGATTTTATGTGAATATATCATAGAATATTTTAGAAATAGTATATTTATGATATTAATGGTCTTAGTTCTTGTGCAGAATGTTCAAATTTCATAACAATCCCATGCTACTTCTTGATAGTCTAAATCAGGCATTGGCATATTTTTTCAGTAAAATAGCAGATATTTGGCTTTGAAGACTCTGCTATTATTTTAGAAACTACTCAATTTTGCCTCTGTAGCATTGAAATGGCCATAGATAATAATAAATAAATGAGCTTGTGTTTCCAAATAAAACTCATTTAAAAGTGATAATGAACTGGATTTGACCCAAGGGTTACAGTTTTGCATTTCTGTGTTAGGGGAACTGTGGTGACTGTGACCCACACTATTTCATTCTGAGAGAGATCCCTCTCGGTTTAGACCAGTGTGTTTTCTATCACTGAAAAACAGATGACAGAACCATCAGGTACTAGCTCTTATATGCGTTGGTCAAGAAGATTCACATGTCTGTTCTGTAAGCAACCCATTGACTAAAACTAACCATCTCACCTTACGCACTGCTAAAGGGCTAGGAAATCTAAGAACAGATTGAATGATTGAGTTGTCTCTCCCACACTCAAGAATTGTGGAAAGTAACTAGCTGGGAGAAATTTGTAAGTGGTGATTAATAAAATGTACATTAGTAATATAAGCAGGAAGTTGGCCAAATGACTAAGAAATGGACATTATGTAATTTCTTTTGTATTTTGATGATATGGATTGTAATAAGCCTTTCCGTATTACAAAAGAACTAAAAAATAAACACAATCCACAAATAGGAAAAAAAAGACTTCTTTAGATTTGTAACTAGAAAGAGCATTACTCAAATTGCATGCAAAAGAAATAACTTTTGAGGAAGCATAATATGATGAAAATTTCTTAACAAAAAATTGGAAAAAAAAAGTGAAATGCATGCCTGAGAATAATGGTTCTTTCTATATACCCATGTACCAAGTAGTGGTCTATGACCACACCAAAGACTCCTGTAAGAATATAGTAGTGAGTGAACACTGGGGAGAAGAATCAACACAACCAGTCTAATCAAAGAAGAGCCTGAACCAAAGCAGACCAAAGACAGAATGTCCCTACATAGCTAAGTTGTTTTTAAGTACAAGATATAGAGAAAAAGAAAATAAGCTGATATTTAACATGTATGTGTAGTGTGTGCGCACACATGTTTTATATATATATAGTATGCCACATATTTCCCCTATTTATTTTCATTTTTACATTAACTTTCTAGTAAGCTATATAGAAAACATAGCTCTAGATGCTATAGATAATATGATATATGTATATATGTGTGATGACTGCAATGCAATAATGTAGTTTCCAAATATAACACATTAGGATATAACATGCTTACAAGTTTATTTTATAAAACCCATATATTTCTTAACCTATTTTCATTTTTAGAGCCAACAATAGAGCCATAAATAGCTGCCTTTCTACATTCTAAAATAAACTTTCATAAAGTTCTGGGCACAGGTCTGGTAACTTCTAGCTTTCATTTCATTGGTTTTAATACACTCAACAAATGACATGGTTATTTATTCCCAAAGATCATTTTGCTTCCATTCCCACTTTTCTTTACTCGTCATAATAGCATCCAGAACTACAATTCCCAATATTGATTCCTGTACATTTTTCATAATGAAATATTTAATAAGGCAAGTCAAGAATTTATCAGATGGTCTGGTTTAGCAGAATAAGACTTCTAACAAAGTAATTCATCAATACTAATATTGATATGGTGCCTATTTTATGATATTCATCATAAATGCATTTTGAATATTGTTTGACCTACAAATCTTTATAATTTTTATTTAGGCTTCTCTCATCATGTAGTCTACCCCCAAAAGGTTGTGTAGCAGAGGAAGACAGTTTACGAATCACATAGGTCCAGGTTGATATTGTGGGTGTTTGACAAGTTACATTCACTCTTTGAGGCAATATATCATCTAAAGTCAAATTATAAATTTAGTATAAAATCTTTAAAATATATTTGTTGATTTATCTCCATTAACTCGGAGCTCTGAATTCTCTCTTTTCTTTTCTTTTTTTTTCTTTTTTTAAAGATTTATTTATTTATGCACACAAGAGCTGGGGTACAGGCCAGAGGTGTGGGGGGGTGAGAGGATTCACCACAGAGAGCAGGGAGCAGAACAGGCAGATCAATGGAAGTACACTGCTGAGGGGAGCAGCGGGCACAGCAGGAGAGGTCTGCTGCACCATGTGGGTCCCGCCCTGGCGGGCAGCAGGGATCGAACTCGTGCTGCAGTGGCTGTGATCTGCTTCATAGTGCGTTGCTTAACCCACTGCGCCACCAGGGAGGCCCCCTCTTTTTTTTTTTTTTAAAGATGTATTTATTTATACATACAAGAGCTGGGGTACAGGCCAGAGTTCAGGGTGGTGAGAGGATTCACCAGAGACAGAGTGGGGAGCAGAACAGGCAGATTGACTGAAACACACTGCTGAGGGGAGCAGCGGGTGAAGCAGGAGAGGTCTGCTACACCATGTGGGTCACCTCCCTGGCCGGAGGCAGAGATCGAACTTGTGCTGTAGAGGCTGTAGTTTGCTTCATAGTGTGTTGCTTAACCCACTGGCCACCAGGAAGGCCCCTGAATTTTCTCTTTTCATGTGAAGATTCTATTATCAGACACATTCCTTAACAAAACATTTTAATTTTTGTTATTTCATTAGTTTCATAAAGTTCTAAGAGCATTTTACTATTAATTTCTTTTAAAAAGCTGAGATGCTAAAAAGAAAAAGAAAACAAACCAAGCTTCAATTATTATCAAATCAATTTTCTCGTTCCTGAAGAATGAGGGACAATTACTAAATTGTGTTTGGAGAAGATAATAAAAGGTGAATTACATATGATCCAATTATATTATGGTTCTATTTACAGTCTTAGTAAGATAATTGTTTGCATTTTTAGAAAAATGTTTATGCAATTCTAATAAAAATTATTAAGTTGGAAGCTTAGTATTTTATAACTACTCAAATAACACTGATTTTTTCATATTTTACCCTTGGATAATTACTCATGGGACTTCAACTGAAGACTAGTAAACCAAGGGTAATTCAAAGTCAGACAGTAAGCACATAACTTCTAAATTCCTTTCACGGGAAGGTATTATCCTCTGTGTTGCATAACTCTCAATAATGCTAAAGGTAGTTATTTGTATATCACAAGTAAAGTAGGCTTTTTAGTGTTGACTAATGCAGAGTGGAATGGCCATTAACCACTCATTTTTTGTGATGGAGGGGTTGCATTTACACAACTTGTAAGATTTTTATTCACCATTTGTCAAGTTTACTTCTCTAAGGTTGTCACAATTTTTCTTAGTTATCATCATTTGAAAAGTTATTTGTGACATAAGTTCATTAAATGTAGTATGGCCAAATGAACCATATATAGTATAGACAGTTGGGAATTCTGTCAAACAAGATTTATGCTAAAATATGACTTTGTGCAATGGCATGACACTGTGGGTACTTGGCTGCTATGTGACTGTTTTTTCTCCACAGGAATTCCAGCTTCTTAAAATATAAACATTGTTGCCTGTATTTGGATTTTATGAAAATATAAAAGTATTGTTATTCCATTGTTCTTACACTGTGAACAGACTCAACAAATTTGCAATACTTTATTTCCTTTAGTAGATGGTACTCTTTAACATGTATCATGTACCCATTAATAAGTTTCATATGGGCTCTCTCTACATTATTGAGTCTATAGTTTTGTTTTTTTGTGTTGTAAAGGCATGTAGAATATCAGTCAAGTCAGGATGGATGTTACTATTTCTAGAAGTATTTGATGAATAATAGCCTCATTGTTATTTAGAAATATGACCAGTTATTTTCGAAATAATATTAGTCCTGAGATCTTAACATAAAGGGAGACTTCATTGTAAAGAGGACAGGGGAAAAAGATACTCTTCAATTAAAAAAATCTATAAAGTGAGAATCTAAATGCAAGAAACTAAGAGTCTGCAAGATTTTGAATAACTGGGTGAATTATTAAAGGATCTCTTTAAATTTTCCTAAACACATATGCTTCCTAGTAAAAACTTTTTAAAAGGGGGGGTTGAAGGTTCAATTGCAGTGATCAGCAAACACAAAATTATTATACAGATCAAGTATGACACATGTTAATTCCTCAGTCACCTAAAGTTCAAAATGGTGTTTCAATATATGCTGTTGAATCTGCTGTACATAATGAGGCAGACTATTAGACACTTTCTTCTTAAAGTCTTGCCATCTTCAACACAGCAACTCCACACTAATGGTGAAGAGACTAGCCAGAATTTCAAGTAGGTGACTCTGCATAAATTGTGCTGGGTCTAAAAATCATCCTGCACACTGATGCCTTATGTATGGCCAGTTTCTTAGTGCTAAGGCTATCTCTAGCTACAACAATGTCTTGGAAGTGTAGTCTGATTTTGTGTTTAAAAAAAAAAAAAAAAACCACAGATTGAAGGGCCAAAGATAATGAAATCAAACAAAAAGACATATATACAAAGTATATTATTCCAGTCACCCCAAAAAGAAAAAAACATCAATATGCTATGCTTTTTCTAATAGAAATGATAGTAATACAAGAGATTCTGTATAACATACTAACTTTAATATTACTTATTAAGAAAAAATAGACATTTACATTTTTCAGTTGCAGCAGACATAAAGAATACTTAAATCTATAAAATAGAATTCAAAGAATAAAGGGGAGGTAATCAGTGCTGTTAAACTGAGATACATGATAGACTGATTAATAAGAAAATAACAAGCCTATTAGTCAGTCCATATATAAAGGTTTCAGATTTTACTCAAGATGATAGGCTTATTGTTTGTAAGATAGTTTAGTAAGTGTGATGCCCACATACATTTCTCAGGTGACATGATGTTTAGATAAACTTTCCTCTTTGTTAAATCTGGGCCCAGGTCTCAAAAGCTGAGGGTCTAGCAGAACTCTTAGATAGTGCCGCTTTTCATATTGTCTTATGGAATGTTCTCGGAAATCATTTTATAGGTAATTTTACCTAGTCAGAGTTAAATAAGTTGAGTCCCTAAGATCAATTTAATCAAACTAATCTGTGTGTTTATGAAAATACTGATTCCTAGGTACCTGCCCTGTCCTCTTCTACTGTGAGAGTCAAAATAGATGAATGCAAGCTTGCAAAAACCTAACTGATTACTTTGCAAAGCCAAATCACAGAATCTCGGACGATAACATTTAACAACAGAGTTTGAAAAAAGGAGTACCAGCTTTTTCTTTTTTTACTATATTTTATTGAGGTGATATTAGTTTATGATATTCTTTATAACTAGGAATGTAGGTTCACACCTCTTCAGTTTCAAACCACGTGCTTCACCAAGAGACCCATAATCCTACAACTAATTTCATTATCCTTCCCCACATTGCCCAAAATCCCACTGTCCCTCCCCAGTAGCCTCCATTCTATAGTCATATTTCAAGGATTTGCACTGGGTTGTGACTGACTGTTTTGTGTCTCTATGTCACACATGAAAGTTAAAGAGATCTAGTTATGATCTGGTTAAGAGAGCTAGTTATGGTGCACCACCTGGGCACCTCAGTTTTCTTGTCTAAATAATATTTTCTTCTCTACAAATTGGGAATAACAGATGCAGCTCCCTCAAAGGGGCATTTGAAAATTAAATGAGACAATCCTTCAAAAACATTCAGCAAAGTACCAAATAATCTGGGTTAATATTATTATTATTATATTACTATTGGGGCTGCTGCCATTATTTGATGATCCCTGAGAAAGTGAGCACATTGGAACCTAGCAGAAAAGAAACCAGAACCTGGTGAGACATGAATTTCAGAGCTATGGGCCTTCCTGGTGGCACAGCGGGTTAAGGGCCGCACTGTAAAGCATCCGACGCACAGCAGAACAAGTTCAATCCCTGGCCAGGGAGGGGACCCACATGGCACAGCAGACATCTCCTGCCTCGCTCGCTGCTCCCCTCAGCAGTGTATTTCAGTCCATCTGCCTGTTCTGCTCCCTTCTGTCTCTAGTGAGTCCTCTCATCTCCTGTGACTCTGGCTTGTACCCCAGCTCTTGTGTGCATAAATTAAAAAAATAAATCTTTAAAAGAAAACAAAAAACTCCAGAGCTTTGTCTACTCAAACACAGAACCCCTACCGCAGCCCTGACTGCTACTGTCAGAGAAAAACTATTGGTACCTTCACTTCATTCCATAGACCCTTAATCATTAATCATGCTGCTACTCAGTGCAAGACACAGCATATCTTAGAATTTTAAGATAAATTGACTTTGTAGTTAAGATCTTTGCAGACCATTTGAGTGTCTGGTACACTTCCTAACAGCCAGACAGAGAATCAGTTCTGAAACAAAGAAGCAATCAAAGCGCTTTCCCTGATCTAGAAGGCTCCAAGTTTGACCTGATATTGCAGTCATCTTCTGCATGTCCCACATTCCCTTTCTAAGTGCTCAGGGTCAGAGGTAGGAACGCAACTGTACAGGATTGGTTCTCTCAGACTTGCCCTTTCAGCACACATTCACACACACACACCACACACCACCCTTCAAGGGCTCTCCAATGTGACTCATTCACTATATGTTTGCTGTGTTCAAGGTATAGGGAATGATGACATGCCTTTTAGGCATTTTCTTGTATGAACAGTATAGATGATTCCCCATCAGCATAATTGTACTGCAGGTGAACTCACAAATGAACTTCATGGCCTGGTCTTTTTTCCACAATTTATATTAATTTGTGATTACACCTACATCTCTGTATTTAGGATTGCTGTGGTTCTAGGAAGAGAAGCAGAGAAACAAGACAATTTCAGCATCATTTTGATTAAATGTAATGAAAACACTGGAAAGCGACAGTTATTCAATATTCATGTCAGTTTAGATGTTAGTGTGACTGGCATATCAAAATCTAATCTTAATTAAAGCCTTAGAACAATTAAACAGTGTAAAAAAAGAAAGTAAAACAAGGGAATAATCGGTCTTCCTAAGAATCAAATACTTTCAAATATATTTTGTCTAACTACATGTACATATAAATGCAGAAAAACTAAGATTACGGCATGTGAGAGTAAGATCTTCCATTTCATGAATATGGGGAGACCTGGCATGAGTCCAGAAATGAGAAAATATTTATTGTGCAGTTTTGTCTTCCTCTTTTATAATTAATTCACAATTAGACGTGTAATTATAATTCAGAAACGGGCAAAATACATTCAATGGTTTTCACCATTGATAGATTTGTAAACAAAAGCAGCTGGACCAGAATTTCTTCAAGGAAATATTTACATGCCTACAGTTTATCAAACTGAAAGTCTGCTGATAAATCTACACATGGGCATTATGTTACTGATAGTGCAACAATGATTCATTCAATGCTTCACACTACTTTCACGAGGCACCAGATGTAAAAGAATAAAATTTGGCGCAAAAGGGGAAAAGGATTCTGTGCTTTTAATTCTCTACCACCTTCTAGAAAGAATCATCAGTTTGGCCATTAACCTTCATCCCTCAAGTTATTTCATATTAAGTCGTTCCTTGAAGATGAATTGAAAGAAACAAGGACAAAGGAGGTCTATGCTAAACCACAGCACTTCAGAATTCCAGAATATCAAAACTACCTTGCTCCAAATGTCTTTGTTTTAACAAAGTGGCACTGCAAATGACCATAGAGAATTTTGTCTATTATTTTCAAGAGCTCAGTGGTCTTCCAATTATTATTTCACTAAGAACCCATGAGAATCAATGCAAAGTAATCCTTTGACTCCTCCAATGAGTAAAAGTGAGGATGGCAATGGAAGGTGCTAGGAGGTGGAAGATGCTTTCAGAAAAATAAGAAAAAATGAGTTTACTTATCAGCAATAAACATAGAAATGGGGCAGCATGGTAAATGGAAACAACAAAAATTCAATCTTATAGATACATGGTTTACGTATTTGCTTTCCTCTATTAATAATATGTAAGGGATCTTATATGATTTTATCTTCCCTGAATACCCCCAGGAGAAGACAGATATTAATGCCACCTAGTAGATTTTTAAAGCAATAGTAGCAGGCAAATATATTTCCACTTCATCTTCATATTCATCACTAGAGTATCAATATTTCCAATTTACAGACAATGAAGACAAGGATCCCCAAAATTACTAGTGTGCTGAATTCATGAATTTAATAAGTTCATGGACTTTAATCCATGAACTTTCACTTCTTACATACTAGAAAACTTCTTTCTCAGGGAATACAAAACAAACAAACAAACAAAAAACCTTGTTACTAGAACCAGCCAGTAATTCTTGTTTTGGAATCTGCATACAATATTTACTTGAAGTTGAATAACTGATAGGCCTTTTGAAACTAGCAATTTTCTAGCTTATGGATAACATTGATTCTGGAGTGTGGAGATAATCTGAACTAAAAAGGTGATGGTGTTATATTCCAAGATCAAAACATTAAAAAAAAAAAGAATGCAAATTAAGAAAAAAATTTTAATTGGAAATGTCTGGAATTAATAAAGAAAAATAAATGTCTCTGTGTTGTCCAGTAGCAAATGACAACAATATCAATCACAAAACACTAGAATTCAACACATAAGGATGCCTATGAAAAGTAAATGCATATGTAGTTCAGCAGCTCAAATGATGTCATTAAGGAACACAAATTTTTTTCTCTCCCTTTTACAACATTCTAGTGTTTTAGATCGTTCACTAACGAATTTGGCCTTATCATTACAGTATGCCTACTACTACTAGAGTCCCCCAAAAGGAAATATGAGGAAAAATATTTTCCTTCCCTGAATAAATGCCCTGTTATTTTGGTTAAGGAGCCAAATGAGCAGATTGGCCAAATAGGAAGGAATGTATCTCATTGGCCAAAATTCTCTCACATGGCAATTGGGGGGGGGTCCCCCTGTCCTGGTAATAATGAAGCCTTCCTGAGCAAGAATCTTCTCTTCCATAGGATAAAGGGATTTCTGCTCACCATCTATTTAAGTATAGCTTCCATAAGCAGAAAATGATGACTGAAATAGCCATTTGGTAGCCAATGAACAGAGTCTGCCACACGTAGTAAATATGCATCTAAAGTGATTATCCACAGAAGATGATTTCTTTAACAAGATTAAAAATAGCAGTGATGTCTAAGAAGTGAATTTCGAGTCCTGAAAAAATACTATGCATATTTAATTTCAAGGCTAAACATTAACCAAAGTGTGGTAATTTTGTATGATCAGCTTCAAATAAATCAATGACAGTAGTAATTAGAGATGGTGTGAATCGCTCATTTTCTTTGTGAATTGTTCATAGTTGTAATTCAATAGAGAAAAAATAAGAAACAACAATAATAATAACTTTTTATTAGTCATGCTAAAGTAACAAACCAGTGGCATGAATAATTGAAAATAGTGGATTATATGCATAATGATGAACTACTTAGGTTATTTCCGTTACCAGAGATCATTTTACATTCCCAAAGCATATTATCACCTATTTATTTGAGGAAGTCATCATTAAGGATCTTGGGTGCAAAATTC
Organism: Galemys pyrenaicus; assembly: GCA_019455555.1. Lineage (NCBI taxonomy): Eukaryota > Metazoa > Chordata > Mammalia > Eulipotyphla > Talpidae > Galemys > Galemys pyrenaicus. The sequence goes on along the minus strand of JAGFMF010011655.1, from coordinate 3,117,384 downwards.
TATAAATCCAGGTTACAAAACTTTCTGCAGTTAAAATACAATGAGAATGTAAATTTCACTCTAAAGGCAAATGTAAATATTTTTATCAAAAAGTGCTAAGCAATGCCAATGAGTGCAGTTTTGGGATGACAGTACAGAACTTTAGTGAATCAGGAAAAAACCAAGAAAGTCGGTGATGAATTACCCACCTTCTAAAAAAAAAATGCTATTTACAAATGCTATTTAAACAAATACATAAAGAAATTTAAAAAAAGAGAAAAGCCACATTGATGTTACACCATTCAAATATAAGAAATGGAATAGACCCTTTACCTCTTATGCTGTCATTTGAATTTCTGTTGCTCTAAAATAGAGTTGGCTCAGTAGTTGCAAAAGAATACATATGTAGCAGCTCTTTGCTCAATGAGCATATCAGCCACAATAATTTATAACTTAAAATCAAACTTTTTGGAGACTGAAATGGACATTATTGATAAATACTTGTAGAAAACAGGCATAAACTTGGACTTCTCTGGCTACAACAGGACTTATAATTACCTGGAGATAAAGGACTGAGGCACTTGGTTCCTATGTACTCAAAATTTAACTATATCCCTTTCAACAGTTTTGAAAGAAAAAATAGAATTGAAAAAAAAAAACACAAAACAAAACTAAGCCTCATAAATTAACTTCTTAATAAAAATCCATAGAGATCACACCATGTAATCGTGTGAAATAAAAAGAAAAATAAATAGACATGGGAATTTTCACAACTTGATATAGAAAAAGGAAGGTGAGTGGGGGGGGGAACACAAGCCTTTAAATAGGATGACTTCACATAACAGCACAAATGCAAAAAGAGGGGCCTCTTAAAGTGCCCATTAGCACCAATGTTCTTACTTGCTAGAGGGCAGTTTGCCTTGACCAAGGCTTTCTGATTTCAGTAAATCTATCTTCTCAACAAGTTATGCAAGAATTTAAAGAAAAGGATTAGGCAGAAAATCACTTTGAGCTGATCAAAAATAAATCAGATCAAACACACAGTTTTGTTAAATCCCTGATTTATATAGAAGGGTAAAACAGTATTCTCTTTAGTTAATTCCTCATAATGAAATACAATACTGAAACTAGGAAATAAATTATTTATGGTTGTAAGGAAATAACTTGGATAATCTTAATAACAAGCTAATTTCAAGAGCACATTATGATGGTACATTTCAAAGGACATAAGAGAGCTAATGCTAGTTGTAAAATGTTTCATAACAGTAAGGTTAGATTGACACCCAGGTGTATAACTCATCACTAAAACTTAAATATCCTGTAGTGTTCTTCTGTTTCAGGATGTTTGTGGCATTTATAATACTCAACCTGCCTACAATTATCCTAAATACTGTGTGGGTAAGACTTAATCACCACAGTCCCTGGTCATTGTCTTTTTCCCTCCCCCAAATTACTAGGACTTTGCTTGAAAGTTAATTATCCGGTGGATTTGTATGGTCAGTGCCATAGCGGAATCAGTAAAGAAATAAAATAAAAGCAAAATATAGTACTTTGTTTTCCAAGTACTATCTTACTCTCCAATTTAGAATACAAAAAAAGATAGCATGAAACATAATTGGATTAAGATCTTTATGCTACCCAGTAATCCCACTCCTAGGAATATACCCAAAAGACACAAACCCACTGATTCAAAAGAATACCCGCACTCCTATGTTTATAGCAGCACACTTTTCAATAGGTAAGACATGGAAACAACCTAAATGCCCAAAAACAGATGAATGGATCGGGAAGCTATGGTATATATACACGAGAGAATACTATTCAGCAATCAAAAAAGAAAAGCTAGATGCATTCATAGGAACATGGATGGAACTGGAAGGGATTATGCTCAGCAAAGTAAGTCAGAAGGCAAAAGAAAAATACCAGATGGTTTCTCACCTAGGAGGAATATAAGGGAACCAAATAAGGATCAAGGAAAGGAATAAGAACAATAATAATAATAACAACAACAGCAATAAAGACACAGAAACCAAAAATGAGGAGACAAGGACAGACTGGGGACACCTGGTGGGGAGGGGAGAGGGAAGGTTGAGGGAAGATGGGAGCACGAGGGACTGAGGTGATGGTGCACTGGTGAGATGGTGATGGGGAATACATGGGGATTACAATTGATGTCAAATATAAATAAATAGATAGATAGATAAATAAAAGGTGGAAAAAAATCTTTATGCTATAGAAATTGCCCCTTGATTTAAAAAAGGTTTCATGTAAATATTGACTTGACTGAAGACTGGAAGGGAAGGCAGCACAAAGATAGAAACAAGGAAAGAGCATGATTTCCAATAAGTTTATACCACTTAGGAAAAGAATGGGTCAGGGAAAAAACTGTAGTCTCTTTTAAGTATATTAAAGGGTACTGCTGAAGTATGATTTAAATAGAAAAAATAATTGGCAAATGTAATGGTTAATTTTGTGGCAACTTGACTGGGCTCTGGGGTACCCAGACTAGGCCATATTTCTGGATGTATTAGTGTGCATGTTTCCAGATGAGATTAGCACTTGAATCTATGGGTTGAGTAAAGCTGAAGGTCTTCCTCAGTGTGGGTAAGTGTTTTCCAACTCATTGAGGGCCTAGAATAGAAGCAAAATTCCTCTCTGACTGACCAGATGAGACATTAGTCCTCTTTCTACTCTTCCACTGGGACTTAGCACCACAGGCACTTCCCATTCACAGGGCTTGACACTCAGGCTAGAATTCACACCTCTTAATTTCCTGGATTTTAAATTTCCATAAGTCAGATAGTGGGATCTCTCAATCTTCATAATCAAGTGACCCCATTACTGACAGTAAATGTCACTTTAGAGATATCCTATTGATTGCATTCTTCTAGAGAACCCAGACTAATAAAATAGGTGAACTAGTATGGATAACAAAAAAATATCCAAATTCAAGAAAAAAATAAAGACTTTGGTGCAATCGGTAGTCGCTATATTTTTTTCTAATATTCAAAAATAATGAGAAATGGCCCTATTATATTTTAAAGTAGGATGTTAAATTTCAAAAATTATATAATTACAAATAAATTCTAACAGGATTTATATCTTTCTAGAATAGATTCGTTCAGTTCCAATTTTGTATCTCTACTTCCACATTTTGATATGTAGCAAATTTTTATTTTAGTGTTTAAAGTACATTATAATTTTATGAATTATATAAACATATGAATCTGCTTTAAAAGATACATTGTGTGTGTATGCCATTCTTGACTCCATCTCCAACTATTAAGAAATAGATATCAGTGTTGAAGTATTAGTTTGAATGTCTGACTAGATATTTCAAAATAGTACATTTATAAAGCTTTCTTTTAAAAATTTTACATTTGTCAGTTGATCTACTATGGAGGATAATAACTAAGCTACCTTATCAAACACTGCATGCAAATACCTCTATAACATTTATACAATATGCATTACAACTTTTGTAAGATGGATGTACATTTATTGAAAAATTACAAAAAAACTGTAATTTAACACATGGTGTAATATGACAGCAAATGTTTTTTGTGTGTTCTTTTTCATAGAATTAGCAATTGTCTAGTTTATTCAGATAACCTATTTTCTATGTAAGGCCATGATTGCAAGATAAAACACATCAACTATAGTATAAATTCCTCTCCTATATAATTAAATATATCTCAGAATTTTGAGATCCTTTGTTTTTATTTTTGAAGACATTATTCCCTGTTTTGTTGGAAATATTTAGACCTGGTATTATCCTATGTAACTAAGAATTTCCTATTACTCATTCTGGAAATTCCCTTTCTTTTGTCCTATTCTTGATTCCATGCTCTCTACAGTTCATGGAGTCTTATTTTTTAAATCAACTCTGTTTCAGTATAATTTATGCAGAATAAGATGTATTCTTATTTAAGTATGTAGTAGACAAGTTTTGACAAATGCTTGCATCAACATCCTTTTTTTTAACTAATTCATAATTCTGTTTATTTATGTAAAGACACACCCTATAGTTAAGTTCCTTAAATGACTATTTTTTCTAAGATTTTCATCTTCAAAATTAAATACATTGCTTTGCAGTATGAATATTTCTATTTAAAGACACCTTATTTAATATGTATTGTTGATTTATTAACATTGAACTCACAGTGAACAGCATAATAACTCATGGCAGAATGAAGCTTATCTAACACATGTATTTTCTCTCTAAGGTAATCACAGCCTTCTTGCCCTTGGGAGTACCCAAGTACAAGACAGAATTGTAGCACTAAGTTTAAGAGTCTTTTTCAGCAAAATCATAGATGAAAGGACAAAACTGAGAAAACTAAAAAGGACAAAAGGACAGTTGTTCAACATGACATGAAACCAGAAGGCAGTGTTGCCTTGTACAGTCACATTGAGAACAGACACATCACGTTACTTAAATGTCTCACCACTCAGTGCATTTTACTCCAATGATGAGAAAGCACAGGAAGTATTGATAAAGGCTATGATAGATAAATCCTAGGCAAGTTCAGAAGACTTGATGCATAATGACAAATGAAACTGTATATACACATATTGCTTTCTTTAAAAATGTACATTTTTAATCTAATACTGTAATGTTTATTTTGTAAAATTTTATTAATAATTTCTTATTTATTTTCTCTATTAGCATTCTTCAACTCCCATTAGTGGCTTTTGAGCCACTAACTTTTTTTTCAACTAAAATTTCAACTTCTTCTATAACATCAGTGGAAATTTTTATCAGTGGAATGACTATATGTTTATGAGCTTTCTATTCTCTGTGTTTGTGTATTTTAGAGCAAATTATTTCTCTTTGTTGTAATTTATCTTTGTGAAAATATAAATTATATTTTATCTGATTTATTTCTTTTTTCATGTTTCCCACAAATTGATTTTGTGCTGCTTTGTTATATTTAGTGTGTTTTTCAAAATGGAGGATTCCTCTAACTTATGAATTAAATGACCTGTATGATCTATTAGTACATATATAAAAATGAGTAATCAAAGCATGTACACTGGGCCTCCCTGGTGGCACAATGGGTTAAGCAACACACTATGATGCAAACCACAGCCACTGCAGCAGGAGTTCGATCCCTGCCACTGGCCAGGGAGTGAACCACATGGCGCAGCAGACATCTCCTCCCACATCCCCTGCTCCCCTCTGCAGTGTATTCCAGTAGATCTGGCTGTTCTGTTCCCTACTCTGTCTCTGGTGAATCCAAACACCCTCTTCCCCCTCCCCCACACACACACCTCTTGCCTGTTCCCCAATTCTTATATGCATAAATAAATAAATCTTTAAAAAAAATACACTATAAGAATTTTGTAGACTGGTAAACCTCCTTAGAGGGTAGGTGTGTGGAAATTTCACTGTTTCAAGATGGACTTCCAGAAATTTTGTTTTGAGAATTTTTTTTTTCTCTTAGAGAAGTAAATTTCCTAAAATGAAAAATTTTAATATCTTCTTGAGGTCTGCAAGTGTGATTGCCAGCATTATGGGAACATGGCAGAAAAAGAAACAAAGTCCCAAATGTTTCATGTAAGGAGACCTTTACTTAATCTCTTGTCATCAGCTCACTTTATGTACATAAACCCGATGTGTTTAACTCAACATTTTCAGGCATAAATCGAATCTTCTGTTGGGAGTAAGGAGAAAAAGTCGTTGATTTATAAGAGGGGAGGTAAAGTATGTGGATGTCTAACTCTTTCATTTACATAATACCTAGCTCTTCTAGTTTTGGTCCTAGAATGGAAGAATACCTGGTCAGAGAACAAGGGCAGCCACTGTTGCACCTAAGTCAAGAACAGATTTTAAAGTTTTAGAACTTACTGTTCTCTAGATCTCCTAGAGTCATTTACCTCCGGGACGCCAGTTGTTCTAATTTCAGGATCTCTTTTTGGACATCCAACAAGCATCATGGGCATAATTTGAACATCTCGCTGCTGGCACAACTGTGCAGTTAATGCAGAAACATCAAGACACCCAGGGGAAGGGTTTCAAACTAACAAAGAACTTGGAAATGACCAGGATGCTGTTTTTGAAATTTGTGAAGTTATCTGTCTATAATCATGAGAAGAAACAGTTCAACTTGGAGTTTGTCAACGGCCACTCTTTCTCCCTATGATAACCACCCCCTTCTACACGACTGAGCATATGTGACCAAATTTTCTTGACAAAATTATATAATTTAATTCTTTTCTGTTTAGAGCTAGCAAACTCATGATAATTCCCAGGAATAGACTCAGTTCTTGCAAAGAAGTCTTGCTCTCTGTTGGAAATATGTTAAATTCCCACCACTAGATTGCAGTTTTTCCTTAAAAAAAAAAAAAAAAACAAAAAACAAAAAACCTACTGTTTTTAAACCAAACAGTTATCTTGTTATAAAGCATTTACTGTGAGCAAAAAACAAACAAATAAACAACACCAAGTTCCTCAGAGTTACTGAGATAGGCAGGAATTCTACTGCTATTAGTTTTGGTTTTGAATGGCTGCTTACAATGCAAATATATTCCAGTTTACTTGGCTCCCTAAATCAGATAGCATTTGCTCACCCACTTTTTCCATATTTCATACGTGCTTTATATTCTTTTCAATTATTATCCTCCCTATAGTTTGACCTGTGGATGTCGACTTTTTTTTTAACAATTTTGTGTAATTTGGAGGAGGTTGGAAAAAAGAGTAGCATTAATCCATTTATAATCAAGATTAAGAGGTAATACATTTTCATTCTCACTTGAAACATGAAAACAAACAAAAATAAAAAGAGAGAAAATATATGACTCCATGGTTTTCAAGACATCAGACATAAAACAATGAGGGATAGTGACCCCTGAGAGATGGTGAAAAAGCAAACTGGGTCCTATGAATGCTCTAGTTCACTGTTGTGAGAGTTTCCAAGCCCTGGAAAAGAGAGGAAAGAGAAACACAGGCTTAGCCAGTTGACTATATATTGAGGAATCCGGAAGACCAAAGTTGCTGACATACAGGGGGAGAGAGTTGCACAGAAAGTTCTCTGCAGTTGCAGAAAGGATTTCTTTTCTGTCTCACCTGATCATATATGTGAGAAAACCACCTAAGGTTGGCAGTGAAAACACTGAAGATATTAGAGGAAATGGTATGTTATACTGACATGGGACTAGGAAAAGAGGCTGTTTACACCAACTAGCTTGGGAAAAATTCGGATTTAGCAAAATATTTGGTGAAACACACAAAAGGCCCTAGACTGAGCACCGCCATGGTCCTATCTAACCTTAAAAGCAAGACCTGTATCACACTATTTCCAAGGGACCTAACTCAATCCCAGATAAAAGTCAAAGAATTTTAAATGATATCAAAACTGACAATATGCCAAGGTAAAAATCTTAATATGTGACTGCCTATAAATGCCACTAGGTATGGAGAGAAGCAGGAAAATATGACCTATGTTAAGGGGAAAATCAGCAGGTCAAAATTCACTCAGAACTGATACAAGTGACAGAATTAGTAGCTATTGACATTAAAACCGTATATACTACATGTTCAAAAAGTTAAGTGAAGATATGACAGATATATAGACCCAAATAGAACTTCTAGATTTAAAAACTACAATGTGAGAAATTAAAATTATGTTGAAATTAATAACAGATTAACCATTCATTACAAAAATCAGTAAATTTGAAGAGAAAGTAATTAATGAACTTGAAGATAAGAAGCCAGAAAAAATTATAACATAAAAAAACAACTAAAATAAAGATGTTGTTAAATTTTTCATTGAAATGATGTAAGTAAAAAGACAGCAGACAACTTATTTAAAATTGAAAGAAGATACAAGTAACCTAGAATTCTATACTTTAGGAAAATTCCTTTCTAAAATGAAGAACTACAGAAGCTGAAAGTCCCACATGACATATTGATTAATGTTAAAGTCCTTATGCCATAGTAAAATGACATTAATGGAAATCCTTATAAAGAAATGAAGAACACTATGAATGATAACTATATATCAATTATATAAATTATACCTCAATGAACTAATTTTAAATCTGCAGCAAGCTATAACTATGTTTATGGCAATGGCTAAAAAAAAATAATAAGATCAAGTATTAAAGAGGATGCAGTACAAATGGGACATTCATCCACTGGAGTGCAGATCCTTACAACCACTTTAGAAAAGTTTGGTAGTTTCTTATGAAGTTAATCACACCCTTCATATATGTCCCAGCCATTGAACTTCTATGTATAAAAGAAATATGAATTTACATTAACCCCAAAACCAGAATGTAATTATGTTATTTCACAATCATTAAAAACTAGATGCAACCTAAATGTTCTTTGAGTTGTGAATGAATAATCTAAAATATTATAAAATTAAGAGAAAAGTAATAAAATATTTGCTATCATAAACAATATGGATGAATTACCTATGCATTATGCAAAATTAAAGAGAATAAACTGAGAGAGCTACATATTTCATGAGTTCATTTTTGTGGTATTTTGAAAAGGCATTATTAGTGGACTAGAAGACAAATCAGTGGCTGGGAAGAATAACTGGGTTCAAAGGTTCAGCTCAAGAAGATATTGGGGAGAGGGAGCTGTTCTCTATCTGGATTGTGATAAGAAGTACATTTTTTAAAACTCATAGGACTGTATTAAATTCTTCTGTATGTTTAAATTACATTATCTGTGTTAAGTGGTAATTAAAATGTCATTAAGAACATGTTTAGCCAGAATATTATGTGAGCTGATCAGCCAATTGGTAATCATGCATAGATATTAGTATACACACACACACAGAAAGTCATTAGATTACTTAATGTACTTAATGTACAATATCCCCTTCTAGTAGCTGTGTATAAAATATAATAAAGTGAAAAATAAAGGAGCAGCAAGTAAGGTTAAGAGACAATTGTAGCAATTATGTGTAAAATGTTAATAATTTAAATACAATCAATAAACCATTTAATAGGTAAAAGAAAATCTGACATTTTTAAAAAGTTACTACACATACAGTAGGAAATAAAGTGATGACTACAACAAAATATTTTATTGGGTTCAAAATTTCTACCAACACTCACACATACTAGGAAAACAATAGTTGAAAAACTAATAAACTACTTTAACTTAACTGCTAAGTCTAAGATATAACAGACTGTTCTTGGAAGGTATGTATCACACAAGTGTGATATGATTTTTCCCTAAGTACCTACAAACTATATCACATTTTCATAATCTAGGCAATCACTAGGCAAGGTAGCCTAAGACATGAAAGTACTCTTTATGTAGTGATACAAGTAATGATCACATAGTCCAATTTGATCATTATAAACTCTGTGGACTTTACCTTACTGTCTCTCCAGGCTCTCATCTACAAAAAAAGGGATAACAGGTGTCCTCTCTCATAGACTTACTGGGAGGATAAAATTAGTTTATACTTGTGAGGTACTTAGGGAAGTACCTAACATAAAAAAAGGCATTCAATATATCTCAACAATTTGTTTCAAGACCTTGAGTTCTACTTAATAATTTGTAGACAGGCATACATTTGACTTTCATTGTTTAAGGTCAAGTCACTTTTATAACTTCATCCAAAACACATCACCATGTGGACTGCATTTCCTATCCGCACCATATGCATACAAGTAAACTGTCCTTACTCAGTAAAATTGGTGAATTTTTGTCTCAATATACTTTTTATACTAATAGGGGAAATGATATTGGTTGTGTAAAGAACGAGTCTAGTTATTTGATTGCCAAATTCTCTCTGTTAAATTGGCTTTCATCATTTTGGTCATCTCTTTAAAGCACTTACAAAGTACATTTCTCTTTTGCTTCTTTTTGTTGCTGTTTCCCTGACAGTAAATGAGCCAAACTAAAGTTTCCAATGGCAACATTTGCTCTTTTATCATACAACCAGGATCTTAGGGCTAGCAGTAAAAGCTTTATAAGCTGACTAATAGAGGGGAGAAGAGAAATCGAAAGGGTTAGAATGGGAGCATTCTGCCTTCATTTCACACCATGACTCTAAAGGAAGAATGGAACCATAAGAATCTCCCCTTAAACTAGGGGTCAATCAGTTATGCCAATCACATTCATTGTGTTCTGCAAAGCTAGGTTTTGTCTGTGTTCACAAGTGTAGATTTCCCTTATGCTAATCAGCACATAGGATCTAGCTGGTCGATTTTCTTTTCTTGACAATTGCATTGTGATCAGTAGCATCTGTGTTATGGAGAACTGAAAATAATCCAGTACAAACCACATATCAAAAAAACTTCCATTATTATATTTACTGAATTTAATGTCCTTCTTATAATTGATGGCATTGTTGTTCATGGGGTACAGGTTGTCTTAGACAGCTCAACTATAAAACTATTGTAAAAATGTTTCAGGTAGGAAGCAATAATGTGATAATCAGGCTGTCACCAAGTTGGCTGATCCTGCTGGACATTGTAAAGTCTTGTATTGTCCTTTGAAATGATATGCATCATTTAAAAAGTGTTCAGAACTCAGCAGAACTAATTAGTTAGAACACAGTCCAGAAAGATGAGTAAAATTTTTATGTAGTCAAGTATGTAAGCAAGCCATGCTATTGCCAAGAAAATTGATTCTCAAAGCCAAAAGAGATCTTGTTGAAAATTCCTGAAAGGAATACATAAATATAAGAATGTCAAGTAACTGAATAGTTCTACAAGGAAAGCTGGGTGGTAGTAAACATTTTTTTTTCTTTACTTAAAGAATAAAAATCAAATTTGACTGAAATTGAATGATTAGTAGAATTAAATATTATTTGTGTAAATTATTTTCAATAAAGTTTCTTGATTGTTAGTTTTCTGTTTATTACAAATACTCCAGTGGGGGTTGGGAGAGATACTGAAAAATCGTAAAACTTCACAATAGTCTATGGCATTTATGTAGGTGAAATTGAGAATGTTTTACAAGATTGTATGATTACCCCACTTCTTAACAATAGAAAGGTAAACAAAAAGCTTAAAAATAATAAATTACTAACATCTCATGAGCCAGGTAGAAGTGAGAGAATTTATACCCTTGCCTGTCCTCAATTCTCCTCTACTTTAAAATTGAGTTTCAGTTGTTGAAGAGTTTAATATAACAACCTATCCCTGCCTTGGAGATGAAAAAGAAATTGTCATTGGCATGTGGAAATGCAATTTCAATAGGGTTTGTGCTCACAGGAGAAGCCCAATGGCTGTGGGTTGTCTTGACTGGGGTCAGCACAACATCTGCTTTCCCATGTAATCATGCATCTAATTTCCTGGGCTTTGGGGCTCATAGTAAATAGAATTTGAAAAAAGAGTGGGTGAAATAATTTGACATCAGTTTTAATGAATCCAGATTGTAACCAAATCAATAAGAATTATAAAATATTTCAGTCTGTTAAAGTAACCAATAATGTGACAACTCTGAAAGATATATAATTTATACATAAGGTAAAGATAAATATTATTAAAGCACAAACCCATGTTTTTGGTTAAATTCACTTCACCCCAAATCAAAAGAAAATTCAATATGATTTAATCTGTGATAAAAGCTCAGAAAATTTAAACATAAATACTCAAAATATGATAGAAGAGTTGACAATAAAATCTGTGGAAAGGCCAATAGCAGAAATTTCTTATACAAATATATAGATGTTGAAATAAAGAAGTGATGTTTGCAAAACAGCAACAATTAATAGAAAACAATTATTTGGTATAATATGTATGAATTATTGTTCCCTCACATCAATAATATAGAAAGTCTGAACCAGTTTTTTTAACTATGCATCTATAGATTCTAGATCCTATAGATATATTCTCTGAGGTTTGTTCACTTTTTACACTAATTGCTAAAACATTTTCTATTTATTTTGTTATAAAAGGTGTTAAATATAATAGTTGCATGTATTGGTAATTGAATGTGAAAGGCATTATCTAAGTTGAACAGACTGCTCACTCTTCTAATACTCAAGTATTTAAATTTACTATATAGCGATTATTATTATCTTGATTATATGGATGAGAAGACTAAAGTACAGCAGCAGTACATACTAGGCCCTAAATTATTTGTAAATGAAATAAAACTAGAATATTAAAAAGATTATTATATATATATTCTGGGTTGAATAGTTCATCAGACACTTTATAATCTGATATTGTGATGTTTAATATTCATAGTGCAACTTGGCATTTAGTTGCATTTACTTTGATGCCACATCCTTTTACTTGGATTAACTCACATTAATGAGAAAGAAATGAGGAAGACAATAAATGATGTTTTAGTAAACATAGAGAAACATTACAAAGGGTCAATCAAAACCAAGCCAATAATAAACTCTTAACATCTGACTGTAAAACTGAAGAAACCAGTGTAGCAGATGGTGGGAAGGGAGACCTTAGGGAGAAAAGGGAGGCTGGGAGAGAAGCACCCAGTGGAACATGGAGAATTGTTAACACACTGGTGGTGGGTAAAATTTGAAAGTGTAACTGGTAGAGGTTTGAACCTATAATCCCAGAACAGATTAAAAAAGATGCAAACCTATTTCACCTCAAGAAACATAACTTTGGGGAAAAAATACATTCTTATGTCAAATATATGCCACATAACTTTGGAACATTCTATAAAAGATTCACTATAGCACAAATAAGGAATAGAACATGGATATTCGTGTCCCTATCAATAAAATGGCAGCATAGGCACATCAAATATAAAAGAACCTGACTATAACATTTATTTATTATTTAGAGTTTATTGGGATTGTGGATTTGCTTCATTTAATGGACTTTTTTTTGGTTCTTATTATAAATGATACCCTTGTTTTCATATGTTTATATATTAAGTTAAACTTATATTTAAAATAACTTAAAGCAATAATATGATCTGATGGAATTGTTTATGCTTTAAAATATTTATCAAGTGTGTGAAACATTTTTCTAAACTGCCCAGTTTGAGGTGAATATTTTTCTAATAAACACATACTAAATACCATTGCCTGATTCTTTCATGTACATATAAAACAATGTGTAGGCAGACATAATGGAAAGATTTTGAGGAAATGGTTTTAGGAAAAACCATTTTATTACTTAACCTCCACTTTCTAGCTATATGACATTAGGAAGTTTTCTAAATCTCATGCCTTTATATCTTCATTTTTATTATAGGTCTAATAATACCTCATAAAGTTACCCATGATTATGATTCAGTTATTTAATGGACATGATGACACAGCATTTCTTAAAACAGTGCTTCATCAAAGCTTTTTAATAAATATTTTGCCCCATTAATTTTTCTCTAACCTTGATTTTTATGTTTTTGAAAACAGAAGCAATTGCTTTACTTCTGCTTTATTCAGAGGAATTCACAGAATTGTTATCAATGAAGGTCAAATACCTTTCATTTCCAAAATTAAAGGTCTGTGCTGTGAACACTGTTTTGCAGTGCTCCCATAAATTCAATGATGGACTCACCCTCTGGAAGTCTATCATGGCATTAGCCAGGGTTTTTCAGAGAAGTGAACCAAATAATTTATCTGGTTATTTGTTTGTTTCCCTAATGAATTAGCTCATAGGTTTACAGAGGCTGACAAGTTGAAATATCTGCAATCAACAAGGTGGTGACTCAGGCTAACTAATGGTTAATTTCCAGTTCAAGTTCAGTGACCTAAGAACCAAGAGAGCCCACAAGGGCAGTCTAATATAATGCTGGTGAGCTTGAGACCCACAAAGAGTTGGCTTGAGTAAGAAAGCAGGAATAAAACCAGTGTCCCAGTTTAAGCATGTAGGCAGAAGCTCCCCTTATTTGTAAGAAAGTTGGTCTTTCTGTTTTATGCAGATCTACTTCAAGAACTTGATGAGGCCCACTCAAATTAGGGATGACAATTTGCTTTATGTAACCTACCTATTTAATTGTCTGTGTCATCTAAAACATTCTCACAAACACATCTAGAGTTTATTTGCCCAAATATCTGGGTAATCTAAGGTCCAGTAAACTGACACATGAGATGAAACATCCCAGTGAACTATTAGCCTTAATGCTGGTGGGAAAGTGGGGTGGTTCAGCCCCTGTAGAAAACAATATGAAGTTTCATCAAAAAATTAAAACTAGATCTACCTTTTGAGCCAACAATTGCACTCACTGAGTTCAGCTGCAATTACTTTCCAAGGTACAAATAAGTGGAGAAACAAAGGTGGTGTCAGGCCACCTAAGGGACAATAAAAGCAGTCAGTAATACAGCTAAGATAATAAAGATCCTCTGAAACCCTAACTGAATAGGGACATTCAAAATAAACAGCTCAAATTATTGATGGAGTTCCATATATTCAATAATGCTTTGGAGATAACCTGTCTACAGTTTCTTGAATGAAGTAACATCATTTTATAACACTTCTATCGGTCACAGTACCATGTCAACTCTTCAAATCAAGAGTGAGAATGAGAAGTAAATGAAGATAGAATAATGTTATAAGGCAACAATCTGCATGACATCTTTTAAATGGGTGGGGAAAGGTGCTTTACCACTCTCTACCTGTGACCCTAACAATGAGCAAAGGTCATCCTGTAGACTGTGGTCTCCAGTAGGACCATGGACAGCTTAACACAGAAAAAAAAAATCTGAAATAAAGCTCCCGGGTTTTTAGCCTTTAAAAACAATGTTAGTGCCTCCCTGGTGACACAAGGGTTCAGTGACACACTGTGGGGCTTCTGCAGCCACTGCAGCACAAGTTCAATCCCAGGCCATGGAGGGGACCCACATGGCAATGCAGATCTCTCCTGCCTCACCCACTGCTCCCCTCAACAGTGTATTTCAGTAGATCTGCCTGTTCTGCTTCCTGCTCTATCTCTGGTGAATCCTCTTACCCTCTGTGCCTCTGGCCTGTATCCCAGTTCTTGTATGCATAAGTAAATAAAATCTTCAAAAAAATTTAAAAAATGGAGACAAGGTTCTGTGAACTATAATAGATGTTTGTTTGACATATAAACAAATAAGCATGTTTTATTTTATTTTGAAAATCAAAAAAGTATTCAATGAGCATAATGTATAATCCAGATATCATGAAAGAAATGTGAGGTAAAAGCAATCTTCCAGCCAACAGGTATCTGTGTTATAGTTCAGTGTTATTTCTTTAGTGTTTTGGAAACAGAGGTAAAGAAGGACCTGGATAATAGTGTATTTTCAATAACTGTGAATTATAAGAAATCCTTTGTATTTATTGTCTTTTTTCTTGACATACCAGGGTAGATTCAGGTACATAATGAACTTTCATCATTCGGTGAGTATTTCAAATGGGAATGGTATTACCCTCTGAACATTGGTGATATGTTACCAGGATTACAGAAGGAATGACTGTAGGAGCCAATATCAGGATAAGTATTAAAGAAGAAGGAAGAAAAACTTAATAATTACCCCCGAAATGGTGTGGTATTTCTTCTATTGTCAGTCCTTTGCCCTTAAATTAAATCCCTTGGATTAAGAAATAATATGGAGGAAAATCAAGTACAAATGAATATCACATGTGTATGATATTCCAATTTTACCAAAGGTGTCAGCCAATTATTTTGAAGAACCACTATTATAGCGGCTATTACCTAGTTTTACTATATGAAAAATAAAAAAGGAAAAATTCCTATGTCATATTCGTTTTGTCAAAATTCGTGTATAGATGCAGCGAGAGAAGCAGATAGCAGGTCTGTCCTGAATGACTGGCAGTGACTAAGTGATGCCTGACTGCCCTCAGTGCAGCTGCTTCATTCATTCATTCTTGTCTCTTTCCTCTGCTTTATCAGCCCTAGGAAGGAGGTGGGAAATATGACACTAAAAGGATTCTGGATGATATGCCTCGGAACTGTATTAATGACTTTATTAAGTAATAAGCCCAGTGTTTTAACGCAGTTAAAAATATTATCTATTAGATAAAATATCAGTATTTAAGGTCAGACACTGGTAAACTCCAACATTAAATACTGTAGTTTTATCAACTCTACAAATAATTTACAAAACACAAAGATCATGCCTTGATATACTTTTTATATTAATTAGGACATACTTAGAACACTGGAAAACCCACATGCCTGAAAAGACCATTTCTGCTGTTGTTCATTTTTCTTCTTTCCTAGAACCCAGTAACTTCTACTCAATTAGTTATCAACTGACAAAATGTTTTCTCATTTTGTGGTTTATAAATAATAGCATCAGATTCACTTAAGGTATGTGGCAGATGGTTCAGATCACTTTACTCATTCAGACTGGAATTCAGGGCAATTTTTCCAATGGTTCCTTCCTTTTGATTCCATGTAGAATCCCTCCTCTGCAACCAGGAGTACCCATGAGAGTTTGCAGGAAGGGAGTATCGTAGATCAGGCCTAATTCTGCAACTTTCCTTATTTCTACTCCAGGTAAGGTAGGGATTTAGTCAGATTTTCCTGGAAAAGCTGGAGGAGAGTTACCATGCCTCTCCGTAGCTTTTTATGTGCCAAAAGGGAGATATGTGCCATCTTTTGCTGGCATGTATTATGGCAGAGACTGCCTAATTCCCTAATTCCTTGATCATGACAGGCACAGAAGCTCTTTTGATGAGCCAGTTCCATAGTGTTATTTGGGAGCTATTCCTGGAAGTCAAACCTGGAGTCAGGTATGACAGCCCTCCCAACAATTTTGTAAGCATGTAATTGACTCCTTTAAATCTCTTTGTTTCACAACTAACTATATGAACTGACACAGAACATTTGTTAGCCCATAGTCTTCATTTGAAACTATATTTCTATGATATCAGGTACACAGTGAAATTTGAGAATCCCTGCCAAACACTATTTTTGAGGGACAGGGGGTAGGTGGATAAATCTCTAAAAAGATCACCACCATGAATCAGTGAACTACACAATGAGTTTCAGTTTAAATGGCCCCCTCTTGAGCAGTCCCTTACTGCCTGCATTGCCCAGAGCCCTCCTTTTGGGACGTTCTTAATATATAGATCATCATGGTGCATGCCTGTGATCTCATTAATTTGGCCACATCACAGACTCAAAGGCAGCTGTTTTTATAAACCAACCTATAAAGGATCTGGCAAAAAATTTTGCCGAAAAGACACACTTCATCTTGAATGAGAATTTGAATGTGAGACAAGAAAAGGCTGTAGAAATACAAAGATGCAGAGATCCATGGAAAGTGTGCTGTGGTATCTCTGAAGTCCAAGTAATGATGATTTAAAAAGATAAATTATCCACTAGCAACAGAAGCTCCAGCAGTAAAGCCAAAGACAGAACACAGAATAAATAGCACAAAGCAGAATAAAAAGATAAAGAATAAAGAACACTAAGTATGTTATGAGAAAGCTCTAATGCCTTTGTCTGAAAGATGTTCAAGTTTATGTGACTAAGGGTGTAACAAAGAATAGTTTAAGTTTTTCAGTTGTGGTGGATATTGTGGTGTTCCTACTGTGACCGCTTTTTTTTTTCCCAAAGATTTATTTATTTATGCATACAAGAACTGGAGTACAGGCCACAGGTGGGGGTGGGGAGGGGTGGTGGTGGTGAGAGGATCCACCAGAGACAGAGCAGGGAACAGAAAAGGCAGATCAACTGAAACACTGCCGAGGGGAGCAGCGGGCGAGGAAGGAGAGGTCTGCCCTGCCATGTGGGTCAGCTTTCTGGCCAGTGGCAGGGATCGAACTGGTACTGTGGTGGCTGAGTTCTGCCTCATAGTGTGTTGCTTAAACCATTGAGCCGCCAGGGAGGGCCCTCCTACTGTGACCTCTTAAAGATTCATTCCTTTAGCTGATTCCTTAAGATCTCCTTTCGGAGTATCTCTCCAATATGCCCTCAGCTGAAGAGGACCACTTCACCCAAGGCTGTGACCATGTTTCAGAATTCAGCTCAGGCATATAGCTTAGTGCTCCTTGCTTTTAGGTTGTACAACTCTGCAGAGTCATCCTAGCTCCTATGGGGCATCTAGGACCTACCTTTTGGCAGCACCAAGCCTCATTGCAATCCTTTTTTATTTGTTTTTACTCTTTCCAGTTATTGAACCACAGATAATATCTCAATAAATATCTACACATTTAGAGGTCTTAGAATCTATTTCTTTAAGAACTCTACACTGAAACATTTCTTCCCATGCATGCAGCCTCAAAATAAATTTCAAGTAACTGAAGTAATCTAAGTATATATTTGATTTTTCAAACCAAAAGAACCCAAAAACTATGTGTTAACAAAAATTAAATATAAAGTTCAACTATGTAATTATTATTACACTTATGTAATTATTATTAAGCACTTAAACTGCTTCTCTATGACTGTCTTTTTTAGTCAATGGACTGGGATTATTTGCTGGAAAATGTCCATTTTATATAATGGTTTCTCTACAAAATGTTACCTTTTCTTACAATTATATTTACTCGTTGGCTCTGTGTTGCCCTATTTAGTCATAAAATTGACTGAAATTATGCTAGTCAGCCAAAATTCTTATTTCATAAATTTCAGAAACCCAAGGAAACCAAGACTTTTAAAATTCAGTGTGTGCACGATTTTATCCAATATAACTAGGAATGCGTTCATAAAAGAATATATCAAACTTTGCCTTCTTCACATGAAGGTTATCATTTTAGAGCCATGAAAAGAATTTCCAGCAAGTGTTTGTTTGTTTTTTTTCCTGAGTATACAAAAAGAAGGGAGTAGGCATGAAATCCATATTCTATATTATAACTGAACAACAGTGAACATACTTTTAATATATATGATTCCTAATATTGATCTAAGTTTGTTCAAAAGCCAAGAAAATAATGCATCTAGAACAGACTCTTCTACAAGTATACCTACTCCTTGGGCAAAGGATGAATTGGAAAGCCTCAAAAAAAAAATCAATTAGATTTAAATTAAGTAAACTGTAAAGTAAAATGTGAATTTAAGTTGTGTACTGTGCCAATGAGTCTGGAATATTCTTTGTCCAGGTTGAATGCTCTTCAAAGCTTTTAATGTATACTTTGTAACATCTCTTTAGGAGCAGCATTGTTCCTTTTAGGAACTCATTGTCATAAGGAATTCAGGTAAAATGACTACTAATATTTATGCAAAATTTAAATCTGAAACGAGAAATAGAAATAATTAACTTTTTACAAGTATCTCTAATTAACTTTTAAGTAGGTGCATAAACTTTCAAATATATCTAACTTTAAAAAAAGCTTAACTCAATAGTAAACATGAACTAGTTTCTGCATATGGTTGCATTAAAAATATTAATATTCCAATACCCCCAATACCAATTCACTGTGTAATATTCACCCAAACTTATCTAAAATTCCTCCTTCCTAATTCCTCACTTCTCAATATTGTTTCTAAACTGCAACTGTCTTTGTCCCCATCTCAATCCAAGACATCAGAAACTCTCCCCATAATTCTGGTATCATTTGTCATCTTATTTTTTTCTTTCTTGTACTCTGGTTCAGTCAATTTCATATTTATTTTCCTCTCCCTGTCCCCACTCTATTGTCTGTCTTTTTTTTTAAGGGATTTTTATACAAAGAAAATAAGTCAGAGAATTAAAGAAACATTGAATTGTATAACCATAGTGTCCTCTGCCTTATGAAAGAGTGAAGAAGATCTGTGGACTTTCTCGAGTAAGTTGAATACAAAGGATTTTCAAGAAATGATTCGTGAGAATTTGGCACCTAACTTGATTCATAATTAGGACTAAAAAATTATGTCCAGACAAATATTTCAAGCCCATATTATAGAGGAATGTGGTCTAGTCACATGATGTGGTCTATGTAGTCTAACTTTTTTAAAAAATATATATATTATATATTTTTTTGGGGGGTGGGCAGAAAATGTCAAGGCACTGAAAACATTTAGAATATACAGACCCATATAAGCATGGTGAATATGAATTATATGCACAGAGAAAAATAAAAGGTAGTATGCTAAAAAAAAATGTTCAGATGATTACTCATGAGATAGATCAAGGGAAGAAAGGAAATGTGATCACGAAGAATATAAATGGATTGAGTAACTGGAGGCTAACCTAGTAATAAACCTCAAAATTCAAGTATTTAAATCTATTTTCCTGACACTATACCTCAGCATGCAACTATTTACGTTTATCTGTCCTGAGAAATCTTAGCTTCTGACTAAGATGAAATAACAGGGACTGGATTTATCCTTCAGTCCCAAAGAACAGGCTAAATATATGAAGCAACATTTGCAAGACACTGGACATCTGGCAACAAAAGATAGTGATCTCTGAGAGACAGAAAATAAACAAGGGAAGCCATAAGATTACTAAGACATATTACATGGAGAAATTTCAGTTTGAGTCATGAAGAGGGAAGGCAGGCAAAGCCTGAAGGACTTTCTGATTGAGATAGAGCTGAGAGTCATGGAAGAATGAGGTGACCTGAGTTCACAGAGCAGAGTACTGTCAAAAACATTTATACACAGACAGAACTTAGGTCACCTACAGAAGATTTCTTCAGAGTGTTCGCACAGCATTGATCAGGAACTGTGAGGGGAAATTACAAAGTCTAGTAAAGAAACACCCACACAAAAAAAGAGAGAACAGTACCTGAGGCACTGTTTGAGGAAGAGTGCCTAGTGCCAATCAGCAGACCCTAAAACCAATAATTCATGGACTACTGGACAAATTACTCAAAAGTTCTTGCTTCAGTAGCAGGAAATAATTAGTCACAGACAAACACTACTCCAGCTCTATTTAACAAAACTTAAATTGTGACCTAAGAGAACCAAACTATTTCTGTGTAACTTAATAACTTCACTGCAAAGTTACTATAACAGTCCTGATTGTTATCTTTTGAAAGATGTGCTTACAAATGTGGCATTCACTGCTGTCCGAGAAGTTAGCACTAGAGAAAGAAGGCTCCTACATCAACTGAAAAAGAGTAACTCACTGTGCCTAAAGTCATTGACAAACAACATGTTTTTGCTGAATATATTCCTTCCTTCAGGAACTCTGAAGTTTGGGAATTTTACAATTAAAGGTACTTCCTGGGTGGCAATGACTCACATATTATCCCAACCTATTCTGGGAGTCAAAAGCATCTGGTGTGATTCCACTCTGGAGAACACTTGGAAGTCTGGCATGGTTTCCCTCCATTTTCTGATATACCTTCCTTTAGCTGATTTTGTTTTTTATGTTTTCTCTATAATAAATTATAGTCATGAGCATAGTTATATGCTGAGTCCTCTGTACTTTCCTAGAAAGTTATTGAAATTATACTGAGCCTTAGGGATATCCACATAGCATCTAAGACTAAAACTCAAGAATACCTATAGGAATTTAATATTTCCAGAAATTAATAAGGTAAAATTCACAATTATTGACATATGATAATACATTACTAGGCATGTAATAAGTAGAAAAACTTTAAATATAAAAGGAAAAAAAATTATTCAAATAAAAATCACCCAGAATTTATAGCCCTTAGAATGACTGGGGAATTAAGACAGTTACTGTATTTGCATTTCATCTATTAAAAAAAATGAACACATTAAGACACAAATGTATATTTAAAAACAACTAAGTCAAAATTCTGAAATTTGACACAAAAACACTTGAGATAAAGTTTGCAAGAAATAATGTCTCCAAAATTTTCAAACCTGATTAAAAATCACAAACTAACAAATCCAAGAATCTCAACAAATCCCACATATTTGAAATATAAGGAAAACTATGCAATTATATAGCCTAATCAATTTGTACAAAATATATAGTAGAGAAAAAATGTTAAAAGAATCCAGGTTAAAAAGACTTATTACAGAGAAATAGTGATTAAAAAAAAAATCTACAGATTCCTTGTTAGAAACAAAAAAAAAAATAAACTTTGATAGGGTTTGCATTGAACTTGTATATTGCTCTGGGTAAAATGGCCATTTTAACAGTGTTAATTCTCTCTTCTTCTATTTATTTTAGAAAGGTCATATAGTTTTTATTGTACAAGTATTTCAACTCTTTTGTTGACTTAACTGAAACTTATAGCCCACTCCACTCAATAATAATGTAGTATACAAAATTTTTCAGATAATTTGCAATAAAAACCATATTTTAAGCTATAAATAACGTAAATACAAAAATATCCAAATCTTAAAAAGTATGTCTACTTATATAAGTGGAAATATATATACTTATATAATTTTATATAATTTATACTTATATAATTTTGAAATACCATTAATAGAAAGATATCTGGGAAACCCTTAACAAATTTGGAAACAAAACAACAGAAATATATATAATTTATGGGTCAAAAGTCAAATGTGAAATTAATAATAATTCTGAACTCTATGAAAATGAAAACAGAATATATGACAATAAAACAATATCTATAGTAAAATACACAATCTCAAATTAATGGCTCTACCTTTCCCCTTAAGAAACTAGAGAGAGATTAACAAAATTCAGAGTAAGCAGAAGAAACAAAACAATAAAGATCCATTATTCTCCTCATTACTTCACTACTATATCTGCTCTGTTCTTTTACTAAGTCTCTTTTTAAAAAATGTGATTTTAGGGCCTCCTTGGTGACTCAAGGGATTCAGTTGCAGCACTATGAAGCACAGGCACTGCAGCACCAATTCTACTCTTGGCCAGGGAGGTGACCCACATGGTGCAGGAGACCTCTCCATTCTTGTCTGCTGTTCCCCTCAGCAGTGTATCTCAGTAGATATGCCTGTTCTGCTTCCCACAGTTTCTGGTGAATCCTCTCACATTTCCACCCCACACCTCAGGCCTGTATCCCAGTTTTTATATGCATAAATAAATAAATCTTTTAAATATCTGATTTTTAAAAAATATGAAACCTAAAAATGTTCTAGAAAATATTATTCTGAATAAGCCTATATTACATGTACTTAAGCCCAATAATTCCACTACTGGTAGCTTATGTTATAGAAATGAAATTAATGGATAAACTATTATACAAAAATATGTATTGTTTCATTATTTAGAATAGCTAAACATGGGAATTATCTGAATACTTGCATAATGGAAGAATTATTGAATCAATAGGTATGATGCAGCTATTACAAATCATGATTACAAAGTTTATTATAGATGGATTGCTATTAGTAGTCATAATTAAAATTAGCTTGATATAGCACATATAAGAATGGTTAAAAGTTTTCAAAATTGAAATATTTTCAATCCACAATGTTATACATTTTCACAACATATCTTACAATAAATATAAGTTAACAAATATAATATTGTGTGAATATGAAGATATTCACAGGATACTGAATTTGAAAATCCACATAGTAAGATTTTAGATTTTCCTTTTAATCTTTAAATTGTTATTACTTTACCTATAATAGTTGTTCTTTAAATGATAACCAGGATATTAACTCTCCTAATTTAACAGTAACTGAAGAGATTTGAATGACCACTTGGAGCATAAACCATGGCAGTGACTATACTAGGGCCGAAAAATGTGGGAATTGAAGGTATTTATCCAGATGATTCATCATCCTGACCAGCTGCTTCTAAACCCTTCAAATAATTACTTTTTAAAAATCATATTTACATGAGAGGATAAATATGATTATAGATAAATGGAAAAGAGCTCAGCTTTAAAAATCATTGTACTTGGGCCTCCCTGCAGTGCAAGGGTTAAGCACTGCACTATGAAGCATCCACAGACACTGCAGCAGAGTTCTATTCCCACCAGGGAGGTGACCTACATGGTGCCTCACCTGCAGCTCCCCTTAGCAGTGTATTTCTGTCAATCAGCCTGTTCTGTTCCCCACTCTGTCTCTGGTGAATCCTCTCACCACCCACACCTCTGGCCTGTACCCCAGTTCTTGTATGCATAAATAATAAATCAAAAAAAAATGAACTCTTGCCATTTTGACAACATGTATGGGACTGGGGGAAATTGTACTAAGTGAAACTGGTCAGAATGAGAAAGACAAAGATCAGATGATTTAGTCATTTTTTCAAATACAGAGAAACAAAACAACAGAAAAACAAAACAAACAATAAAGCCATAAATTATCACTGCATATTTGAGACTTCTAGAGGAGGTAGAGTGATATAAGAAATAAACAGGAAGGGCCCCAATTGTCTACAAATACTTTGGTGGTGAGTATGGGGTGGTATCAAACTTCTGTAGAGGTGTAAACCTATTTCCCTAAATCATTTACAGTATTATACATCAATAATGCCTCAATAAATAATAAGTAAATGAATTAATATTATAGAGAGAATTGAAACAGATCTTTTCCTGCAAAAACTGTCAACTTTCAGCTTACTTTATCATTCAAAATCTGCTTTGATAATGGTTTTTAAACTTTAATTATGTATGGATCCCCTGGTGATCTTGTTGAAAGGCTGACTTTGGTTTAGTATATTTAGGAAGGGGTCTGAGCCTTCAATTTTAAGCTCTCAAATGATGCCAGTGCTGCTGGTCCAAACATCATAGTTGAGTAACATTTCATATAACATTTCATATAACCATCGAAGAGTTTGCATTTCTACTAAATATAGATAATCCATTGATGTATACATATATAAGCATACTCACATATTTATTTTTTTTATTTTTTTAAAGATTCATTTATTTATGCATACAAGAGCTGGGGTACAGGTCAGAGTTGCAGAAGGTAAGAGGATTCACCAGAAACAGAGTGGGGAGCAGAACAGGCAGACTGACTGAAACACACTGCTGAGGGGAGCAACGGGCACAGCAGGAGAGGTCTGCTACACCATGTGGGTCCCCTCCCTGGCCAGCTGCAGGGATCGAACTCATGCTGCAGTGGCTGTAGTTTGCTTCATAGTGTGTTGCTTAACCCACTGCGCCACCAAGAAGGTCCAATATACTCACATATTTTAACTTCCATGCCATTTGGCCATCTACCTGAAGCTAATCCTGGAAATTGTTCAATTTACACCATAGTTTATGCTATAATATATACAGACTGTCTACTTTTCTTAGTTTTCTCATTTTTTAAACAACTATAAAAAAATAATAGTTAAGTTCCCTATTGTTTCTAAAGGTAAAGGAGAGAGGAAGAGAAAAAGGAAGAAAGAAATGTTCAGTTAGATATTTTCTGATAGAAGCTTGGCATGACTAATGATAAAAACAAATCTGGTTGTAAATGTTTAAAAATAACTAAGCTTTAGGAACAACTGCCTATAAAAAAGAAAGAAATACATGTTAATTTTTTAAGTTAAGAATATTGAAAAGTCATAAAAGAAAGCAAATTCTTATAATACTATCAATAATACATAAATTGGAATATATCTTTTGATTTTTATGTACATGTTATGCTACATAATTGCCTTTAATATGAAAATTATATAATTAGCAGAGTAATTTTCTCTTAACCTTAACATATATGTTCCTTGAGGTCCAAGATTATATCTTTGAGTTTCTATTTTATTCTTATAAAAATAACAATATTCAGCATTTATTATACTCTAGAAAACATTATGTCATTAATTATAAGAGAAAATAATCATATGTTCAACACTGCAAATTAATGTTGATAATTAAAACTTGTATATCAGGAGTTTCAAAGTTAAGTTTTCATAGGGAATCATGTAATCATGTCTTATAAAATCAGTCCAGTGCACTGAAATCTCTGATAGTCTCTGTACAGTATATATCCGAAAATCACCAAATTCTGGAATAAACATGAAAAATCACAGAAGTGTTATTTAGAGACCACAATAAAGAGAACGCCTCAACACATCAGGTAAATAGACCAGAATTTGTTTATCTCTGTGTATATCTTTCTATTTATCTTTGAGTCATCTATAAATTCATGGAGAACTTCACTGGAAGATAGAACTCCAAAGAGCCTCTTAGTTAAAAAAAGTTCATATATAAAAATATTCACAAAGGCAGAAAAAAAAATTAAAAAACGTATCAAATGTGGCAGTGATAAAAGAGAAAAATATCATTTGGGAATTCAGAAGAATTCAACATCCAGGATCTGGAAATTATTATTCAAATTTACACTGTTTATGTGAAATAAGAGACAAGAATATAAAGCTAAATTTAAGTTTGAATTTAAAACATTTAAAAAATTTAAATAAAAATGTTTAACTTTTAAAAAAGCCCCAGGCTACTAATTGAAGGAATGAAATTCCCCCAAGCAATACTAGATTCTCAAGGCAAATTTGGATTTGCACAGAAAAAGTTCCATAAATGTAAATAAAACTCATTTTTTAATTATATGTTTAGCGCAAATTAGAGTCAGAAAAAAAATAAATGTACAATTGGACACTGATAATATAAGTTATTGGATTATTAGAAACAGAATAAAAATGAGATATATAATAATATACAAACAAATAACAGGGATAACCAAACATATAAAGAGAGACTATCAAGAATAATTTAAAAGGTTTGAAAATAACCAGAGAATTTCTAAAAATAAAAATATAATGACATTAAAAAATTATAGAAAACTCTATAAACCAGAACATATACTTGGTAGATCAAAAGATAAATCTGAAGATATGAGATTGAATGAAGCAGAATTAAAGACAGGGTTTATATGAATAAAGTTTAAACAGAAGTTAATGTACTAAAACAAATTAGGATTCCTGAAAGTTATTAAAAAAAATTATAAAAAGTATACAAAGGTGTTCATTATTTGAAGAGATAATGACTTAGAATTTTCTAAATTGAAAACACCTCCTCAATGATGTGGGATGCCAATTAGTTCCCAAACATAATAAAAATGTCTATACTTACACATATTATATATTCAAATTTCAAAGTATTAAAGTTAAATCAGTTATTAAAAGCATCCAGAGAGAAAAGTCAGATTGACTCCAGAGTACAATATTTAAACGACATTCTCATAACGACACTTGGCGCCAAAAGCCGACATAACATACAAATTACTAAGAAGAAATTTCAGAAACTTATAATTATACACTAAACAAAACTACTTTATTTTCTCAAGAACATGGTAAAACAAAGATCGTTTAAGACTACCAACAAGCAAATGTTGGTTCACTTCCAAGGATCCCCAAGGTGAAAAGTGGAACTGCTGGCAACTCTTGCGGGAAGGGACTTGAGCAAGAGGCTTACATGGCTGCACTGGTAGGTGGTGTTTCAGAAGTGAGGGATGTATGCTACAGCAGGCTCTAGAACAATGAGCTGGTCTCTGCAGATCACCACCAGAATTTAAGAACTAAGGAAGGAATTGTCCCTTAGCATCTTCAGAGGGAAAAGATCTGCTGATAACTACATTTCAAATTCCTGGTCTTGAAAATGGCTGCAGAGGACAAATTCCTGCTTTTCAACAGAGAGAGAGAAGGGGGAGTTGGAGGAAGAATATTAGGGGGAAGAGAGAGAGAGAGGCCTTAAAGACTCCTGGTGAGAAAAGAGGGACATACCTTCCTAGGAGAGGCAGTTGAAGAGCTTCCAGAGGCTGAGTTCTGATCTCACTTCAGCCCTTAGTGAGTCTAGGAGAGAGTAGCCAGCGGCAACTGGTTCTCCAAATCCACTGGACTTTGAGCTGAGCGTGCTCAGCCTCGGGCTATCTACCCCTCACAGTAGCTTTTATGACCAGTGCTGGTGCAGCTGGGTTTAGGATGCAAAAAAAAAAAGACAAAAGGGAAAAAAAGCACAGTTTGGGGGATGCAAGAGTCAGTTTTGATCCTGGCTGAAGTCTTTCAGATACAGCAGTGCTCACAAACCCAGCTCAGGAGGAGCTGAACCTGGCGGGCCCAGCATGTGGGCACATGACAGGCTGGAAGCAATGGGATCTTGCGGTTTCGATTCCTGAGCTGGTTTTGAAAATCAATCAGGTTGGAGTACCCCTGACACAACTAAGTTCAAGCTTGCAATGGTACCAATTAAGTCTTGGAAACAGCTGGCTTGGAAAAATGAACCAATCTTGTTTGAAAGGAAGGGGGATATAAGTGGAAGCTTCAGAGAGGCCTGAGTAGGTTTTGGGCTGATCTTGACAGAGACTGGTTTCAGGAAGAGAACCGCCTCGACTCTCACGGGAAGACCTTCTCTTCAGCTGCTTTCACTGGGAGTGCTGCTGGCATATACACAATATATGTAAAGAGTCATAAACACTGGTGCCAGTGTTTACAGTCTGTGATCTGTCTGACCTTGCATCTGACACTTCCCCGCCTGGTCTTCGGATTGCAGCCATGCTGCCTTCGCAATGCCACCTGTGACTGCCCCAGCTGCCACAGATAAATTGCATCCAGATCCACTGTTCACCCATGTGCTACCAATTCCAGGCTCTCATCAGAGGAACAATGTTATCTTGCACAGACAGCTTTTGCTTTGCACTACTGGACACTGTGGACATTGTCTGGGATAGTCATTTGTGGACTCAGGAACTCGTTGTCTTTCTCAATCACCCCTTTGTTGTTGCACACTGATATTGAGTTATGTCTTGCAATTTTGAACACATGGATGAGAATAAGCAGACCATGATCTCTCTCCAACTTTGTTCTATTTCACTTACGCAACCTCCTTCAATACACCTCGATAACAAACAATACACCACTCTAACAAACTTATACATTTTCCCTGGTCTAAAGTATGCTCTGAGCGGTCTTAAGGACTTTATTTACATGGGTCTGACTCCTTTGGCAGCCGTCTGGCTACACTGGGGGCAGATGCCACAGCAACAACTTAGGATCATGCAAGAGAAAATAGATTAAGATAATGATTCACCAAGTGCCCCATGATCTTAACCACTGAGTTACTAAGTCCCCTCACCTAGGGGTCAAATCACTCATGTCATTTACTTGTTTTCCCATGATTTAATTTAAGAAAAAAAAAAACAGATTTATCAAGTGTGAACCCACAATATTCTGTATGGATGATGGCAAGGTGGATCCCTGAAACCAGTCATAAAGTCTAAAGCCATCCTATTTTAGAGGAAAGCTTTTCTCATGAAACATAGTTCAGTGGTGAGTAAGACAGATTTCATCAACTGTTATTTACTTTTCTGGGTGAATTTAGTAAGGCTTTCTATATATGTTGTAATGTTCTCCAGGCCAATAGAGGGAATGCTTGTGGCAGTCGAATGATCATGCCAATGGAAAAAAGCATGTGCCCACTTGTCCTTCAGGAGTGGGATAGGAATGTGTTTCCCATGCATGTCCTCCAGGGGAGGCAGCAATGTCAAATTTGAGAAGTAAGTCAGGGAATGGGATATGTCAGATCAGAACCCCCATTTTTCAATGGCTGCTTTTTAATTTCAGGTATAGTACAAGTCAACAGTTCAGCGTGCAGATGGACAATGGGATCCCAGTGGAGACTGAGCAATTTCACTTCACTGTGGGAAGAATCCTGATTACCAAGGAGTATCAGCACCTCACAAGCAGGGTTGTAGACATCAGTGAAGACTGCCTCAGGCTCTTGCAGAAGCACACAAAAGACTTGCCATACAACCTCATCCCATAGGACTTCTTCATGATCAGGACTTCCCAGGACCCAAGCTATAGGGCTAATGCTTTTAAACTACCCCAGCTGTGTTAATATCCTTGGCTCATGAGAAATCACCAAACCTTTCCTGGGAGTACAGACCATTGACTTTGAGCTTCTTTCCAGTTTCCAGTCAGATGATAGTGTTGAATAATGACTGAAACCCTTATGAATGGGTTGACCTGTCTGTAAACCAGGCACTGTCAAGAAGTTCCCTTACTCCCTCTCTAAAGTCTGCTGGGCTATTATGGAAATAAGGATGGGGCATCTGAAGGACTTACATATTCTACCCAGCCTAGGAGACAATGGACTGTGGGACAACATGCCTCTTTGCTGTAAATAGCTATACCACTTAGTCAAAGTGGATGTATGTGCAATGGCAGAGGTGGGTGAATGGAACGTATTCTCAACTCACCCCTTCATGGGATGAAATTACCATAATAAGATATTCCTTAAAGCTGTCTGGTCATAAAAGATTGGATGCACAATTTCAAATGTGACATCCTTTGGTTATTTCCCCAGGTCCAAAATGCATGATTAGGGGCCACCCTGCTGGCTCAGCAGGTTGAGCACCACACTATGAAATATCCTCTCCAGGGAGGGGACCCACATGGTAAAGCAGACCTCTTCTGCCTTGCCCGCTGCTCCACTCAGCAGTGCATTTCAGTTGCTCTGCCTATTCTATTCCCCATTCTGTCTCTGGTGAATCCTCTCACCTCCCATGACTCTGGCCTGTACTCCAGTTCTTGTATGCATAAATAAATAAAAATATTTTAAAAACAAACAAACAAAATGCATGATTAGAACAGTTACCCAGCCACAGACAGTCCTCACAATCACTTGCTAATCTATGAAGAGAGGGTGATTACTGTGAGAAAGATCAAGGGCATTCACTAGAACTCCTTCTACCTAGAAAAACAGTAAATCAAAAGCAATGCTGCTACTCCATTTGTGGAGGTGGTACAGTTTTTAATGCCACCATCAGTTTACAATAAACCATTGTATTCCTCAAGAATCCTATATCCTTTACAGATGTACTTGAGATAGCATACCCGTGACCTTCAAGTAAAGTACCACATAACCAGTTGAATCTCTAGGTAATAGCAAAGGTAATGAGATAGCAGAAGAAGTTATTTATAAGAACCACTTACAGGAACATCACCAGTATTAGAAATGAGGAACATATTATTATATGGGTTTCCTTATTTTTTTGTTTTGAATAGGTATATGAATGTATGTGCTATGTATCTCAAATATCTTTGTTTCCTTTCTGATCACCTTCTTATATAATATGTGTTAACTTCATATCATGTTTAATTATTGTTAAATTTATACCATGTTATTTAAGTTAGAGTGTATTAAAGAGGAGAGTAAACATCGCTTAAAGATTTTATTTCTACTTTTAGAGAAGGGATTAGTGTGTTTAGGCCAAATTATGACTTTATAGTCTTTATTTGGAAATTAAGTAGGGTTTAAAGAAGTGGATATGGGTGCCAAGTTGCGAAAGAGTGGATTCTAGATGGTCAATCTTCTGTGTCAAATTGACAAAGCCATGAGATGCCCAGATATTTGGTTAGGCATTATTCCGGGGGTCTCTATGAGGGTGTTTCAGGAAGATATCAGCATTTGAATGGTTGGACTAAATAAAACAGACTGCTCTTCCCAGTGTGGGGAGACATAACCAAACCATTGTGTGCTTGGATATTTCAAAAAGAAAGACACTACTATGTGATCTGGGACACAGGGCGTTTCTCTTGCCCTCAGACTTAGTCTTATAACATTGACACTCCAGTTTGCATGCCTTTAGCTTGGGACTAGAATCACAGTATCAAGGGGCTTCTCAACCTTTATAATCAAGTGAACTTACACTTCATAACCTTTGTGTGTGCACCTGTGCGTGTGCGTGTGTATATTATTGGCTGTGTTTTTTTTGGAGAACCCAAATCTCTACAAGGAAGTAAGAAGAGAGGATTTTAGTGATTACAGATATAGAAAGATAGTTTGAGTTTCCTTGGGATGAGACTACCAATTTCTTGACTGTGATGGTGCTCATATGAATCTACACTTGTGCAAAATTATAGAACTAGACACATACACACAACCAAGAACACAGAAATCTGGTAAAATCGGAAAAATGTTGGTAGATGATATCAATGTCTATATTCTGGAGTTAATACTTGGGGAAATGAGTAAAGAGTACAGTCTTTATAACTCTAGCCTATATGAACTTCAAAATAATTTTACACAAATGAAAAATATAAATCTATAAATAAATGCCACATTCTAAGGTAATATAAAAGGTCATCACGCAGAATTTGCAAACTCTTTTCTGAAAACTATTTTTGTGACCTCTGCTGTTCATTCACCTCCAGATTGTGAAAGAGATTTAAGATATGAGGTTTTTATTGTGAAAGCTGAGGACTGTATAATTCTCAGACTCTCCAGTCACCTGTAAGGGGTACAGGTATCTATTTCGCATCTCATCAAGTGGAAACACTTGGAGAACTTCATATCTGTCTGTTGGAGGTTGTGGACACAGGTCTGGATTTCTCATGGCTGGAATGTTTACCTGCTTAATACTCTGTACAGAGAGAGTTTGTAAAGTTTGGGTCAAGCAACATTCTTGGTGTTAGTTGGGATGAAAAAATAACTTGTTTTTACTGTGGATCCAGGAGTACAAACTCTAGAGAGCAGAAGATACCTGGTCCTGATGCTGAATACTTAGTAGATAAAAGAAGACTCTAAAATGGAGGTTCACTTGGCTATATCAAGGTAACTGCAAGTAAAAGATTACCAAAGAATTGAGATGCTGCCCTCAAGCCCCACAGAGTAAGTATTAAATACTTATCAAATGTAATGCTAACTTATTTTATGTTAGTCAGTTAAGAATGTTTCCCAACCCTGCCCTTGCCATCAATCCCTCCAAAAAAAAAAAAAAAAAAAGAAACAAACAAACAAAAAACCCACATACCGTGTTCTTATGTCATTTGCCTATTATTGACTCTTTGACCAATTCTTTCAATTCTCTATTCTTGTCTAGTTCTGTTCTGTATTATATTAAAACTTAGACCCTGGTGTGTCTCACAGTAACTATGTGGTGTGGGAACAGAATGAGCACATATAAAATATATATTAAAAAGCACCCAAAATTATTAATAGAGGGGCTAAAAAATATTCAGCATAAATGAATCCAGAGCCATGATAACTATGTGACTTTAAGTGAAAAACCAACTCAAGGAGAACACCAATTTCTTTGTAAACTTAAAAAATGAGTAAGAAAAGAACTAATTGGTATCAACACCTTCTCCCAATTCTCAGTTTAAATATGAGCCAACAGAAGAATTTAAAGAGTATATAAATTATGACAACTTATCTGTCTCTACTTTAGTCCTTATTTTTAAAAATATTACTTTGAAATATATTGTTGAAAGTCAGTTGAGTATACATAATACATGAAAAATAGAGACATTCAGTGCTAGAAATATATCAACCAAATTATCTTTATCTGTTTGCCTAGTGTAGTAGACAAGTTTTATACACAATTACTATTGTAGAAAGAGAAGTTCAAACTATTTGAGAGAGGGTTGGAATCCAAGTAGTTTAATAATATGAAGGAATTACAATATACATTTACTGTTTATCCAGGAGGTGACCTCACTAATGGCATTGAATTCCATTTTGATTATCTATAGGGTTTGTTATAATGTTAATGATTGTTCCAGATATTACATTATATATGCAAAGCGTATCAGAATCTACTATATTGATTGACATTTTATCAGTTCAAGTAAAGCAAAGAACCATTATGTCTTTACATTTCCCATTTATAACATAAATTTCTTAGACATTCATCTCCCATTGAAAATCACACCACAATTTGTTTTATATATATCTATATATACATTTGCTTCTACAGAACTGGAGGTTCTCCAAAAGAAGTGTTCATGTCTACTTCTCAAAGCTGGATCCTAGGTATGAAAACTTGAAGGTTCTCCCCAAATGATGTGGAAGGAGAAATAATGTTTTGAATGAGTATATTCAGTTGCAGGAAACCTCAATAATGAACAACAAAAAAAAATTATCACTTGGTTCTTGACTCAGAATGATCAGTAATTTTAGTTAGAGAAATAAAGTGACTTCTATTGTATCTGATGGGAAGAACTGCATATCTGTATTCAACTCAGAATTAAGTTTATAATGCTAAAATTACTAAAAAATAGATCATGTATATTATAAATTATAGAACTATGAGTTGGTTCTTATACTGTTTGCACTGTTTGCAATCTCCCACTCCCACCCCCAACCACCTCCCTGCCCACAAAAAAAGGCACAACAATCATTTTCTATTGTGTGAGACTTGCCACCCTCCCAAACAGTAGCCTTCAACCTTAACAGCTCATAGGAAAGTTAAAAAACTTCAACTTATAACAATTCTGGTATTCTAGCCCCAATCCACAAAGATTCAAATTTAATTGAACACAGTAGTTTTTAACGTTCCTCAGATGCATGCACCACACTGCCAAGTTACCTTTCTGGTCTGTGTTCTCAGGAATCAGACTTAAGACAAGAGAGAGAAAATGACTGGCTCATTTCTGTGGGCTTAATCTTACTCTCCTGGATAACAGAGGAGTCAAGAGATTAACAGAGGTAACAAATATGTCTGCAACGAGAGAAGCAGAAAAGTAAGGATAGAAGAGGGACTGTAATATGTAGGAGGAGGCTGCGCTGCTGGATTGATTCCATGTGCACCTCAATTATTTTTCTCTTAAATAGAGGCAGGAATTTGCTTTTGTTATATGGAACCAAAGGAGTCCTAACCGATCCAATGTTGACTCAAGATCTCCAGCTCATTAAACTATTAAAGTAAATAATGCTGCCACTACAAATGCAACGATTAACTAACATACTCGGTGTGATGGTTTATGCTCTTGTGTTTGAAACATTTTAGACAATTTCTTACCCTAGATATAAAGAGGTTGGAGGGGGTTAAGAATTGAATATTATACATGTAAAATCAATACTCTGAACAAAGTAGGAATTTCTTGCTTGTTGATGATAAAATTTTGTGTATGATTAAATAGATTACTTAATCTTACAATTTGCCACCCTGGTAAGAAAAAATAATATGATTGAAATAAATTAACAAGTAACAAGAAAATAATAATTAGGATGGTATTTTTTTTCTGGAGAAAAAAGTATCCATTCATTTTCTCCATCCCTATCCAATTGCCTTATTCCCAAATCATTTTGTACAACTTTTATACATTGAAAGTTCAATGTTTCCACGTGGGAAGATCTTGAAGTCAATATCCTCTTACTACCAGCTCCAAGGTCACTACACACAGTAGATGATGCTCAGTTAAACTTTCCTTGTTAAAAAAAATTTAATTTTTAATTTTAATTCCAAAAATTTATAAGTATCTCTGGTACAAGTATGTTGTTCTCAGTTTCAGTCATTACACCATCAAGGAGTCTACTTCGTGCAGAGTAAAGTCTTTCTTAGTAAATATGTTTGAATAAGGGTCTGTTCAGCTGTCATTTACCAGTTGTACATAGTAAAGGTAACCATTCACACCAACCCTCCACATGGAAAAGTGATATTTTAATAATGCTATTTATAGTATGTTTTAATTTTATCAATACCCTGACTTCCCATATTTAAAAAATGCAATCCATATAGCTTTTATTTGTAAGTCACTATCTTCTCATAATAAACAACTTGTGTGCATAGTGTAAATTTGTTAGTCCCAAAGAAAATACATGGGAGAAATGTTATCAAAACCCACAATCTTCAGAGACTGTATGATGTTCCAGTACAAGGCTTAGTGACATAAATATATTGTGACAGAAGGCAAAAAATGTGTTTGTAATGGGCATATAACCATTTTATGCTATTATTAGGGAAAATCCTATTTGTTAACTGATTGAGATAACTTTTTTTAGACAGGAAAAGTTCATTTCCTATTCTCTTGGGACTGTACAGACTATTTAGAAAGAACAACCAAATATTTCTTCACATGTTACATTTTTGCTTTGATTAAGATATTTATGTATTATTAAAGGATACTGAAATTTCAAAATTTCTAAGAGCATTTTTTAATGATAAATCAAAAGCAAAACACTGAGTTAGAGTCACAAATTTTACACTCTTATAGAGATGGTTATAATATATTTTGTGCCTTCAACATGTCTACTTTACATTATTCAGCACAAAGCTTTGTGAAATAAGAATCATGGGAATATAAGAATATAAAGGAAAAAGGTACAAATAACAGCTTCATAAACTGAGAAATGTACATAAATAAATCATGTATATGTGGGCAGTTTGCTTAGCTGGCAAGAAACAAAATATGGAAAATCTGCTTGTTAAACAATAACTACAGAGTGTGCTTTTATGATGTTTTTCACCACAGTAATTCATATTAGAGATAGAAGCAGTTGCATGTTAAATAAAATCATTGAGCATTGTTCCCCTCGCATTGCAAAGAGCTGACTTATGTTGTTTTTAGATGCCTCCCATTAGAAAGTAAATATTCCTTCAATGCTATGCATTTCACAAAATTTAATAAAGAAGAACTGTAAATAAAGTCACAGGGAGATTTCAGACAGTTTTATTAGGAGATTGTTGAAAAGAAAAAGAAAATTAAATACAATAACAGTAAATGTGATTCTCACATTGAAACCAGGCTCAAAGAACTAGGCTACCATAGAAAAATTTCCAATTCTTGCATTATGATGTAAAAACGGATTTTTGTACAGATTTTGTACAACAAAATTCGTAATAACCTTTTATCATTTTTAGAAAACTTTAAATATATAGATAAAAATAGACAATTTTCATAGGTCCTACATGAAGATGAGTATGTTCTGTTCCAAGGGCTTGCATAGAGCGCAAATGTGGTTATAATATAGAACAACTAGACATTAATATTTTTAGGATACAAAATCATGGAAACCATAAAATGAGCACAATTTTACTTGTCTATACCAAAACACAAATTTCAAACCAACCTGTAAAACTAAAAAAAATGTCAAAAAAAACTTAAGTTACACACTTAAAATAACATTTCATGAATTGTAATATTTACAACATGTTAGTAAGATTCTCTCAACATATAGGTGATAGCTTTTATCTTTAATCCTTGCTAAAATTTCCTTTTAAATTGAACCAAACACTAAAGCATTCTCAAAGGTCTTGAAAGTATTATTTTAAAACTATTTAACCTACTTAACAGGTGACTCTATGCAAGGAGCAGAGCAATGGCTGATTCTACTACATATGTAAGTTTTAGGTTTTTTTTAAAAATCTTTCAAAAAATGTATGATTCAAAAGCTTGCCACAAGTCCCTCCAATTTTAAATGTTGTAATCCTTTAAAGACTGCATACAGGGCAAACGAAGAAATACGTACACCTAGGAATAGAATTTGTTGTGCTCAACAATAAGAGATGGTTATGGAAGAACTATGCTTAGAAAAACAAGTTTCTACAAAGCATTTACTAACAATATTTTAAATAAAAATATTGCTCCCTTTTAAGCAAGCTAAAATAGGAACTGTATACATAACCTTTTATTATATTAAAAAAATGGACTTAGCTGGTTAATAGTGAGCTACACAAAAGAAATATGTTTCAGTATTGCAAGGAAGACCTACAAACTATAGAAGCTTAGTGCCAGAGTATCTATAATGTTATTTTTAACCAAGTAATGAATACCCAATCAGAACTATCTTTAAACATTTTTAAGCTAATGTTTGTGGACATTTAAGACTTTGCTGTTTATGGTAATAAATAATTTTATGATCATAGAATTTTAAGATGACAGCAAAATCATAAAATGTACAGCGACTGTATTGTTTCATAATATCAGTCTTTAAAGGTGGAACTCCAGATAGGTAAGAAAAGAGAAGGTAACTTCAGCTTGCAATAGCACTGTTTGCAGCTTACTTCCAGTTATCTGCACAAAAGTGAAAACACATACTGTAACTTTCAAAAAGACAGTGAAATTAACACGGGAGCCACCCTTCCCTCTGACCAGGTGGGAAGCACAACACATTTTAACTTTATCACTCAGCGCTACATGGTATTGGACTGATACATCAAGGGTTTGTTAGGTTTTTGTTTTTCAGCAACATTAACATAATATGACATTAACATATAAAAATATTTCTGGTGTTTTGATTTACTGTTCAGCCACAATCCATTCTTAGTAGTGCAGTTTGGGGCACTAGCTAGGGTTCAATATACAAATAAAAGTGGCTGACACAGAGTTCTGATGTCACCAGATGCTTAAGATCTCATTCATTAATACTGTGACTCCAGACAAATATTTACATGCCTGCATGCGTTAAAACCAGAAAGGTGTCTTTCTGACCAACAGGGTGACAAAACATATTTTCTAAAATTTTCATTTTCCTAAACTCTATTATACTACTGCATACATAATACCTTCCGTGTATGTTTTATGTTTATATACTGTACAATGTGACCAACAATTTGAATAAGAAGCTTCATTATTATTTTTAATTCTATATGTCACTACCAGTTTGGAATGAAAACATGTTACATTTATATTTTCTTTCTTTTTTTTTTTTTCATGAAAGCTTTTGGATTATATTCAATGCTTCTTTTCAGATACATAAAATGTTATTTCATCAGATGGGTGTCAACATCCACTTGTTGGTCTTTTGGAAAGTATGTGGAAAAAAAAATCTTCAGGAGAAAACCCACAACTAGAGAGTTTAAAGGTGAATGTAACAGAACATTACTCTTTATTTTCTGGGTTTTCAGGAATCTTCTATGCCCCCTACAAGTTCATTTCCAGGTATTTCTTGCTGGCTTGGGAGGGCATCATTCTGTAAGTCTGGGTAACCACTGCTACAAGAGTCTCTTGATGTGCTCAAATACAGAATTTTCAGAAGAGGAAAATGGTTCATTCCATTAAAAAAAATCAAAGTTGGTCTTATTCAGACCTGCCTTTAACTCTGTATACAAGTGTCCAGCAGCAAAGTTGCAGTCATTATCTGAAAGAAGTTGATACTTGTACATTTACAAACATTCTCATGTCTCTGGCATGAACCACAGGTGAAAATCAATGGAGGAAACTTTTTTTTGTAGAATACTTAAACTTTTAAAGAACATTAATACACAAAATTGAGAGAGTTCCCTTGAAAGTACTTTATTTTTTTCTGAACTTTTCACTGATGTATGTCTGACTGTAAAGTTCCTTAAGATAACGTGGATTTCCTCAACAGGAAAGATTCAGTACATGACAGTAGTTTTCAAATACAGTCTTCCATCTAAAAATGAACAATAAAAATAATTAATAATGACACTTGGGGAATATAAATATACAAAAACATAAACACAACAGATTGATTTAAAATTTGTGAGGTTTGATCTATTTTCACTTGTTTAGGATGTATCATTATTGACTTATTCTCAAAGTTAATTTCACAATTAGATAAAGTTAATGTGATTAAAAAGAATATAACATTTCTGGTTCTCATAAATACACATTTGTTATTTTGATATCAGTTCCAGAGCACTCAGGAAATAGATAATTATATGTGTGTGTGTTTGACTGATATGCAAAGCAAGTTAATTTCTGTTGAATGACAATTACTTCCTCCAAGCTTGCAGAACCAAATTTCCTCAGAATGCACTCAGGTGTATCTTCATTTGGAAGACTGAGTGCCCGACTTAGTTTAGCAGTGTTGTTAAATATACCATGTAATGTAACTATTGTACACATTTGTTGTTATTTATATGAAAGCCATCTTATTTCATCACTATCAGTGAACTATAGCCTTTCCCCTCTAAACAGAGATTAATCAAACAATTAAATGTTAAGATGGAAATATATCACTCAATTCTTACCCACTGAGAAACATACAGTTATTGAAAAGTAAAGTATATCAAATCTTGGACACATTCAATAAATCCATTAGAATGAAGCAAAAATAAAAAATGGAAAATTAAAATTCTAGAGAAAAAGAAAATAAAATTTAAATTATGTTTCCTCAAATGTAAATACCCTATAATCTGGTCCTTGTGGGATAGTGTAAATTTTGGGCATATTTGTGTAAAAAAGTCTAAATTTCAAGTCTAACATATACAGTAGGAGAGAATAAGAATAGGAAAGTCTTCTAAATATTAAAATAAAATATTTATACCATATAAATTTTAAAAGGTCTGGTAGCTTCATGAATTAAAATATAAAGAAACAGAAATAACCTATAGTAAATTCAGAAAGTAGAAAATAAAATCTATTTGTAGATCTCATCTTCAATATTAAGCAATGGATTTTTTTTTTCTTACTCTGCAGTAGATTTAGCAGCTAGTAAGAAGCTTAAAGCTAAAAAAAGTTAAATTATTTTTACTTCACAGAAATATTAGCATTCCCATATTTCATCCCTTAATCCCATGATTTATCTTAGACTAATTTGTAAAATTGGACTATTATATACAAGATGTCATTGAACTTTGTTTTCCTAGTTGATATATTCACGTACCAAGGTTATTCAATAAATATATGCTATAAATTAGTGAACAAGTCGGAGATAAATTTCATGAGATTTACAAAATGTAGATAGTAGAAAGATGATGATAGACATATATAGATCAGTATATAGATAGACAGGTAGGTAGGGAGAAAAAGAGAGAGAGACAGACAGAAAGAATCAGATCTATTACAATTCCACTTTTAATAAATGTCTATTGAACTTTTCATTAGTGTTCCTAAGAAATAAGCAGATGCATTAACAATTAAAGATTGGACCATAGAATAGATGCCACTTGCTGTAGTGAATGTATTTCCATGATTAAATAATACTTAGATATCAATGATAATCTATTTTAGTATTCATTGGGAGCAGAAATACACCAGGATGAGACAGATCCTAGAAGACTGATTCCTTTTTCATTTGTTTATAGAGACTAATGTTCAAAAAAACCCTACTTTATGTTTTTAGCATCTTTATTGAAACATATATTTAGATAACTTAGTCTGTAGGGAAAACATTTCAACTAATTTATATAATTCCAGAGAAATTATATAGTTCTGCAACCCATAGTAAATAGCCACATGTATCCAGTAAGCTAACAACAGGCCTCTGAATTATGGGGCTGTAGTTCTATCTAAGACTTCTTATAACAAACCACTTGATGGGAGTTGAATGACAAGGGAACTAGAAAGGATATAGGGGCTCATAATTCAACTGTATCATGTTTTTATGCTATATAATAATGACTTCAATACTCACTCCTTCCCTGACACTTTAAACATCAAACAAAGTCATTGGTGCATAGAAAAGGCTCTGCAAAAAGAAGTTACAGGGTAGAGATTATTGGAATCCCTGAGTGGGTCCATGTCTACAGCTTTATTATTCAGAGATGAGTTGTCTCCATCTGGAAACTCAGAGGGCTTATATATATGTTTTGTTTTGAGGGCTATCCTTTGAGCTTTATACTTACCAGATAATTCCATACCCACCATTCCTTCATTGTCTTTATTTCAGTATGTTTTCTGTGTTTGGACACAGAAAAATATTTTCCTGTTTGACTTATGCTAAGACAGGTTTATCAAAGCTATGCCTGATATATTAAATGGGTGAGGAATTTTTAAAAGAACTTTCCTAATTTTTTTAGGACAAACTTTTCTTTAAATTGGATTAATTTAAATTGGATTAATATTTGTTATTGGTATGGCTAATATTAGAAAGTGTAACTGAACCTGTTACAAGTCAAGCCTATATTTTTAAAATCTAAACTTCAAGCAATTCAATAAAATAGGTATTCTTGTTGCCTTTTACAAATAGGTTGCTGAGATTCAAAAAATTCTGCACATTTTCACAGAGTGGAAGTATAACAATTTGATATTTATGTGAATCCAAATGTAATGTCCATTTGACAACATCACTTTTCACTAATAAACAACTGGACTATCACCAGAGTAAATCTGATATTTGTCTTGCTGAGGGAAGGTGTTGACTCTTAACATTGAACTATTATTATTCTTAATGCCTTGTGTCCCTGTTCCTTGCCATGCTGCCAGTATCAGAGTTCTTTTTGGTATGTAGAGCCTCAAATGAACAACTTAAAATCAGAACTAGAATTCTTATAATTTGGATTCAGAAAAAAAAAATCTTCCTTTGACAAAATGATGATTTGCTTTTGTATGGGAGGTTGATATGACAGGGAAATCATCAAGCTACACTTTGTGCATGGGAGTACTTAATTAAAAGTCTGTTCTAATTAAAAGCATTTGGGAGTAGGGACTAAGTGAAACTATTTAAATTACAAATTCCTAATAGTTTCAAAGTTCATTGTGATTTGATGCTTACAGCTATAATTTGGTGTATAAGAAAGTATCTAGATCACTGAATAGTTTATTACATGCATGAATTTTTAAAGCTATTTATTGTTATTATGCAGACTTAGCTCTACAGATAATGACTTGGAGGAAAAAAATTTAAATTCTCTGTAAAAATAGATTTCAGGTTTAATATTAAAGTTGAGACCATCAAATCAGATCCACTCACCATACCATAGAGTCTATTGTTATTTATTTGTTTTGGGTAGGGAGGGAGAAATGAGGAATCTGTCACAAAATTTCCTTTTGTTTTGGTTTATGTTTATGTATTAAATTTACTGTTTGGATTTAATTTTTTTTGCTGGTATTCTATGAAATTACTTGTATAATATCCAATCCATAGCAACAGAAAATATCACTTATATTCTACATATAAAGTAACTTAACCATTTATTTTAAAAACTAATACATCAATTTCAAAATAATAATTATACTACCTTGGAAGATCTCACATTACAACACACACACACACACACACATAAATTGAAGCAATTTCCAATTACCAGCTGGATAACACTATAATTCCAGTTCTGTCACTGTGTGAAAACCAGGTGAAATCATGAGTAAGGGAGTTAGTGGAATATATCATATAATATGCAAATATATATATATAGTCTAGTTTAGCATTTATAATATATATATATAGATATTAAC
Organism: Galemys pyrenaicus; assembly: GCA_019455555.1. Classification (NCBI taxonomy): domain Eukaryota; kingdom Metazoa; phylum Chordata; class Mammalia; order Eulipotyphla; family Talpidae; genus Galemys; species Galemys pyrenaicus. Next base: position 3,074,971 of record JAGFMF010011655.1, on the reverse strand, counting down.
AATATTCCATAGCAAACACCCACAACACTTCTTGATTGTCTCTTGCACAAAGGGATTAATAAATTACATTTCATGTTAGGAAGTAACTTCATTGAAAATGGCATCTAATTGTTCAAAACTTTTATCCAGACACCTACAATCTAGCAAATTTTGCTGCTTTTTGACTCACTATTCTAGATCTGAGGAAAATATTAGCACAGTAGAGGGGCAAGCATATAAAAGCACATAAAAAGTTTACTATTTATTTTAGGAATATTAGGTTAATATGCATTAAAGTAGCCCTGAACTTCTCTCAACAGAATGTCTTAATCATGTGAAATAAAGGAAACCAAATAAGTGATGAAAACAAATGTTAATGATTCATGTGATATTTGATAAGACAAGGAAAGGAAGTCAAAATAAAAGCAAACAAACAGGAACAGATGGGAAGGATCTTTGTCAAGTCATAACCCCTCTTCTAAAACCCCCAAAGGAAGAAGTTAATTAAAGAAAATATTGTTTCTTGCTTTTTTTATAATTTTATATTTAGAGTAAGAACATTCTGCTACTACTAAAGCAAAGAGGCAGAGACACAAAGTCTACATTTAACATGAGAAATATTTTAAGAGAGATTGATGCTTAGTACAGTTCTTTTTATAAGAGGACTCTGAGTAAATATCATTTCTTCTCATGAAATAAAGACACGTGACTTTCTGAAGTCATATTCATGTTTGCATTCAAATATAATTAAAAAGTAAAACTGAAAAAATTGCAACAGATTTAAATTTTATGCAATTCAGAGTTATGACTGCAGAACTTGAGATCCACAGCGTTTGTCAAAGTGAGAAAGGATTAGACCTCAGATTCAATTGAACGTTTAATCCATAATCACCTGGTTATTATTTTAGAGAATGGACACAGACTATAAGTAAGAGAGCAGAATAGAGGCATTGTTATTTCTATTGATCCAACTATATTAGTAGAAGCAGTATGTAATGAATTACCGATTAGACCAATATGACCCAACTCATTTGATATTAGAGTAGATAGCACATTTTATTGCAAATATTTTTTGATTGTCACGAATACTAAAGAACAAAAAAATTACATTCAAGAACTTTTCACATATTGTTCTCTGTCTCTTCAGTGAAGCAAGTGCATGAGGGAATGCAACCTATTACATGAAAATTCTGAGAACAAAAGATTTTTAGGCAAAAACAGTGAAAGTGAAATTCTACCTTTATATCACACTCTAGGTAAGTGCAAGAAACCAGAAAAGACCTGAGTTTTAACACAATGACAATTCAAAGCAGGTAGAACTAGACTTTAGGTATTGTGGGGCCAGAAGGAATTGCCATTGAGCAAAATGATCTATTCAGAAAAATTTTTCAAAATGGAAACTAAACAGACAAACCAGTGATGGAAGCTGAACCAAACAATGTGAAGAGAAAGTACAGTTGAAAATCTAAAGATGGTTATGATTAATCTTAGCTTGCTTCCAGTTATTTAGTCAACTGTAGCCTTGGGCAAAATACTTCTCCCAAACAACTAGATTAACTTACAGTATCTCCTTTCCTGTGAAGTTCAGTCTTATTATTGGTATATTAAAGAAGAGATTATTTGCCTAAATTTCAGGTTCAATCATGATTTTGATCCATCCTTTGGACAATCTACTTTATTGGGTATTAGTTATCTCTTATTCTGAAACCAAAAAAGTCTTTCCCACTTGGAGTAGAATCTGGGCCCTTTGATTCTATAAATTCTTATCTGTTCAGGAGCTGAATGTACTTAAACCATATTTCCATGAATACAACCAAGCAAAACTGATTTAAAAAAATCATCATTTTTAAATATCTACTATTTGTCTATGTAACAGGGAACATTCAATTCTATGTTTAATGTTAAGAAGTTGTTGACTTTCTGTCAAAATGTTTGCCATGAGCAGTCATCCTATACTAATGTATGCAGTGTTTTAATTCCACTTATTGTATTCCTAGAACCTTAATGTTGTTACAACCACTCATCAGACAATTCAAATTCTTTTTTTCTTTCTTAGAGAGACTTATGGTAGCAAAGCCATAATCTCCTTAAGAGCAAATTCTATTACATATAGTTTTTCCTGACCATGCTTCTTGAACATGCCTTAAAGTGGCAAGCATTAAATAACAATATACACTAAAAACTATCATAACAAACATCACCGGGGCCTCTCTGGTGATGCAAGGGATTAAGTCACAGCAATATGAAGCTATCCACAGCCACTGCAGCACAAGTTCAATCCCCGGCCAGGGAAGGGACCCACATGGCACAGTAGACTTCTCCAGTCTCCCTGCTGCTCCCCTCAGCAGTGTATTTCAGTCTATCCACCTGTTCTGCTTCCCACTCTCTCTGGCTAATCCTCTCACCCCCTATACCTCTGGCCTGTACCACAATTCTTATATGCATTAAAGAAATAGATCTTTAAAAACAAACCAAACAAACATCACCAAATGAAGAGAAAATGGATGTTATTTGCCTTTGGATTTTATGCCTTGACAAGGACACAACTTTACTTGGGTAAAATACTGAGTTAGAATATATGATTGGAGTCTAAGGAAACATCAGATGCATAGTGTGACACATTCTTTTCAGACTACATTCTCTAAAAATGTCAATTGTATACATTTTAAAAGGCAAAGAACTGTTCAAGATTAAGGAGACTAAAGAAAAATGGTAACTAAAATTTAATATGTGATTCAAATTTGGATTAGATAATGCTAAAAAATGTGGGGACTCTAAAAGACATGATCAAGTCAAATAAATTAGAATAGCAGTGTCAGATTAAATAAAATTATTATTTACTCAGCTAATATATATACCATGTTGATGTACAATAAACAACCTTAATTTTAGTGCATACCCCCTGAAATATCATTGGTATGTATAAACAGTAAAGAACCATAATTTATACAACTTATCCTGAAGTGCTTCAGAAAATACTACACAGGTACGCAAATTATAAAGCATATGGAAACAAAATATTAATAACATGAACCTTATACAGCATATCTGATAGTTTTAATTTGTTTGAACTTTTTGTGATTATTTCAACTACTAATTAAAATAGTTTATATAAGTGAAATAAAATTTAAATGCATAAATTAAAATCATAATTATGAATAGTTGAAGATTTATATTATTTCACTGATACATGGGAAGTTTTACATAGTAAATATTTTCATTTGAGAATTTCTATTCAGATGTTAGTGAAAAAATGCTTAGTGATTTTAATAGGATTCTTCAGAAAAACAAAACAGCTTTTTATTTATGAGAATTCTGGACTTGAGGGTATAGGCATAACATGGATTCTGGCCCATTATGTTTTAAGGGTAAACTTACAGTTACAAAGTTTATGAAGTCTGTTTAGAATTGTATATGCCAATGGTTTTGTGTTATTATAGGGGAAGGGAAATACACTTTAGTTGAAGTGTATCTCAAAGATTATCTTTTACAAGTTTATCCAACACAAAAAGTAGAGCTTAGACCTCTTTGGAAGTTTGTTTTGTTTTTGTAAATAAGGAAAAATTATATTGCTAGTAGGTCTGCTTTAGCAAAGTATTTGTGAGTGTATGTTCTAATTAAGCATTCATTAGTAAGAAGCAAGAAACCATCAGAGTGGTTAATGTACCAGCAAGTGGGAATGGGGTACTTTGCACTTAGGTTACCTTGTCCTGATTGGAAGGTGAGACCTCCCAACTTCTCAAAAAGTGAAACAAATTGAAATCTCTTATTACTTTCTCCATTCCTCTGATTATTTCTGGGAGAGAGAAGATTATAAAAACAGGAATGGTGGAAAATAATCATTTGAAGACATGTCTGAACTGACTGATGAATGGACAAATTATGCCCTATGTTTAATTAAAATAGAGCATAGAAAGAAATGCCTTTTTAAATAAAATAAGATACTGCAAAGAAGAAATACAAGGATCTTTCAAATCAAGCATTTGTATCCTCTCAAATTGAGCATTTGTACATGTATGCCTGAAAGAAACTGGCTAAATCCTCTGTGAATAAATTGAGTTTTCAGAATAAATGTATGTGTTATTTCTGGGGAATAACCAAAGGTGGCAATTAGAAGGGCAGCGCTTGTCAGAACATAGTTATTTTCTTTTAAGTTTGGAGGGAAAAATCATCATCTTTTAAAAGTTGAGCATTTTTTATTTTTTCTATTTTTATAGCATGACTAATTTGGTAATTTTAATAAGTTATATTTGTTTTAGGTAGAAATTGTTAGTGTATAAAGTAGTAAATCTCTAGAGCTTTATTTAACACACAATGCTGAACTAAAATGCTTTTCTAGTACAAAACCTGACAAATGACAAATGTAATAAAAGACCGATTTTTTTCAATAAATAAAGGTTATTTTTAACTAAAGGAAGGACAATTTTGTAAAGACTATCATTTTTATACGCCATCTAATGGGATTACCAAATACTGTTTAAAGAGCACGTAGGTGAGAACAAGTTATATAATAGCATGCTATGCAAAAGCTTTTAAATTAGGTAGTACTCTATGCAGTGAATGTTAAAATTAACACACGTGGTTTCAGTTCAGAGATACAAAAAGCTATACGAAAGAGACAGACTAGCAGACAGGCACCAAGTTGTATTAACAGAATTATCACATCTAAAGGAAGAATATGAGAGTCAGTAGGGTCCAGAAATGTTGCCTTGACAAAGCATTAAACAGGAAAGACTGACAAATATTCAGTCAGCTTTAAAATTAACATCCAGATGGATGTGGACATCTGGTCTACTTTAATCCATTCTGCAGTTTGTAAAATATTTGAATTATATAATAGTATTTATTCTAATTCCATTCTTGCTGCATAAACTGACAGTTTTACTTCTGATAACCTTCTGTTGTAGGCATCATCTAAGATGGCCATCAAGGCTCCCTGTCTCTTGATAGTCACATCTTTGTTTGATCCATATCTCCTAATAGCTTGTGTCTAGTGAAGAGAATATAGCAAAAGTAATGGGACATCACTTCCAAGAAGGTTATTAAAAAAAAAAAGACCTTCATCTTGTTGGCATGTACTTTCTCTGGATCATTTGAGTGGTGGAATCAGGTTGCCATGTATTGAGCTGTCCTTTGTGGAATTTATGTGGCAGTTAACTACTGATGGCCTTTGGTTAATAGCTAACTAGGAACCAAGGTGCTTAGTCCAATACCTTTGAGGACCAAAGTAAGACTGGAACTAGATCCTGACTTGTTAGAAACCAGAGATGACTGCATCACTTGTGAACACCTTATTGCTACCAGGAGAGATGCAAAGCAGAAAACTCAACTAAGTTATTTCCAGATTCCTCACATATAGAAGCATGAGTTATCAAATGTTGTACTCTGTGGAGTTTTGAGGTAAGTTTTGAGCCACAATAGCTAATGTTTATTCTTTTCTGATAAGGAAAACATGCTAGCCATTGTTACAGGTAAGTATTTTAGTTCTTTTGACTTATAGTGTATTAATTAGTATACCAGACCATATTTCTAATGTTCTTTAAATTCTTTGGTTCAGTAGTAGTGACATACCAAGTTCAAATTTGGTTTAACTGTGAACATGTAGTACTAGAAACTACTGTTTACTACATTGCATGTTTTCCAAGAAAACAGACATAATTCTTTGCAAGTAGATCAGGAAAACATCAATAAAGCAGTCATAAACAATAACGATTTTAAGACACTATTTTTTCTCTAAAATGGAAAGCAATGAAAAAAAGACAAAATATGCTATCAGAAAAATATTCAATGTGAGTGAATAACTGCATTTAAAATGGTCTCTGTCTTTAGACACAAAGAATTTCAGAAAACATTGGAGTATTCTGAACTTACAATTTATGTTCACTGTAAGTTACAATTTGCCCTCAATACATATTAAATTCAAGGATATTGCCAAACTTTTTAATATAATTTCAAAAAATAAACACAAAATCTCTACAAATAAACATTTAAAGTATATTATAATAAATGTGCATATTTAGAAATGTGATAAACATTGATAATATGTATATTTCATGCCTACTATGAAATTCTACCCTTCGTTATGGTAACACAGGCCACTATTTCAATTAAAATTAATAACTGTGGCTGTGGTTGCCTTATTTTCCCATCACTAGAAATTGTGACATGAATAAAATTAACTTATGTCACCATATAGATTATATCCTGAATTAAGGTTAGATTTTAAAAGCATCATGAATACAAAAATCTATCTAGGCTTATGTCAAAATCACTTTATAATAAAATCTTTTATTTTCCTTCCATAAAGAAAATACACTACTCTTACTTTCAGCACTAATTCATAGTTGCATTTGTACAATACAAAATTGTTCCACCAAGTAAGTCTATTTTATCTTAATATCACTGATTTAATTATACCAACTTCAGCTACATCTCTTTTTTAGGGAAACTTATTGCCATAGCTATAAAAATATTTACTTGTAAATTTGGATAATTAATCTTGCCTGTTTTCCATCAGGTCATTGATAACATCACTATGTCTACATGTAGAGTTTACAACTGTATCAGTTCTGTTTTATAGGTATGGTTCTTTACTACTATAGTGCTGGGTGAGAATTATCTAAATGCTGTAACTCTAACCAGACACTTGTCACTATGTTATCAAATAAATGCCTTATGTGTTAAAAAATCATAATACACTTAAAACTTAAAATATTGGGTAGGACTAATATTACTTTGTTCTAACACACTTTATTGAGTTAATAATTCAGGTCGCTATTACATGAGCATTCTTTATCAAGTCTAAGGAAAAGTGTAATTTTTAGTTTTCCTTCATCAAAATAAGAATGTACTATGTGGCTTAAATAACTGTAAAGAATATCTATGCATCAGAGGAAAAAGCTAACAATGAAAGTAAGTTATAGTTGCTCTTTTGTTTATGACTCTATTCAGTACCATTTGATTACTTGAAAGGATTGGTATCCAACATATTGCCATAGGAAACAATATCATGAAAAATACATGTCTCTTAATGCAAGAGTTGAATTGACAGTTTGTCATGAGTAAAATCTGCAGAATCAACAAAGATGCAAAATAAATAAGCCAAAATATGAATTATCTAATATAGCACTATGTATTTTTAGCATTCTCTATTCTAATTTTTGTATATAATGTAGCACTGTAAATTTTTTGGTCCCTCTTTTATTATATTCACTTTAAGGGACAAAAATCAATGCTGAGTTATCCATCTTTTCTAAATGCTGCTGCTGCAAAAAAGTGCTACATTATGTTTACTCTATTAAAAAATGCATCAGGACATTCATTATAGTAAAGATGTTGAAAAACATTACCTATGCATTAACGCATAGTCATTTGAACATACTTTGCTTCTCACCATTGCATTTGCTACTCTTACTATTATAATCTTTTCTTTGGTTGGGGATAAGTGGCTTCACACTCTAGCTTTTTCAGAATAATAACAATATCAAGATTATGCAAAGAAAGTCTATATTTCAATGTAAAGCTTTATTTAATGGTGCCCAAAGTTGTGTCTCTTATCTGAATCTCCCATTCAAATCACCTCACTTTCAAACACCAGTTCCATATCCACCAAGGTGCTTACTCACTCTACAACTCTATCTCAATGCCTTTTGTCATAGCAAAGCCAAGAGTCCTAAGACAAACCTATCATCATTTAAAATAGTTTGGATCTCTTACCCAGATTCCTCTACTTTGAATTACCAACCTCTGCTTTCATTCGTTAAGTCCTGCAGTTTGTTTTCCACCCTGAATTTCAAATACAACTTCCCACTATTTCTAGCACAATAACAGAACTAGAATACTCATTATCACATTTCCAATTTCACTCATTCTTCATTGTCACTCTGTATCAATATCTTTGATACAATGTTTATATTGAAGTTAGGACAAAACAAGGAGAACCAAATTTGTTTTTATAATAAATATTATTTAGAAATCTGCCCAGTATCATACAGAAGAATTCATAATACTGATATCTATCTTCAAAAGTCATAAATGCTATGGCTATTTTTTATAGCCAAATTATAAAAACACTCTAAGTGCCCAAGGACAGATGAGAGAATAAGGAAGACATGGTGTATATATATGCAATGGAATAGTATTCAACTATCAAAAAAAAAAGATAAAATGTTCCCATTTGGAAACAATTTGGGTAGAGTTATGCTAAGAGAAATAAATCAGAAGGAGAAAGGCAAATTCAGGATTATTTCACTCATATGTGGATTATAAGAAGTATAGCAAAGAACAGACAAAAACTAACAAATCTTTGAAATTTAATGGCAGACCTTAGACCAGCAGATGGGGAATATGGGATAAGATGGGAACAAGGAAAGTAGGGAACTAATTTGATTATGGCAGATTTCTGTTGCTTTGGTTATAGACATTGTGTGATAATACACGCTTAGAGAGGTGTTAATATCCCCCTAAAATATATAGTATTGTAAAGCAATATTACCTCAGTAAGCAACATATCAAGGTACTAGCCATTCTTAGAATCTTACATCCAATTTTTTCTTATTAGTGATTTTTTTCTCTAATCCTAACTGGTTAAATGAGAAGGAGGCCTAGTGTGTGAAATTTCATGTGCCTTCATTAGAGAAATTTACAAAAACCAGTAAAAAGACTGTGAAATTTTAACTCAATGCAAACTTAAACTTTATTAACCTATATAAGCCATTAAGAAAAAATAAAGACATTGAGATTATTAACACAAGCAAATATCATTTTATCATAATAATTATCAAATAGAGTACTTATTAATCTGTTAAAATATGAATTTCAAAAGTAAATGTAAAACCATAGCATGGAATAAAATTTAAACATTATACTTGATGATGTATGGGAATAATTTATAGTCTAAAATCTCCCCATCCAGTACTCTTTCTCCCAGGGAGAAATAAATAAAGAATGAGAGTCAGATCCAATAATTTGTAGTCATCATTCATCGTTTTATAGGTATAATTAGTAAGCTTAAGTGAAACTATGTTTGGAGATTTACTGTCTCTGGAGTATGATTATACATGAATTAGAAGACTACATATTTACATCACACTATATAAAAATAAAAACTATATAATGAGAAATTGGCCAAATCAAAAAAAATAAAATATCTTAAAAACTTTATCTGAAATGAATCAAAAATAACTAGTTTATCTCTTATTCCTTTTGGAAACAGATGAATAATCCCTCAGAATATGCGGTTACAAATAATCTCCTTAACCCATATTGCTAAAATTGACATAAATATTTAAAATTCACATTTTGCATGAGTTGTTTAAATGAATACCTTGAAAATCTAATGAGTATAATTTTCAGTGTCCAACTTTAAAATTACTGAAAGATAAGAATGTGTCACATATGGAAAAACATTCTTTGGCTTAAAATAAAAATTTTAAATACAAATAATATTTTAAATGTTATCACTAATTGATACTAAAGCAACTACTATCACATTAAATTTATGCATAATTATAAAAATAGCAAATTCTTTTTAGCACTTAGACTCTAACAGACATCAGTCTATATTTGTTACATCTATTAACTAATTCATTGTATCCTAACTATAACACTGTGAATTGGATATGACTGTATTTACGTTTTAAAAGCTAGGAATCTCCAAATTAAAGCTTTAATTTACACAATTTTTATTCAGATTTTAAATCATAGTGTAGAAATGTGAAGCTAGCAGTCTTAGTAAAGAATGCATGTATCCCAATGGACCATGGAGCTACTGGGTATGTGAGTGTGTTTGTCTCTACTCACAAAACATAAGCTGTCTCTGTTACTTAGGCAGTATAAAAATATCTGTATAAAACTCAGCATAAAAATAAAAAAATATAAGTTTTAGTAATTAAAGTAGCTACCAGACTTACCACTTGAATGAATGAATGGTAGTTTTGACACTTAGACCACGGTACTCACTCGACTGCTCTTTCAGCACCAAATAGTCTTCTTCATGCTATTTTAATCCTTTAGAAGTCTTTATTATTTTGTCACTGATTAATAATAATCTTTGTAACCTAATGGTTTTCTTTTTCTTTTTTATATTAAAGGAACTTCACAAGAACCTGTAAATTCTGAGTGTGGCTATAGGACAGGAAATAACACTTGTGTAATGAAAATGAGTTTTTACTTCCTAAAGATGAATTTTATAGGAGACCGAAGTCAATTTGATTGACTTTATAAGATACTAAACTTTACATGAAAATAACTACATATTTGCATTTTGAATCTTACTTCTTATAAATGTATGTCACCCTCATTATGTAGATTAACATATAGCCACTCCAGAAATTATCATGATATAAATAGTTTTATATCATGTAGGAGCCAGGCATTTGGAATCAAACGAAACCCATGGATCTGAATTCAAAGTTTGATTCTAAGAAATTTGCTGTATGTCCACCTCAGTGTCTTTGACTTTAAAGTGGGGATGCTGTGAAGATTGATAAAAATAATGTGAAAAACTCTACATATTTAAATTGCTTTAGAAATGCCAGCTAAAGTTCTTGTCATGTCCTGAGTCACTGCTGCATCAATGGATGAGTACCATTAACAGATCACCAATTTCCCTTCCCCTATGTTTTTTTAACTTCTAGGCTCTCTAGTCACATTTATCCTCAGTTCTCAAGAAGATATATTTACTTGGCACTTGATGGAATTTTGCATTTCATCCCTTCCAAGGCACGTTCTTGGTTTTCACTATGATCTCTTAGTTTGTGAGAGGAGAAACCCCTGCTGCAATTCTCCAGCAGGCACATTTAGAATAAAGTTGGAACCGTAGACCTTCTGCCAGAAAATATTGTAAGTCAATCCAACAGTTGTTAATAATAGCAAATGGATTTTAATGGACTAATTTCTTTAAATCAGTTAAAATATTTTCAACCAATGAACCATTTCCCAAACAATTAAACATACTGATTTTTCTCAAATGTACCCTCTAGTTGCCCACTATTTCAGCCATAAAAATAGCATTACCACTGAAATAAATGATCAGGGTTTTGTATATCCTACATTTAAAACTAAATAGCTACATTCATTTATGCATTTACCAAATGCTTTGCCACCTTTGACAAAGTGAAATTAGACTTTCTTTTTTTTTAAGTGTTGCTGTTGTTAAAATGATACTGAATGCAAATAATCAGTTTGTTTTTCAGCTGTTTAAGTCTAAAGAGATTTTTTGAATACTTCAATTATAAAAACATTTAAAACATACAAACTTGTGCAATTTTTATTTTAATGAAGATGAGAAGTTCATTAAAGAAGATAAATATTTCATTAGATGTTAAATAAAACAAAGAGATTTTTTGGCTTCTCTCAGCACAAAATTCCTTTGAAAGATTAATTAATACATGCAAATTATGCAAATTAGACCCATGCAAATATTTTATGAAGACAATTAAGGGAACCATTAATTACTGCTTTTTTTGCTTCAGTGAGATTCATTCATTTAATTTTAATTTCACTTTAACTGTTTTGATGTATAATCTTGCAGCTAAGAACTTTATCTTTCCTGGCGGGTCACTTAAACTTATAAATTTCATCAAGTGAGCGCACAGAAATCTGTAAAGATATTCTCTAGACTATGTTTAGTATCAAGAGAAATTTCTGACACAATGCACTCCCAGAAACAGGGAAACTGGAAGGGAATGTGAGCTCATTCTTGGACAAGGTTCAACTGCTGGAAAAGCAATTAATTTGCTTTGGCTGTGCTAATATAGGGGAATTAGAAAGTGTGACACAAGACAAATAGAAATAATTAGTTCTCCAAAATGATGTTCTCATTAATATGGTTCGAACAGTAGAAATAAAAAACATTATTGTGGCATGTCTGCATTCTGCTCTATCCATGGGAGGTGGAATAATACAACATAAGCATTTTTACATTTTTAGTCTAAATGATGATGTTTTATTTTTTACTAAAGAAAAATTTAAGCAGAGTGCTATATATCTAAAATACCTAAACATATATACTTATCAAAATTGATGACAAACTGTCCATCATCATGTGTAGATGTACCAATATTTTATTTTACTAATTCCTATTATTTAATGGATAGACTTTACAAACAGATGCTCTTTTTCTGAAATTTAAATATATTTCAAAGTGCTTTCATTACCTTTGAAATACAGATAACATAGCTCAAAAAAACTTAAAAATTGCAACTATGTTCTATCTTAAAGAAGTGACTGAGTATTTATTAAAAATTCTCCTAGGTACTTAAACTGTCTGCACTTAAACTCCAAAAGAGGAAATAGGCTTTTGTGACCATGAACAACTTAATCTATATTACTAAATAGGAATCATAAGCTTTCTAAAAGTTATAGACATTTTCCATAGTTACGACCTCAGTGAGCAAGTTAATATGATAGTATGGCCCACAAATTTTTCTCTTGGTGATGAAGGTAAAAAAAAATCTCAAAGAAAATATATATTTTAAATATTTTTTTTCTTAAATCCCAGGATGATAATATACTGCCTGATATTAAGAAATATATGTATTGAATATAACAAAACAAATTTAAAATTGTCTATTCATAATAATAAAATGTATATATAATGTACATATATGCATATATATGTGTATTATATATAATATATATTATTAAAATTACAGTCTTATTTTCAATCTGTTTTCTAATATTTCTCTTAGTCTATAGCCAGTCACTGTTATTATGATACCATGTAAAGTTGAAAGTGGACATATATTACTATTGATATCTGTTGAGGTTTTAAATGTTTTCTAAAAATAGAGCTTGAAAATTAAATTTTCTTTTTTATAAAGATAATCTCATTTCATGCATCTTGAAGTTTCTAAATTTCCTCAATTTGCTTTGCATACTTACACTCATATATATGTTACACCTTATATTAAAACTAGAATCACCTTTGGATTTCATTCATGTATTACATTTAATCACTCTTCTAAATCACTAATTATGATATCTTGCTAAAATGGATCTAGCCTTGGTTTGTAGGGTCTGCTGATAATATCTTTCTGTTTACATTTATTACTGTACTTTGATTCTGGTCTTCAGACAATATTCAAGTCAAGTCACAACCATGTCCATAACAAGACAATTTAAGTCCATTTTATTAATTTAATCTAAGTCAACAAAATTTTACCATATTTTCCATTAATGACTGCTGTGTTTCAAAGCTTAAATATCAATTCAGTTGTACCATGTCCATATTTCACTCTAAATCTTCAGTTCCAATTAATTATTTCTTACATTGTGTAGATCCTTTGAACTCTTACAGCACTTCTCACCTATTTTCTTACTTTACCAGCTTTTCCCACTAGCTAATATTGGGTGATGGAGTAAGAGTTGAAACCACTTCAGAAAACCTCATGATATGTCACAATTCAAGACAAGCATATAAGAATGATGATGTTTTTTATAAGAACCCATATCTTAGAAAATTAGATAGTAAAAAATACATGGAAAATTGTTTTATATAATTTTATTACATTTTGCTACTATTTTGAGCAATATTGTACTTATTTTGAGCAATATTATACTGTCCTATGTGTCTAATTCCATGTATAGCTAGTTTAAATTGTGTTAGAAACCATTTCCAACAAAATTAAGACAGGACATTATATTTGGAAGTTAAGCATATAAAATACAAGATTTATTTAGTTATATAATTTTAAAAGAAGAAAATGTAAATACTAGCATTAGAAAATGTTTGAAAGTTTTATAAAATATATATTCTCATAAGTATCTCTGAGTTTTTCTTTTTAATAATAACTCTGATTGTCTAGTTAAATGAGTAGTTAACAATGACCTATGATAACTATAGAACAATAGACTGTTTATTGGTTACTGCCTGCAATCAATATCAACTTTTGTTCAACTTAATCAATGGTGTCTTAAATTGATTTGCTGTATTGAAATACTGCCAAATACCAGGAACCAGTGCCAAGATACTAGAAATAAATTATTGGGTTTTTTTTATAGTTAAATGATTCAAATATTTATCTTTTAAAACCAAAAAAAGTTTGAGGCAATTTATATGGTGATTACATATTTAAAAGTGACTAGACAATAGTCAATATGCAGTACACACAGCCTAGAAACCAGTTTTAAGTAGCTTCTCCTTTTTATTTTTCTTATGAAAGCTTCCTCTTACCCACTTTTTTCTCAATAAAGACATTTTACATATGGAAAATTAGGGTAAGTTAACAAAAATGTTGTCAATTTATGTAAATTTTTACTGTGGGACTAAACATTGAATTATAAAGATATTTTGTCTTCCTCAAAAGGGTGAACAATATACTGGAGTAATAATAACTTCAGTGTCTACCAGTTGCTACGTGCTGTAGTAACTATGTTAACTCTTTATTAATAAAATTTAAAATTAGCAGTTAAAATTTAACTGCATTCACATTACAGCCCAGTATGTGCTAAGTGCTTACATGGATCATTTTATTTAATCCTAACAACAACACTTTTAGGTAAAACATGTACAAATGGGAAAAAAAAATTAAAAGTGAAGCCGAGATTTGAATCTAAATCTGATTTCTAACAACAGTTCATAATTGCTAGGTTTTATAAAGGTACCTAAACAACCTCCACTCCTGCATTAAACGTATGGCTATTTTTTTAAAGTTTTAGAAAAGGAAATATGTACAGTAATAATATGAAATAAAACATAAACAGTACTCTCATAAATTTCTTAAAAGTGGTAAGTTTAAATAAGGTTTAATATAGAACCTTTACAGTATAACCATCTTGTGGTATTATTTAGCTTCATCGCTGTTAAAAACACATAGTTTCAAAAGAAATGAAAAGGCTCTTCAAATTATATTTTGTTAAATCAAAACTGAAATCTTATCTGAAGTCTTTTATCAAATATGGTTATTTTACTAATTTCTATTATTGTCATTTCATATTCCTCACATATCTTGAGATTTCTGGAAATGTATAAACAAGTAATTAAAACGAAGAGTTAAAATGGAAGTATTTTTTCACAATTTCCTACTAGTAGTTATTACTACTATTGCTACTAGTAGTAGTAATAAGATGCAGACCGTTTTGAATTTTTTAAATATTGATAAGGTATAATTATCCAACATGGCTGCTGAGGCTATAGGGAGATATCCTTGAAAAGTGAAATGTAAATTAATGCAGCAAGGCATGGAGGAGACAACTAGAACTTTGAGTCTTACCATCTGGTTTAAAAAATGAGCAATTGTACTGACTTGTAACTCAAATGTGGAAATGCTAATTAGCCACTCTGAACTTTAGTTATCTTAGCTTTAAGTTAAATTATACAAGGAAGGTTCAATAAATATCAGCTCCAATACACCTCTTTATTTTAACAAACAAAAAGTTCTGCATTCACTGAGTGCTAGAATATTTGACGTAAGAATCTTGATAAAAGATATAAATTCCACTCATAAAAATGATCTACATTATGATGCTTTGGAGCCATACATTACTAAACAAATAATAATAATAATTAGATATATATTTAAAGAACAGAGAGGGCATATTTTAGATTAATCCTAATCTGAAAATGGAAGGAGATAGGGGATGTACAAAGCAACTGGACTAAGTTAAAATTCCCAACTATCAAATCAAGATACAACTTCTAACAGGTCTTGTATTCTCACTCTGTCTTGGCTTCCTCATTAGCAAAATGAAGTAATGTAACTTAATTTCAAAGTTCTTTCCCAGCACTAACACATTAACATCATAATTGCGTGCTTGGACTAACATCGGTGGTCAGTAAATATCTGTGGAAATATGAATAATTTTTAAATTTCTCATGAGTCTTCAAATATCTCAGAAAGAAAATATTTTTCAACTTGAAAAAAAGATTGTTAAAGTATAGGCAAGTCTTTTATGTATTTTTATTGGAAGAATATTTGGTTTTCTATTATCTGAAATCAGTCAAAAAGAATAAAAGCCAACTAGTTTTGATTATGGCTATTGGATGTAAATAAAAGAAATATACTTCCAAGTGAAGTTATATTTTTCAAGCACATCTTGCAGATAGTCTAAGGTGTCGGAAGAACTATGGTCCATATTCCCATTGATTTGAACAATTACTTGTTGGTATAAGACAATAGGTTTTTCCTTAGAAAGAAAAAGCAAAAAGTTACTCTTTTGAAAGTGAACTCTTAGGTTTTTTGGAAATTTTAGGAGAGATATACATACAACAGCACTAACCTACATTTCTTTCACATGAGAGTTTATGCTTATAATTGACCAATTAAACAACATACAGAGAAGACTCAATAATTTGAAATAATAAGAAACAGATCAGAGAACAACATGAGGTTGATATATGTTAAAACCAAGTAAAGGAAATATTTAAGAAACATGACTACGGTATGTTAAATGACAAGTACATTTAAAATGAAAAATTGAATTCCAGGGGATATTCACAGACTCTAAATCTTATGTCACATGCAAGAAGAATGTAGCATAGAAATGCACAAAGAATAAACACACTATTAATTCAGGTATTTGATATGAACATCAAACTACCAGAATTTATAATTCTGACTTTTACAGGCAGCATCATATTATTCTTTATTTTCCCTCATAAGACTCTCCAACTAATTCTGATCAATGTCAGGACAATAAGTGCTGTCCACATCCAGAACAAACATAGGTGATAATTCATCAATGGATTGCTACATGCATTCAGGGATATGTAGTAGCAGCAAACAACCAATGCAACACAAACGTTCAATGCATTCATGTGCATGTGTCAAATATGCAAGTACTAAGATACTGAAAAAAATGGATGGTTGATGCTCTGTATGGCCCCCATCCAGAGAGAGGAAGACATTGAGTAAGGAACTACAAATGCAGAGCATATTATTTTGGAGAACAGAAATTTGCGCTAAATAACCCTACAGGAGGAAGTAAACTTATGAAGCAAGTAGGTGCTTCAGGGACAGGTAGGTATAGGGTCTGGAAAACATTCCTGGAAGCAGTAAATTTTAAGATGAAATTTCAAACAAGTGTAAGTAAAGTCAGGACAAAAGACAGACAACACCTGATAGATGGAGAAAGATGGGACGTTTTTGGGAAATTGAAAAAAAAAAAAAAATCCAGTATGACAAGAACAGAGAGTGAGCGGGCAGGGATGCGTTTGTGTGGGGAGGCTGAGGGAAGAAAATGTCAAGCTCCTTTCTCCCCTCATTATATATTAAGGGGCAAATTTTACGGACGAATGATGGTATCATAAGGAAAGAATTCAGGAGAAGCAGGTTTGCAGAGAAGGGAGGAAGATCCTTTTGAATATGTGCAATGGACTCTGAGTTCCTGTGAGAAAATCAAGCAAAAGTTGGATAGTATTTGGAGCTCATAAAAGATGTCTGCTGAGCTGGAGATAATTTTGTTAACTGTCAGAACATATTAATTAAATAAACCTCCTAGATGTGTGTCTTTGCCCTGGGATAGAGAATAAAGAGACTAGAACTCAGCTGAAGAGATCCACAATAGTGGTATCTATTTGACTGTCTATAGTGTGTGGAATTGCACATACATGTGTGCAGAATGGATTTTGAAGGATATTTATTGACTAGACGAAAAAACTGTTCAGTCATATTTGTACACATGCTGTACATTCAAAGGATATTACAAAAAGCTTAGAAGTTAAATTTTTCATAGTACAACATGACATAAAAATCAGTAAGATTAAAGGTATGAGAGATAATCACCCTACAATTCAGTTCCTGAAACAAGTTGTTTTTAATTTTTCAATTTTTAATATCTTCATATCACCATAAAATTTATGAATTTTGAGTTGTCATAAATGTTAGAAATGAAAAATCACAGAGAATTTTCAATATTAATTTGCTTTCCAAGAATATTTTCTAAACTGCTTTCTCATTTCTTCTTCCCCTACTCTGAAGTTTTACAGAAATGGTAGAACAAAATGATATGAAACAATGTTTAATCTAAAATGAGGTACTTATTTGGGTGCAATTACTTGGTACTTGAGAATTCTTAAGTACCCGAATGCTAGCTGACTAGCTCTTGGCCAACCACTGGTAATTATTTATTGTCCAAATATTAAATATAAGTACATGGTGAACGTAAAGATATGTGGATGTCCTTTGTCTTTCTATTAAATTTAGTTTATTTTGGAATAGAGAATAATTTCAGCTAAGGTTGGATTAGGAGTAAGGGAAAGTACAGATTATCATGACACCTGGGTTTGGGGACACCAAGACAGATGGTGAAAAGTTGTGACTGATCATTTTTGAGTTGTGAAACAGTAGGTATTCATGACTCCCCAAATGCTTACTGCAAATCACCTCCCAAATGAGTGCTGATTCTTTCTCCTTTGCCTCCCCCACTCTTGTGCTTAGACTTAGTATTTATGTAAATAAAGTCTTTTTTATTTGTGAATTTTGTTACCTTTATTAGCTTCCAAATGTATTATTGGGCTCAAAGTTTTTAAAAACAGAATCTTCAAAGAACCGAGCTTATTTAGTGAGGTAAAGGAGCACAGTATGATCTGCTTTTGAAATCATGGGTTGTTTAACAGCTGGCGAAACAAACACCATTTTATCAACTAGCTGAGGAACAAAGATTTATCTATGCCTTTTAAAGTTACATCTGTGTAAAACACATTTATCTAATCAAAATTATGAATATTTTTAAGTGTTTTATACAAAGTTGTCTATTTTGAACAATATAAAACCAATGAAAGTATTTAAGAAGTAAGTTGTTAACGATTATTCACATTAGACTTAGGGAATATCTTTTTAATTGACAGACTGAATGAAAGATGAATGAATTAAATCAATGTATAAACAAGCCCATTATAATTTATATTGGACTTTAAATTCCTATGTATAATTGTTATTTAAGTGTTTTTTCCTTAATTACAAAATTATTTGAGTGAGTTTTCTATGTTTCCTAGGAATAGCATTCTGGATAGCAATAGGCAGGCAATGTTATAGTTAAATTTTCTCCTCAGAATAAGCAAATCATTATAGAAATTGAGAGAAGTTAATATTCAACCTGTGAAGCAAGGCTTTATACATATTAAAGTGTATATTTGAGGATATATGAATTAAAAAATTCAAATACGAACAACTATAGTTTTATTGATTACTAAAATGTTATTGATAGCAGTCATAAAATATATGTCACCTAGGTAAAAATGTTTGATCATTGCCTGATCAATTCTTGATATTAATGACACCTCGTACTTACATGCAGGACATATTCTCAATAATTTTTGTTAAACTGAACTCTGATCACCTTGATTATTCTGTAGATTGCAGATAATTTATATATCACATCTACCCCGAGACTCATGTGCTTTCTTAGACCAATTTGGACATCAGCTAAGTTAGTACATGCACACACAAATCAGGACTGATCCTTACATGGAATTTATTGAGGTTATTATGCCTGATAAAAGGGTCTGGCTTTGTTGTAAGTTATTTACTGTTACCACATGCAATTTTTTTTTTAAAGATACATAGCACAAACCTTGTGGTTTCAATAATATTATACACACGCACACATAAATTTAGCTAAAATCTATAATGCTTTAAAACACAAAGTTTTTCTATACCTACAATTGCATTATATTTGTATATCCATAGAAATGTCAAATAATACTATATGATCCAAGCTTTAAGATTTAAAAAATAATATTCTTGGTCTCAGGTAAAACAGATACAGGGCAAAAAATATATAATATTCTTTTTTGAGGATTGTTTCCTCCTGTTTTTGACTATTTTAATTTATTATGATCATGCATGATCATGATAATTTACAAAGTTGTATTTCCTTTACACTAAACTAAGAATGACATTTTTTGGAGCTGATTAAGTAACACAATTAATGTCAAACAATATACCAAAAATGATTAAGCTTAGAATGCAAAGTAAAAGCAATTGGGAGGATTATAGCAGTTAATCATTTTAGGCTTCCCTTTGAAGAAGAATCTTCATTTAAAATAGAAAACAAATGTTTTTACTGTTTAGTATTCATGTTGTTAGATTGAGTTTGTAGTCTAGAATAGATTTAGACTATATGCTGCCTTCAGATTTTGCTCTTTCCTAGTATTGTGATCTGGACAATATGCATATTGAGCTCTTCTATGTGTTTAATACAACACCCTTTGGTATTCTAGGTATGTTTTTACCACCAGCAGATTTGTGTTATCAAAATGTATATAACAGCATACAAAACATTTGAAAAATCCCTATAAAACTAAACAATCTTATTTATTGTTCTCATTCAACTCGTCTATTTTGCATATATCTTGCTTGCAGTGACTATCACAAAATGAGAAGAGGATATTTTTAAATGTTAAGAAGTACCTATTTGGCTAGTAGGTATGATTTTATTCATCAAGAATAGAACTTTTAAACCTTCCTGCATTAGAATGGCCTTTAAGCATTCAATAAAACACATTTACTATGCCCAAAATTAAATCATACATTGTTTAAAATTAATTATTCCTTTTTAATTGCATTGTATAAACAGAA
Organism: Galemys pyrenaicus; assembly: GCA_019455555.1. Taxonomy (NCBI): domain Eukaryota; kingdom Metazoa; phylum Chordata; class Mammalia; order Eulipotyphla; family Talpidae; genus Galemys; species Galemys pyrenaicus. Next base: position 3,054,470 of record JAGFMF010011655.1, on the reverse strand, counting down.
ATGACCTGTTAATTTAAAGAAAATCTATCAGCACAAAATGAATTCACTCATATAAACAAGCAAGATGAACTTGACCTTGTTTGAACTTGTTTTGATGTGGCCCAGATGGCAGGCTACATGCTTGAATAGCAGGCTAAAGCTGAGGAAAAACTCATATAGCAAGATCTAGATTTATAGCCTTTTGCAAATTCCTACCTTGTATTGTCCTTTCAGCATCTGTTCTGCCGCCACTGCGGTCAGCTTCTATCTCTGGGGTCAGAGAGTCTAAAAGCACAGAAAGGTAAGAGTGACACATATTTCATTTGATTCCCATTGTCCTTTAAAAAAAGAGCAACCTGTTACTTTAGTGCTGAATTAAAATTACATAAATCTTTGTCAACTTGCAAAGGTTGAACAAAGACCATAACCAAAAGAATTGTCAAAAGATTGAATGATACGTAAGCAACAAAAATTGATTTTAAAAGTGGCTCAGGGTAGTGAAGTTCTGAGATTAGTATTTTGTTATATTTTATTAGAGACAGGTTTGGTTAAACAGAGAGCCATGCCCGGTCTCAGATATTGGAGTTAAGTAACAAAAAGATGTTAACACCTATGAAATAAGGCTTTCTTCCAACACCAGCGATTATTCGATCTACCATGCTTTCAGCTACAAGCAGTTTAACGAATCACAAGGCACAGAAATATACAAAGCCACAAACACATGTCTTTTGAGTACTATAAATGAAAATTAGTTACTCATGCATAAAGATGCACCTTACCATTTAAGACCCTTAGGCTATCTGTTGAAGCTGCCTGTTTTAGTGTTTGTTCTGCTTGCTCACGCCGTTTTGTCTCAAATTCAAGGGCTTCCTGCAATTTTCTCTTTGCCTTCTTCTCTTTCTTTAGCCTCTTTTGAACGATGGCTAGAAAAGAGTATATGCATAGTAAAAGTTTTTTTTTATAATGTCCAAACTTACAAATAGTCTAGATTTTGTTTATATATATATATATATATTTCCTGCTGGATAGAGCACACCTGAACAGAAGTTCATAAAACCTTATGTTTTTAAATTCCAGCAAAATAGTCAGAGGCCAATTTTTATGTAGCCTTGAAGAGTATGAGAATGCATTTAATTGTCAGATGTAAAGATAGATCTAATAAGAAGCTAATTTTAGTAAATATGGATATTCCCAGGTAAATGAGACCTAATTAAGTGAATTGGTGGCTTAATCTCTACCATCTAGTGAGAACAGTGCAAAGTAGCTTGAATTGTAAACCTTCATTAAGTGCATTTCCTGTCACTTTATATGGCTCTAATATTGAGTAACAAATGGGAATACTTGTTTCTATAAGTGCTTTGTAAATCAGTTTTCCTCTGGTTAGGTTATTCATATTTATTTCTTAAGTTTGGAAAGTGCAAAAATATTATTTATAAAGAGAAAGAATATTAGCAATTATAAACAGAAAAAATTTAGATGAAGCTACTGTAATTGGTTCAAAGATATTTTCTTTATAGAAAATTTATATGTCCTATAATATTATAAGAAAATTGTATATTTACTTTGCAAGATTCTGGTAGTTAATAAAACTTTACCGCTAACAGTCATGCGGTACTACTAGCAATAATATGCTGGTTTGTAAAATAGATTATCATACAAAAAAAATGATATACTTTCTTTTTAATCTCTTATATTCAATCTAAATCTTTGTACATAAACAACACATAATATTTATAACAAATGTTCTTCACAAAGCATATGTTAATTGTACTTAGTATGTACTTTCAGTACAATAATTATTTTAACTTTCACAATATATACATATTAAGCAGTAGCATATAGAAAGCATACATGTAATTCTCTTTGAAATAGTTTTTTTTTTCAATATTTGATAAATATTGTGGATTAGAAGGTGACAGAAGGAAATCCTTTTGGTCGTTATCATAAAGCGTAATCATTCTAAGTTTAAATTTGATACTTTACTAAAGTCTAAAGAACAATACTTTTATTTAACACACTAAGTACTCAAAACATATAGTAAGGATCTAATATTCAAATAAGATTTTAGTTTCAATTTCTCATTTCTGCAAACCCTATCTCTTTACCATTATTAATGCTGTTAAGAGGGCAGACCACTGATTGCTGTGTTCACTGTGTCTGAAATTATATATTAACAGAAACTGTTTTATCAAAATGTATATTGGCTACAGTCTTAGAAAAAAAATCATTAAAACCAGTTTCAAATCAAGGCTAATTTCTTTGTTTAGTTGTATGAAAAGCATATGATTATCTTAACCAAATTACTTCTCTTCTTTTTCTCTTGCTAAAGAGTGTTTATAAACCTCTTTTGAAAAAAAAAACAGTAATTTCTGAATTATTTAAATGGATTGTACATTACTATAGCACTAAAAACTCAGTACCCAGTGTCTCGCCATTGACCACTAATTGTTTCTTCCTGCGTGATTGAACCAAATGGGATTGCCATGTTTTCTCTTCAGGGTAATACACTACTTCAACAGATACATATGTAATAAATAATTATTGATAGCTATTACCTTCATTTTAGTTTTCACAATTAATTAAATGAGAAGCTCAAGCAAGGCATGCTCTGTTAAATGTTTTGCCCTCTAGTGGTTGAAAGAATGAGAGACTATAAATCTTGCAACAGGTTTGAACCAAAAAAATTCTGAAGGTCTATCAAAGAAATAAAGGGTTGTATTAGGAATTCAAATATCTCCCTGTAAGTCTTGTCCAAAAAGAGGATTCTAGAAGTGATTTAAAAAAAAAATTAAGACATGGCTATCTCATGGAAGATGGATCCAAATAATAAATTCTGACCAAACTTCTGTATTCACTTAATTCATTCTGTTATCAATGCCTATCTGGTTTTGATTATTTTAGTGCCTCAATCTATATGAAGCCCCATTATTTAGAACTATGTTCTACACCTGGGGTGACGACCTCTCAAATTAATATCCTTACAGGAACCTATATTACCTGTTGCTTCTAATAAAAAAAGAAAAACTTAGGGAGTCCTTAAGTCCCAATCTTAAAAGGAAAACAAACTGATTTTTAAATGGTCATGTCAGGGGCCTCCCTCTAGATAAAAAGGGTTAAGCACTGCACTATGAAGCATCCCCAGTTACTGCAGCACCATTTCAGTCCCAGGCCAAGGAGGTCCCCACACAGTGCAGCAGATGGACGCAGCAGATCTCTCCTGTCTCTCCCCTCAGCAGTGTACTTCACTCAATCTTCCCTGTTCTGTTCGCCACTCTGTCTCTGGTGAATCCTCTCACCCCCCCCACACCTCTGGCCTGTGCCCAGTTCTTGTATGCATAAATAAGTAAATCTTAAGAAAAATAAATGGCCATGTCAAACAAATTAAAGGATAATATATGGAGTGTTTATATTTGATAATTTTTAAGTGAGAGAAAACAAATTCTCCTTCCAGAATACTTGGGAAAATCTTATAGTTGAGGTAGAAGGGAAGTTGGTTGTAAAAAAAAAAAAAATCTTCAAATTTATACATAATATAAACGTACAAATAGGAATGACCTTCATAATCATCTGTGCATGCAGTTATGGTAAAAAGTATGTTAAAAGATACAATTCATAGATTAGTAATACTATTTTTACCTAATAAAAATCCATATTATTACTCTAATGTGTATTTGACCTTATTGGATAAAAATGAGGCATTCATAAAGAAACTTATACAAACACTCAATTTTGGTCATTTGTTCAGATATTCATCATCTTTGACTTCAGTTGATAAATATCTTCCTAAATTTGTTTCACTTGAATAATCAGTACTTTCTATTTTAGCTTTACTTAACTTAAATTTTTCAAAGGGTAACTGTGAAGGAATATAGAAATTTTCTTCACGGTTGTCATCTTATCAGAGTTCATTTTTATCTTAAAATTATGAATTTGTTAAGCTCTATAAACAAAGATACGTGGTTAAGGACATAAAGGATAAATCTAAATTTCCTGACATTTGAACAGAGAAATCATGTACTTTGTAGATAAAAAAATTCAGTAAGCCCAGAATTCAAATTCCGCTCTGAACTTTAGTTGCAAGTAAGTTAACTATTAAAACTAGTCTCATATTAAATCATCAGTCATAGTATTATGTTGAATATTTTATAAAAAGCTTTAAACTTATTTGGAAATACCTCTATTCTTTTGTTCCATAGCCAACTGCTTCTCAAGTGTTTCCCTTAGTTCTCTTTCCCTTAAAAAATCCATCTTCAGCTCTGTTTTTTCCAGTTGGACCTGTTTTTCTTGAGCTCTGGCATTATCTATGGCAACTTTCAAGAGACCCTGTACAAAGAAGGCATTCAGAATTGTAATATTTTTGTACAAAGCACATTTCACTCATTACTTAAAAGCATTTTAAAAGGAAATAACCTACTTATCAAATTCTTCAATTCTTGTTGTGTATTCACTCTGTTCTCCCTAAAGCACAAAACCTCTAAATCAAATGAATTTTTTTCAGAAGACAAATACTTATGGAATGCAGATTAAAAAGTCTCTGATTAGAATACCTAGATCTAAAGCTAAATGAAAGCAGCACACAGACATATCAAAAAATAACCCAACTTGTCTCTACATCAGATACCTAGTTGTTTTTGTTGTTCTCTTGAATGTTTTCCTCAGGATTTTTATATGACTCATGGCTTTATTTCATCAGGAACCACACAAGAAAAGCCTTCTCTTACCATTCTATCTAGACTAACTCTCCAAGTCCATCTTGGTATTGCCTCTGGAGAATAAGCCATAGCATTCATTATTATGTACTATCACCATTTATTTATTTGTTTCCTGCTTTATGTGTCTCCACTAAAATGTAAGCTCCCTGAAGTAGGGGCACTATCTCTCATTTGGTAACGTATCACCAAGATCCAGAGAGTATTTACAGTTTATATAAGATATAAAAATCATATAAATAAAAATTATATTTGTATACATTGCTTGAGATATATATTTAAGAGATCCAAAACTTAGTAACTAAAGAGCAAATATTTTAAAATCAATCAAAATGGTTAGGAGAAATAGAGGATGACCTTTGAGGGACTATTTGATAGCATTCAAGATGGTAAAAGCAATGTACTCATTTATACTACTGATTATACAATCCTTTTTATATAATTTGATTTTGTATATAATTTGATATCACTTGCATGTCAATTAAAAATAGTAGTAGTTTGAGTTTGATATTTTAAAATAAGGACATGAAACTATAGAAAACATTTTGTTACAAAATATATAAAAAGTATTCATAACTTTTAAGTAACTTTAGGAGATTATTGATGTGATTATTCATAAAATTAAGGCTGAAATTTTTATCAGTATCAAATCAGCAACACAAAATGTTATTTTGAAGTAGAAAATATTTTGTCTCACAAGAGCTCTTGGAACAAGTGGATATAAGATGGGATTTTTCAGTGAAATTATAAATGAGGTGGAAGTTGGTGTCATTTGGAGATATGTTCTAGGATCTGACCCCTTTGCAAGAGACAACATAAGCAGCTTAGCATCGAAATTTCAACCCCAGCTTGACTTAGAAGCCAATAGTTAGGTGCCCTTAGTTCAGACCATTAAGGTTGTCCTGAGACATTTTTTATTCTCTTTTCAAGCACACCTAAACTATTTTATATTTGTTATACCAATCCCTGAATTTCCCAGTTATTTCTTGTGCTATAAAACAAGTTGGAGGATTTCTACATGACACTTCACCCCTCCCCACTCTTTTGTTTTTTAACAATAAAGCGTAGCTGGTAAGGAAACTGCCATCTTAACTCGATTCAGCAACATTCCTGTGTATGTTTCTTCTTCATCAGAAACAAACAATTAGTAACAAATGAAAGAGATCATTACATCAAGTGCCCTTTTAGATCACCCCAATTAAAACTTTAGTTTAGCTGTATTTTAATTCTAAGATACCAAATTCTAATTTTCTGCTCTGATTGCTCTTGTTGACTTATCTTTGAAAGATGTACTCTCTGTGCAATGTCTAGAGATTATTTAGCAAGATGCCAATGTTGGCACCACTTAATGTGTTGATTGGTTGTATTATCAGTAGCTGTTTAAAATAAATTACTATTAAACTATTATTGTCCTTGGCTGACAAAACACAATATTTTGGTGTTCTTTAAATATGAAACAATCATTATGAAAAACATGTTGAATAATGTTAAACTGCAACTCTAATTTGTGTAATTTTATATTAATATTGTTATAAAATATGAAGTTGTTAAGAGCATTTATGTTTACTGTTTCCTTTTGTTACAATTGCTGCTAATATTGCTAATGGTAATACATTACCTATTCCTGCTGATTATGTCTGAAAAATATTAACTTTTAGGATCCAATACCCTCTAGGGACTACTTATAAACTATATAAAATTAAGTTTCATTTTTAGACTTTAAATCAGTGCATATCAGTAGGAGTTCAGTGTGAACAAACATCTACACTAAAGCCAAACTGATGCATATGCAAAAAATGTTATTGCCCCTGACAGCTCTGCTGCAAATAAAACAAAACAAAACTATTAAATTTCAATACAGCAGGGGGTTTGGAAAAGCAATAGCAAGTAATGTTCACAACATCGACAAATCATTAGGTAACCATTTAATCATCAGTATTAATGTACTTTCAGAGTTGTATAAATTTTATAAATTTCTCAGGTAGATCACAATAAATGTGGATTCTCATGAGAACATACAGTATTGGGCAAGATTTTGTGATGATAATGTGAACGACAATAAACAACCAAGGTTTAAAAGTTGAATTTTTCTCCAAGGGAAGGCCAATTCTCATGATGATAAAGTTGGACAATGACAAAATATGCCCAAAATATTTTATTTAAATTTCCTTTATGGTATGATAACTATAAGAGAGGATTGTTTGGCTTCAAATTTCTTTTCCCATAAGTGAGGCATAATGATTATCATGATACACAAATATTTTTCTTTTCTAAAAAATGACTACCATGTAAATTAATTTTTTCATCATTTTTAGAGAATGAGTCTATAATTAGATGTAATATAGACATGTGTATGTGAATATACATAAACACTACTGTAGATAATTTTGACAAAATATAGATAAAGGTATTTCCAGTTATATCCTAGAGGAAAACATCACTCGTTCCATATTCATGTGTAATATTATTTCAGAATCACAAGATAAACAAGATTACTCAAATATCACTGAATATCATGAAAAAGTGTGTGCCTCTAATGAGAGTATAATACCCTAGTTGAAGGGGACTTTAGCTATTGGCCATTCTAACTAATAAAAACTTTTTAGAAAACCAAATCAGTTATCAGATGACATGCCCCAAATCCCAAACTAGTGAATTGACTAAGCTTACATCAGAACTCCCCAGCTATTTAATCCTTTTAATGTATCTTTTAATGTTTCTTTCCAGGATAAGAGGGATAGTGTTTCTTGAAGCCAGGAACTTTTATGGATAGAAGAAAAAAAAAAGATAAAATAATGTCAACTGAAATTTTTTAAAGAAGTTCTAAAAATTGAAGATACAACTATAACTAGTTTAATGTTAAGGCTATCATTCTCCAAAGCTGATCAATAAGTTCTTGTCAAAAGCACCTTCAGGTATAAGTCTATCATGTGATTCATAAGGTCATGTATAGTACTATGGGAACATGAGCAATCCACCAGTTTGTGTTTAAACCCAAACTCCACCACCATTGTGTTACCTTATTCAAATGGTTTATCCACCTCTATTTTCTCATTTGTAAAATCACAGAAAGCTTGTAAGAGGGGAGACTGGTTGTCTCAGTGTTAGAATATTCAGTCCCACTACCCTGACTTCCACAGAAAGCAGAGAACAAGAGATTGAGTCAATCACCAATTGGTGAGTGATTTAATCAATAATGCCAATGTAATGAATCCCCCATAAAGAACTCAAAACTGGTTAAGAAAGCTTCTGTGTTGATCAACATATTGATGGTGTGTTCAGAGAGGTCAGGAAGCACGTGTCCCTTCCCATATCCTTCAATCTAAGTATTGCTGGCTGCTGTTCTTTTACAGTAACCTGAGAACATAGTAAATAAAATGGTTTCTGAGTCCATGGACTGCTTTAGCAAATTAATTTTAAGCAGGGAGAGGGGTTGTGCAAAACTCTGCTTTATAGTCAGTTGGAAACACAGGTTACAACTTACACTTACTACTGGGAGCTAAAATGAGGGCTTGGAATGTCTTGTGTGACTAACCCTTAACCTGTAGGATCTGATGTTATCTCTAGGTAGGACATCCAGGTGAATTTGTAGAATTGTTTGTGTGGGGAAACTGTCCTAATTTGATGATCAGAAGTGTCAGAATTGGTGTTATAGTGGGGTACTGGGAGTCAAGGAGACATCAGGAGTACTGGCCTTTTAATGACACATTAAGATAGTTCAAGAAATATTATCTTTACTATTATTATTACCATTGCTGCATATAACATAAATTAATAAATGTGGTAGACAGTCTAGTTTTGAAGTGACTAATGGTATTTTCTTCATCATAGGAAACCATTTAGAATATTGGCTATAGTTTACTATATTTTTAATTATCTCTGTTCACAAACTGAGTATAGTAACAACGGAGGAGAGGACATAATATGCAATCATGGTTAAAGATAAAACCATACCATGTAAACCCAACATATCTGATCTTGGTCTAGCCATATTTTCTGAAGTCAATGTATTATTTCATTATTTTCTTGAAAACTGTTTTTATTTTTTTTTCAAATTTTATAGCTTAACTACACTATACTTGAAATTATGTATAAATAAGGCAAATTTAAAATCATAATTTCTTTTAAAATTAAAATGCATAAAATTATTATCATGACATAGAAATAGTATTTTAGGCTTTGCACTAAACCAAATTCCTGATTTTCTTTCCTCAACAGCAAAAAATAGAGACTACTTCTTACAATTATATTTGGATTATGTTTATTAGATCATGGTGACTCAATTTTCTCAAAGCAATTTACTGTATTTTCAACATTCCTTTTAGATCTTCCTTGATTGTTTCATTTTTCCATTGACAAATCTTAGGAAACAACCTCCTACCATGCATCCCCTCACAGTACATTTCTTAAGTGATAAACTTATAATTAGTTACATTGCATATTCTCTATACTAACTTTATATTTCTAATTTTATTTTATTATGTATTCATTATTTAATATTTTAAAATAGTTATAGAAATCCTATAAAAATCCTAATAAAATAAACAGTGAGGAGTATTTTCTCTCAACCCTATATATTTAGGTTGTAGTTATGGTTTTATCATGAAAGCTCAGATTGAGAATAGCAGTTAAATTTCTACTTAGAAAGTATTTAAATGATAGTCAATGTTTAAAGGTATCACATCCAGTTAGCTTTGATACTAAAATTCTAGTTTCCTCACCAAAAATCTTTCAAGAGTCTCTTCAGGGACATGTTTGAATGCAAAAGTCATAAAGAAAAATTGTTCTGACTGAAAAAAGGGAACCAACATTGCAATTAAAGTCAATATGCAAAAGTCTTAATCAAAATCTAGAATATATCCGTATCATTCACTAAAGTCAAATCACTACATTTTACTGCAGATTTCTTTATTCCTTATTACTTTAATCTGCAAAATCATCAAGTTTCTAACTCTAGGACTAGTAAAGATTGGGTGCTTGCATGTATATTTTCAAATACGAGTATAAAGTGTTTTTCTATATGTCCTCTTGTAAAACACAAAAAATACATTTATCATAATTCAATTTTGATACTACTGTCATGAAGGAACACTGCAGCAACCATCACAAATTTTACAAGTGAGAGTTATCAAATTATAAAACATCATAAGATTACATTATTGAATATTAAAACAATAATTCATTAAACATATTATTGTGAAGGATCTTTGGATCACTACTTCTAGAAAAAAATGGACTTTATATACATTAAATTTAAATATTGTCCATTTAATTAGGCTTAGGCTTAATTAAAATAGTACATATGCATTGACAAATGTTCAATTTCAGACCTGGAATTTTATGATTTGAAAAATATAAAGTTCAACGAAATCCTTTGTTATTGCTATTCTGATAAAATATCTCTAAAGGAAATATGGACCTTTAAACTTACCATAGGAAAAGTATGTTACCATTTGGAAACAGAAAGCAGAGAACCCCATTATATGTAATTGAAATTGCAGAGGAAATTGAGGTAGGCAGAATGCAATTATCCAAATTAGAATTTGGACAAAAAACACATTTTATACCATATGTCCAATCAGTCATACTATTTAAACATTCTTTAGGATTGCTAGGCTATTACTATAAGTCAATAAATGTGACAATAATAAAAGAAAAGCACTTATGACCTTCTGTAAAATAATGTCAAAATATTAATGAATATGAGTCCAGTATATATATTTGTATGTATGTCTGGTATGTGTATTACTATGCATGAAACTCAGCAAGACATGAAATATCTAATTTACCTGTTGTACACAGATGTACATGGCCATATACATATATATTTTTTAAGTATATTTAATAAATATTTGCACACATATATGTCAGATTAAATAGGGAAGTAAAGCTTATTTTTAATGAAGTGTTCTAACTGTAGATGTTCTAACTTTATTGGTTTCATATCCCTATGATGAATTGGAACTAGAAATAAATAATCCAGTTTATCTTAACTACTGTCCTATCATGAACTCTTGATAAAATATGTTCTCAAGGTTTATGGTTGGAGAGTATTTTAAATCTTGATAATCTATAATAAATCTATAATAAATCAATTATTTGTATAAAATCTGTACATTATAGAACTGAGATATTCTTAATCTCCCTCCATTTTTTAAAAGAAATAATTATAGTTTAATGTAAACTTCTCAATATGGAAAACATTTCTAGTCAGGGTATTACTGGCCTGGGATGGTAGCTGAATAGTATTTGATAGTATTGACTTATAAATGTGACGTTAACATGTAATGCTAGAATCCATGTGTAAAGCTACTGTTCAAATGAGCAAGCTGGTTATGTGGATGAAACCCAGAAATGTTTTCTCTGCTGAAATTGGAATTTTAGTTAGTAAGGATGTATACACATACATTATCTTTCTCTTTGCTTTAGATGGAGTCATATAGATAAGAAAAGAAACTATTCCCTTACTTTTCAGAGTAAATTCAGAAACATTTGAGGAATATTTTTGAAGGATTTAATTTAACAAAAGATAACTTCATTAAAACTTGATCTCAGAGAAAACAATAATATGGGTCAAATTTGGGGTAAAAAAAGTACTATATTTCAAAATACAATCAACTATTTGACCTTGATTAAGTTTAGATTAGAATGATGATTTATTTCAATTACTGAGATATAAAACCTTAAGGTTGAATACAGTTCCAGAGACTCTAATTACATTAGTATTAAAAATGCCATATTAATAGATGAGAAGATATGTTACATTAAAGACCTTCTGCTAGTCCTTGGAGAGGTAAATAAAATTAATTACATTTCTCCTGGGAGAAAGTTTATTATAGTAGGCAATGTGTACAGAAAAGTATCACTAAGGAAGGAGTGCTAGAGTAAAAATTAAAAATAAATATCAGCACATTATCTACAAGCACATTCTTACTAGTAGCTACCAAATATGGTGTAGATGGCAAAAATCTCCATATGGGTTCCACATGATCACTTCATGTGTGGGCAAGAAAATTATGCTTTCTTTTATCCCAAACACTCTTAATATTTTGGCTCCATGCGCTATGTTATTGTTAACTGCAAGTATTTTTGATTCATAATGTACTGTACGTAAAATATACATCCTGGGGACTACATAGGAAATCCGTGGAAAGTTTTGTTGGCTTTTTGAAGTCTATTCTTTGAAGAAACCTTATTAACTGAAACAAACTTATGAAAGAAGGGATTTTTTTGGATTCTTTTATATTAGGCATATTTTAAGTGACTAAACATATCATTTCCTCACTGGAAGACTGGCGGTTTAAAAATAACTAAATATTTATTAGAACTGGTGTGCTGTCATTTAGTAAGTCACACAAACCTAAACAGTTAGATTCCTCCCATTAATAGGCAATAACAAGAGCATTTAGCCAGAACATTTTTTAAAATATCCATGGAGTTTTCATCTATTTTTTTATATTGCCAGAACACTATTTTTGAGCATTTCTAGACCAATTTGATTGATGTAGCAAGTTTAAAATCTTAAATTGCTAGAAAAAGTTCAATACCATGGTTCAGTCAATATCATGAATGGATTAAATTAGAAAGGGATGAATTTGGGAAAATCTACACTTGGATCCTGTATGTTCCTTTCTTCCAGATTGCAAAAAGGCCTACCTGTATGTTAGTCAGAAGGGTCTCTATGGAAGACAATCCATCAGGAAACAGAAAAGGAGATGGAAATCCTGGAGGTAGTGGTTGTCCATGCCCAGCTAGAGAAAGTTTGTCAAGGCTGTCTCTTGCTGTTGGTGTGGAAAGCGGGGTCTCATCTGTATGTGATTGAAACAAAAATATAGAACAAGTTACGCTTGTCTGTTTTTATTAGACCTCAGTAATGGCTTCCCTAGTGGTTTCCAGAACATTTATTGCAAATTGGTTCCTGCTATCAGGAGAAAATGCTTTCTGCTGAATTTTCTTTAATGAAAAAGCTGTGGAGATACAACAAGATAACATTAATGAGTAACTTTATAAGCCTTTTAAATGCAGTCTCTAATGAGACTGAGTTTACAGTGCCATAGAATCTTTTTAAAACAAATATTATCTCATATATAGTTGTGATAATATATTCAGGCTGACTTTATGGGCACCTTCCCAATTATCTCATTTTAGTCTATTCTATTTGGATTGACAACAGAATATTTCTAGAGCATCATATAAGAGAGATGCTTTGCGTATTAGTATGTTTCCCAATTAACCCTTCCTTCATATCAAATATATTCTCAACAATCTACAAAAGTATGTACAACTAACATCTTTCTACATCTGAAAAGAAATATTGGAATCCAAAAATTTTCTTTCTAAAACATAATTGAATTGCTCAATATCATTGAAATTAAAGACCTAATACTATTAAAAAATAGCATTTTGTACAAGAAAGCATGATCTAAGGAAAGGATAAGAAAATACAAGTTCCACAATAGTATTAGATTAGAAAATCAAATATAAATATCTCAGAAAAATTAGACTATACTTTGTTTATTGAATATTTTCCAACATCAGCTTAGAGTAGTCCTCAGATACATGTTTTTTATACCAACAGTAAAATCTTCCTACTGTTTTTTACTATTAAACATCTTTACAATTTTGATGGGTATAAATTATGGCATATTTTAGTTTAGTGTATCATAGAGAAAATTTTATTTATGGTAGAATTCTCAATTTTATATTTTTCTATTTCATCCCAGGAAAATTAAGTACACAAATATATTTGTACAGCTCCAATAGTATCTCTCAATTTTTCAAGTAACTAAAGACTTTAAATACTTGAATTTAGGGTTATAATTTGATTCCACCATTCTCCTTGATCATTTCTTTATTTTCCATTACAACACCAAACCACACAACACAGTTTGCAATAACCTCTCTCTCTGGAGCAGAAATATTATAGTAGTTGCCATACTTTCCTTGTCTCTAATGTCAGAACAAGTTAAACTCATCTCCCTCACCTTTTCACATTTCTAGCTAATGAACCAAAAGGAAAGAAATGTTGGGGAGGGGAGTAATGGACATAAGACCTTCTATTAATTGTACTCCTCTCAGCCTCATGGCTCACTCCTCTGCAGTTTCTCCTTCACTCCCTCTTCTGTTAACTTACTGACAGATGATCTGAGGCAGAAAGTACTAGAAGCAGAAATGGAGTAAGCAGCTAACTAGGACTCAGTGTCATTTTTTTTTTTTTTAATCGCACTTGTCACCAGGGTGACAGTGAGGGGTAGGGCTATTGCATGGCTAATGTGATCAAGGTGATCTTGGACACCATTTACCTAGCTGTCATAAATTACTCCTCCAGACCAAGGCTGCTAGTGTTTTCTCATAATAGCGCTGAAAAGGCGCTTGTTAAACATCTATGTGCATGTGAAATTGTTTAAGAATGAGAGCAATATTTTTAGATCAGCATCACCTTAGCTGTCACATGCTAAAGAAAATGTAGCTTAATAGATCATGGTGATAATAATTGCTTGTCTCTTGAAGAAATGCTTAGATTCAGATGACCACCTGAGTTTGCTTTCAGCTTTACAGTCTATGACTCCACAATTCTTAAAGGTTATCTAAGAAAAAAGCATCATATGTATGTACACACACAAACACAATTTGATTATAAGTTCTATTTCCACATGATTACTTGATTTAACTTCACCACATTCATACTTGACTATGTTGTCTGTTGTATGAGTTCATTCACTAAATCAATCACCATACATGCGCTTGTGTAGTTAATAGCTATTTAATATGAACATAGTGTAAGATATTGGGAATAAAATGTTGAAAACACAATCTTCAAGTCTCACAAACTTCATCCAAATTAGCATCTATTAAGTAGTTAACTATCATAGTTGGTAAAACGTTTTATCCTCCAACATTATTCTGTTAACTACTTCATGTTTCATGTGTATGTGTATGCATGTCATATTTATTTTCTGCAGTTGCTTCAATGGTCCTCATGGTTTCAATTATATGTGAATAGACTTTCATCTGGCATAGACTTGACTAGAGTCATTCACTCATTTATCATTTTACACAGTACAGATACTGTATAAAGTGATTTAACTCAACCTCTAAGTAAGAAAAAGTCTAATTTAGAGTAGAACGAATGATTATGAAATGAAAGTTATTATTAAGATTAAAATGTTTTTGAAAAGAGGACAAATTAATCAAAGATCAAACAAACATTGTGATTGTTTTTTTTTTTTACTACCTAAGGAAAAGTTTTCATCTTATGGCAATTTACGCTATAGAAAGTTGCATTTAGCATTCCTACAAAGACAGTAAAATTGGCAACATGGTTCTTCCTTTTAAAATAAAAGTGAACTTCTATGCCCTAAATATTCTAAGAAGATTAAGCAAACACTTGAGAAGCCAGACGATGTGGAAGAGAGTTTTACAGTCACATAATCTACATTGAATTCAAAGAGTGAATGATGATGAAACACAAATTCATAAACACCTTATTCAATTTGATATATTTCAAACATTTTTTTAATAAATTTTATCATTTAAAAAAAGTCGTATTTTCAGATGGTCATGTTCTCTGGATAACTATAGCATTTGGCAATATAATCTGATTTTGTTCCTTAATATTTTACTTTTAAATAATTAAGACTTATGGAAAAGTTGCAAGAGTTGTTAAAAAAAATTCCTCTAGACCTCTGTAGTGGATTGATTGGAAATTTCCCCTTCCCTCCATATTATACATTTCCATGCCTAATATACAGAAACTAGTAATGTTAGCTTGCTTGGAACAAGGGTCTTTAATTAGAGATGCTATTAAATTAAGGGATCATCATGATAAGGATGGGCCCTAAATTCATTGATAATTATCCTTATAAGAGTAAGACAGAGAAATATTTGAGAGAGATGAAGAGAAGAGGAAGAAGCAAAATGAAGAGGAAAAGATAAGAATTTTACAGTCAGGCTCAAGGCATGCTAATAGCTACTAGAAATTAGAAGAGGCAGAATGGAATCTTGGAAGCAGTTCATCCCTATTGAAAGCTTCATTTTAGACTCCTGGCCTCCATAACTGTGAGAAAACAATTTTTTATTGTTTTAAGTCACCAACATTGTTTTACATTACTTACACCAACCTTAGGAATAAACTCAAGTCCTTACTCAAATTCACCAATTGTTTACATTTTGCCACATTTGTTTATTATTTAATCTTTCCATCTTGTTTTGTGTATGTATGTGTGTGTGTGAATCATTTCCCCTTTTAATTATTAAGACTTCACTGCATATTTCAAGGACATATTCTTTCATAACTACAATATAAAATCAACAAAAATGATACAGAGACTGCTATAATTCAATAGAGAGTACATATTCTAATTTTGTTATCTGTGACATATTACAAAAGTAATATATGAATAAGTATTTTCTCTGAGCATGCAGTAGTTATGTAGTAGTCTTTAAGATGACCTTTGATGAGTCTTACCTGATGTTATTCACATCCTGGCTAGACCATTTCTATCCTAGTCTGAGTTAGACCTTGCAAAGGAATACAACATATGATATATGTATTCAGTCATAAATGTGTGTTTCCATTTCTCTATCTCTCTCCACCTCCAATCTTCCTTTCCTTCCCTTTTTCCCTTCCATCCTCTTTCATTCCATCCTTCCCTCTGTCTCTTCCTCTTGCATTTCTTGCCATGGGGTAGAAGTTAGTTGCCTTGGCAGATGATTCTCCCTGTCCAGTCTGGCCTTTAGATAAGGTTGTTACCACACAGACAATTGACTGCAACTTTATGATCAACCTTAAGGATAAGTTACATTACATTGTTTCTAGATTCTTGATCCATAGAAAGTGTGATATTTTAAATGTTTGCTGGCTTAAGCTATTAGGTTTTGATTTAACTACACAGGTATGAAGAACTAAAATGGGGTATAATATTTTTTAGCATATTTTGGGATCTGTAAAGAAAAATGACTTAGTTACAGTTACTATCAGCCACTTCATACACTTAACATCTCAGTCTTAAATTTCGTTTATTTTAAAAAATTAATGGATGTAAATCAATGTTACCACAATATAGGTAAATATATATTTTAAAAATAAATTTAAAAACTACCAGGTTGAAAGGGAAAAACACTAATATCAGTCAAATCTAAAATTCCAAATTTCCTATTATTTATCATAAAAGTTCTTAACAATTATTTAAGTGGAGTTTTTTTTTTCCAAATTGACCAGTGATATACATCAGTGGAATCATAATTTTAACATTCTCTCAATTATAAATGCCAATGAATTATGGAAATCTAGGTAGTAACTGAAAAAAAATGTGTTCTCAAAAACAAAATTTCAGACCAAGCAATTGATTATTGAAGTTTAAAAACTACATTATATAAAGATTCTTAAATTATCTTGCTTCATTTTATCAATCAGTAATTACTTCAACCAAAATCTCCCAACCCTTATGATGGCAAATTAGAGGCAATGAAGAGCTCATCTTCTTTGGAAAATAAGAAACACTTTCAAAAGCTGCATTAACAGGTACACTACTTTTTTAAGTACTCCAAATATACGTACATATTTTTGGTACTACCTGTTACACCAGTTCCCAAAAGGGCTCTTGTTAGTTTTAAATTCCTAACAGCAATCATTAACTTTAAAGGATTCTTGTATTTCAATTCACCTAAATGGAACTACTGGTATTTTCTAAGGGAAAATAGAACAACGAATATTACATTATAACTAATACATGCGTTTTTAATAAGAAAAATCTACTAATTAACACATATGATAACTAGAGTGACAATAATAACAATATATGTTAACACCAATTATAATAATAGACAGTTAAAAAGAAAGTTGAAATGGAAGAGAATTTCTTAAAACTCCCAAATCAATAAAGTATGAAAAAGATATTTCATCACTTCATCTCTTCATTGCATTCATATTCCATTCATATTTCAAATCACTTATCAATAAATGACTATCAGTAAGATTGATGCTCTGTAAGACAAACTTTTCCCCCTCCAATCTTATCAAACATAACAATTTAGCAGGATATCCTAAGGAACAATGTTGTTTAAAAAAATAATAGCCCTCTACTTTTAAAATGTTTTCTTTCCTGTTAATGAAGTCTAACTCAGTTGTTATTTTCATAACTAATCCCTTTGGATTTGAATCATATATTCTCTTTCAAGTGTCTGTGTGTGTGTGTGTGTGTGTGTTTGTCTCCAGGTCTTTTATTACATCATAAATTTCAGCTACAAAAATACTCACCTTTAGAGAAACATGTATCTCAGGATATTTACATTTATTCATCTTTATGTGAAACAGAAAGTAGTATTTTTAATGGAAAAATAGCCATATTTGATATTTACAGATGAAGTGTGAATAACCATGAAACTACAAATGCTATAATAACAAAGTAAGAAAAAAATGCTGAAATACCATCAGAAGTGAGTAATTATAAAAATATTTTCCTTAGTCATTTTGATAAATTTACTTCACAAATTTCCCTTCACAATGGTATAAACAGTTAAATTTATTAACATTCTTGTAAACTATCAGACATACTATTCACCTGGAGTAGAGGAATGAATAATTGAAAAAATTAAGAATCTGTGTTTTAAAAAATGAAATATAGGAAGACATAAAATGCAGTTCATTTCAACTGAATTCATTCATAGTCTCAATCCTGGATCAATCCTACTTTAGGCACTCTGGATTTAATTCAGCAATAGAAACTACTCATAAAATTGAATAAAGAAATCCTAAAATATTCTTTTTTTAAAAAAGATTTATTTATTTATGCATTCAAGAGCTGGGGTACAGGCCAGAGTCCAGGGAGGTGAGAGGATTCACCAGAGACAGCAGTGAACAGAACAGGCAGACTGACTGAAACACATTGCTGAGGGGAGCAGTGTGCAAGGCAGGAGAGGTCTGCCTGCACCATGTGGGTCCCCTCCCTGGTGGCAGCAGGGATCATTCGTGCTGCAGTGGCTGTGGTTTGCTTCACAGTGCGTTGCTTAATCCACTATGCCACCAGGGAGTCCCAAGAAATCCTAAAATATTCTTGAAGCAGAAAATGGTCACTTAAGAATTTTTTTCTATTTTCATTTTCTCTCAAAATAAAGAATTCTAAAATATATTCAAGTTTTGCATCACTTTTATGTATCTATTCCAACTCTTATAAAATATGCAAAGATATCATGGAATAAGGCTTATTTCCTACATCTAATTTTAACAGCACCTTACAAATTCTCAATTTAAGATGACAGGATAAATTTTGATGAAATTGTCACTTTAGTATGATAGTATGATATCACAGCAGTGATAAAATGAAAAGCAAAATCAGGTTAGATTCAGAAGTATGAGTTCAAGTTCTGGCTCTACCATATACTAGAAAATAATAGAGCAAAGAATTCATTTTGTATTCTCTGAGAATCATTAGATTTATTTATTAAAAAGATGATTACAAACTCAAAGGATTATAGTGTAAAACTAATTAGATTTTGTATAGGAAAGCACTTTGTAAAACATAAAATACAATATAAAGTATAACTGAATGAATACTTAACAAGTAAGTAAATCTACACAATTTTCCACCTTAAATATGTCTTCAAAGTGCTAAGAGAGGGGATTCTCTTCTTTTTATTATACATCTGTAGTTTTTATGTTTTATCACAGAGGTTTTTGATGATGAAATACCATGTTGATAATAAAATTATTGTTATATATATTAAAGTCACTGTATTCAAATTGAGTCTGAGTTCATTTAGTGAATAGTTAAAATTAACTATAAATCGAACTTTTCTTGAGAGAGGGATAAAAAAGTATACATGTGTTTATCAACTTCTTTTCAGGCACCAGGACCTAGAAAAAATGGGTAAGCTGACTCAGACAGAAAGAAGAAAATACAGATTATGGAGAAATAGACTGTGAAGAGCTTCATGTGAGTTTCCTTGCATTTACTTGAAGTAGTATCATAACTCTGGATTTCAAGTTTCTGTGAATAAAGATAAACATGTTCATGGGAATATCACTTTAAGTGTGTGTCTGTCATGGTGCTAGAGGTGAGTTGGAACATACATCAAACACACGATCTTCCTAATTTGACATATAAAGTATTTATTACACACATATGCAACTTCCACTTTATCAATGATTCTTAACTTTGGAGTAGTTCAACTTTCAGATGTTGAGGAAAGTTAGAGGCCATTCCAAAAAGGCATAAATAGGAAATGGAGTCTTATCTCCCAAACATGAAGTAAATAATTATTAATGTGTGCTGAAATAATATGGGAATGAAATAAGGTAAGGCCAAAGCTGGAGAAGGACAGAACTCACAAAGAAAGAAATATACTAACCCCAAGGTTATATGACATTCATAATAGTAAAACTGAAAATACTATCTACTGGAAAGAAACCACTCTATTGGTTATAAAGCAATTTCACAGATATTATATTCAGTTAGGGGAAATCTCTAGGAAGGTAAAAAGAAATGCATACTTTGTAATATCAATTAGGTTATTGTCAGAGATTGATTCAAATGGTATCCAGTGATTAGGAAAAAAAGTTATTTTATTTAGATGATGCCAAGTGAGTACAAGGAAGAAACATAAAATTTTCAGGGCTGGGTGCATTAGACATGGACATTAAATAGTGGGTAAGATTAAACCGGAGGAGGTCAGGAGGGTGTATGAAGAAACCTCACAGGAATAAAAGCTCAAGGAAACATACTTCAAAAGCACTGAAAAATACTGTATTATAAAGGAGGAATATATATATATATATATATATATTTGCCACTTGCAAAAGAATACCTAGTTTCTGGCTATTTTTTTTTTATTTCAAAAATCATTGTATGAGAGAAACTAAGTGAAGCTATATATTAATATTTTCAAGCTTTGTCTTGACAGTAAACTTAATCAAACTTAACAACTACTTTTGACAGCTGAGACGATGGAACAAATCTATTCATATATCCATGCAGAGATATTTTATCCTCTTCTATAACATGTAAATTTTGGCAAAAATGGAATGGTACCAAGCATTAAACACACACACACACAAATATAAACACACATTGATTTCATTTTTAAATATTTTGGATTGCTTTCACCTCTGTTTGTTTATAAAAGTCCTAAGTCATAAGTGTTTATGAAAGAATTGGTGAAGCTTATGCTCAAAAAGATCCACTTAATGCCCTTTCTGTCTTTTCCATGACCCTGTAGGCTAACCTTACTGCTGATACTGCAAATGAATATGGGAAAGCATTTATTGAAAGCTGTATAACAGACACGGTTATATTTCCTAAGTTGATGTTTTGCATATCTGCACAGTAGGGCCATTAAGGGTTCTAAGAGCACAACGGAAACAATCATAACATTTGTTTTTAGATGACTGACTCAGGACATGTACACCAGGCTTTATATAGAAACTGTTTTTGTTTTATTAAGGGACTGTTTGCCTGTTAGTGATAACATCATTAAAAATAAATGAAAGGGGGCTGGTAAAATGCTTCCCAAAAGCAGAAACCTAATTAAAGGTGATATGCCTGCTATGAGACTTTTTTTTTCAGGACTCAGAAATAGAACAAGGTTAGTTCTTTCTCATTTTATAAAGCCCAAAGAAGACCTCACAGTAAAACATCACTTCTGATCTAATTTTCTATTTCTGTGTACTTTAATAATCTACTTTACAGTCTGTGCCTGCCCATAGAAAGTGAACTAGTTTTGTTCCTACAGATAGCTTCTTTATCATGTCATACTGCATGAAGAGAAAATCTGATGGTTCAGCTCAAACAAAAAATTCAGTCTCCTTTTAAAACACATTGTATAGGTTGTAATATATGCAGTAATAATAGTCGAAAGAATGCACACACAAACATTTCATAGTCCTAAAAGACCACTTTTGAAAGCCTGAGTTAATGGTAAAAAACAGTTCCAAATCATGGTTTATAATTTCAGAAAGAAAGAAAAAAAAAGTAGACCTTTTCATTTGAAGGGGTGGAGTTACTCTAATTTCATGGATGGTGGAAAAAGCAGGAAACTGCATTCCCTTGATAACTCTGCCCTTATTGTGCTGTGACCTTGGCCAATTTACTTAAATTTACATCTGCCAAAAATGAGTTTCTGAAATGTGCTTTGAGAATTTTCAGGGGGCGGGGGAGCACTTGTCCCATAAATTCAAGGCCTTTTCAAAATGGATATTATTTTAAAAATAAAGAGAAAATGAGGAGCAACCTCAGGCACCCTGTGTTCCACAGTTGATCTGTTTCTTCCATAGTTCTGTTTCACTCAGGAGTCTCTAAACCAAAAACAAATCTTTAGCTAAGTGAATGAAACAGAACAATTCCAAGTTAATCCCCTCAACTACTGAATAGTTCTAGTATTGTGGATGAATTAAACTCAGATTTGAACATGGATTTAGAATAAAATCATCTTGGAATTATAAGAAGTATGAGATATATTTGGCAATCATCTGGTAGAAATCACTTTTCAGCTCAAACAAGACCGATAAGTGAATGATTTGAAGTTTTGCAAGCCTAAGTCTGCAAATCCTCATTTTTCTTTTATGAAAAGTTATAGTATCTGTTTAGAAAAAAAAACATGAAGCAAGAACATTTTGAATGACTTCTCAGACGTGTATACCCACAAACAAACATACGTCTCTGGCAACTGGTGAAAATTAATAAACATGATGGAATTTTACAGGTCTTAATAAAAATCTGATTATGATGTAAGGAAAAGAGTCCCTATCTCAAAGATAAAGTCAATATTGAAAATATTAAAGAAAGAAAATAAAAATATTTATAGGTCTAATAAAATAGATTTGGAATGGGCTTCAAAATTCTCTGGTAAAATTTACGAGTTAGTGGTAGAACATATGATATGGTATTGACTTTCTGTGATCCTCGGGGATTGGTGAGTTCATTATTCTAACTTTATGTATGTTGATATTTTCTAAAATAAAATTTATAGTACAAAAATAATACCATTAAGAAAAATTCATTTAAGTCATTCCTCTTTGAGAAAGTCAGAAGGATTGGTATAATGATAATCATTATCATCATCACTATTAAACAACTACCATCTATTTAGTATTTTCAATGTGTGAAAAGCAATGCCCTAAGTACTTTCCATGTATTATCTCATTTAATCCTCATTAAATGATTATTGTTTATTGTGTTAGTCTCATTTTACACATGGAGATAAAAATGAGTTCATTAACTTCCCAAGATAACTTTGTTAGTAAAACAAGAAGCTGGATTTGAACACAGATGAGTATCTTGCACCAGAGAACAAGGTAACATATAAATTATTTTAAATAATTTTTAAAATCTATTAGTTATCGATGTACAAGAAATATATACTCTAAAACAGAAAGTAGTTTTATAGTTATTTTAGCTTAGGGTAGAAAGAAATGAGACTTTCTTTTCCATTTTTCATTCTTATTCAAGCCTTGATTTACACCTTAAAACTCAGTCAATGGTCAACTGAAGCAACCAAGATTTCTTCACGCTGACTACCTACACTGTCCCAATTATGATTATTCATTTTTGAATTGAAGATACATACCCCTGAATGAAATTCCAGATTCTCTTCAGTTGGGACTGGAGAACTCCAACTATGCATTTAAGAGATATTTAATATTAACCCTAACTTTAAATAGCCCACACAGGTATCTACCTGCAAATCCCCCTACTCTACACATTACCAAATGCCAACTGCAATAACAAAGCCTATACTTCCTTTGTGAGAAATACTTAACAATAAAAATACCATGTTTAATTGTCACATGCATTCAATGGGGGGTGGGAGAGTGGTGGGGAAGCAAGGTCTAATTTAAGATTCTTTAAAAAAAAATCTATATATCTATATATATAGACATATTGATACATAATTTTCCCAAGAGCTTCTCTCCAGAAGGAGCAGCTCAATGCCTTACCCATTTATCAAATACCATTAAAATCCAGAAATAATCACAAAGTTTCTTCTTTACCTGTTCCAATTTAGCTTTTCCTGAATTTCCCCATAATATATACCTCTGCTCATGAACTTGCTTTCTACTATAAGATCATTACTAAAGTGTTCAGATCACCCTCTAACCATCTCTGCCTCCATCAGTGTGCTCCACCCTCTTATTGGAAACGCCCTTATTCTCAGTTACTATTCTGCTGATAAGGCATCACTTACCAGATTGTGGGATGCCGCCCTAGGCGACGTCTGCTTGCTAATCTGGATAAAACTAATTTAGGTAAGTTTGGTAACTTACTAAATATAATGATTCCACACAGACATTTTAGGAGGTCCCCTCACTTCCACCTCCAAAGACTCCTGAGATGAAGAAGATGACAATGGATGAAAACTGGATGATGTTATACCTAATATCTCTACACCATTAGCTTCACTGATTTAAATCAATTCATTTTCCTCTCAAGTCTGTAACTGCTAATTTCTAATACATTTGATCAGGACTGCCTCAAATGATAAAATTCAATAAAAATTATAATCAAATAAATTTCTTTAATGTTTGTTTCCTTCAGAGTACTTAATATGAACAACTTCAAAGAAGGCACATTTTGTTCATTTGTGTTACCTTAATGCCTGACATGCAATACATTTTTATTATTGATTGGCTGAATATCAGATATAATGTTTCCAAATCAGTTAAACTGTTAAAACCTTTGTTCTAATATTAAAAGATCAATTTTAGCTGATGTTTATATTTTAAATTATTTGACTGTTAATGAATAAGGTATAGAAGAAATGCTTACAGTTTGGTTTGCCTTTTTAGAAACTGAATTCAGCATATAAAAATTATCTATGCTATTTAAATTTCAAATTTTAAAATCCTGATTTTAGAAGATCGATTATATGTTTGTGGCCACCCAGCACAGAAAAGAGACTAATAAGAATGCACAGAAAGCAGTAGAGTTGATTTTACATCAAAATTACCGGTCGCTGTACCTTCCTAGTGGCATAGGGGTTAAGTGTTAGTGCTATCACTGCTGAGGCCTGAGTTCGATTATCGGGCAGGGAGATAACCAACATGGTGCAGCAGACCTCTCTTGCCACGCCCACTGCTCCATTGAGTAGTGTATTTGAGTGAATCCACCTGTTCTGGTCCCAATTTTGATTCTAGTGAATCCTCTCACCCTCCCTGCAACTCTGGACTACACCCCAGTTCACCTATACACAAATAAATAAATGTTTAAACAATTATAATAAAAAATAAAAGTATTGGTAACAGCTTTGGGCGATTGTCTAGACAGGCCATGACAGAGTCCACACAAAGGCGGATAGCATCCTGTAAGGGATATCATTGAACTATTCCACAGAAATTGATAGGAGGTTAAACTAAATGACCTTTTTATCCCTTTTACTTATTGGGATTTTATGACATCTTCCTTCAAAACTAACTGTTTCTAACATCGTCATATAAAAATGCATAGGAGAGCACTAATTTTTTAGGATTTAGGAAATATAAAAAGTTAAGAGTGGATGTTTATGTCATTGTCAGCATTCTTCCCTTGGCAAGAAAAAGATTCCTGAATAGCACAGCTGCTATTTTGCAGCTCTCAGAGCATAAAAACATAATGCAAATTCCTGAACCTTTACCATATATTAGTTTTTAAAAATTGATTTCCAATTTATAACCACTCCTTCTTTGTAGCAAAGAAAAAGATGACATTCTCAGATGCATGCATCTGTTGACTAAAAAAAGTGAACATAGGAATGAGGAAAAACGCTTACATTTTTCTTTATCACCTCTTTTTCAATTTAATTTGAAAAGCTTAAGTATTAAAATTAGCTTAAAATTTTAATTAAAACAATCAACTCCTATTTTTATTACAATATTTCCAGTCATTCCCTGCTTTATATTCTATAATCTGATAGCTTAAATGTATCAGATTCATTTTGAGGACTTTTTGTTAATTATAAAGAAACATTTAGGCAGTCAAGTTAGAAGATACAGCATAGATCAAAATTCTTAGTTGTAAAGAGAGCACGGGTTAGATGTGAGGATAGACAGAATGAATGAGATACAGTGAGTGCGGCCTGTGTACACAAGAGAAAAAGGGAGCAAGACTCGCCTGAGTTATTGCAGGTCTAGAACTAAGGTTGAGGCCCATGACATTCAAAGTAGGTTGGACATGGATGATCACATTACAGAAATAGCATTTCTTCCTCATTGTGTATATTTCATGAACTATTTTATCATTATGAATCATATGATTGTTCATTCTCTGAGCATGCTTAATTCAAATCAAGCTAGTACTGTTCTTTGATATTTTCTTAATGTCTCTTTATTGTCTTCTTTAATTAGAAAGCAAGCTCCTTGAGAACAATATTCCTGTGCATTGATGGTTATTGTGTTGCCTTTATCTTTAGTGGTGACATACACTTACTACAAGAAGTATGTGTAGAGTGAATAAATACACATGGTATTTCTAAAGAAAATAAATTTATCATCCAGATTTGTTCTATGCATTTAGTAATATTTTACTCAAATCTAAACTTAGAAGTATAGTTTTTAAGAAGCCTTCTTAATAGGACATTAGGAAGAATTTGATAAATTTAACACTATGGATAACTCTACAAGAAAGTATTTGAGGGCTTGAAATAAAAGTACTTCACGTGGTTGTATATGTTTACAAGTTACATGTGTATATATAGATATGTAGCACTCTTAGTATTTAGCCAATCAATGACTATTCTATGTTTAGAGTATTAATTTACTTTATTTTAATATATTTTTAATCAAAACATCATTGCAATATAACATTGTTTTACGTATGCATCTTTAAAAATTGACAGGTATATATGCTAAATTAAGTTCATTCTATTCTTCACATTTGACCCCTTCTATTCACTTTACTCATCCTCGTTCCCCTTCTCTTTTCATAACCACTAATCAGCCTTGCAGGTTAAAAGTTTTTTTTGTTTGTTTTATTAAGCACATCCATTTGTTTGTTTTCTCTACATACCACATACAACAATGATGAATGTACTTTTAAAACTATCACAAAACTATCTAGACAAATAAATAATGTTTCTTATTTCACATAATCAATTACCTTTCAATACTTATTCCTTCTCTCTCCCTATAGTAAAAATTCACAAGACTGAGGACTGGGTAGAACCTGGAAATCACAATACTGCAAGAACCAGGTAGAACCTGGAAACTTTACTATGACTTTCTATTTTAGCAAATATACTTTAAGATCAACAAATTATAAGTAGCAAAGTTATTAAAAGACAATTCCATAGGTGACTTAAAAGTGACTGAGCATTTGAGAACGAAATATTTCAAATGTGTTAGAAATTGCCTACTAGAACAAGCATTCAGTCATATTTTACTCCTGCACTATTTTGAGTACATAAGGAAATTTTTAAAAATACTACATGAACATTATGTTTCTGTATGTTTTCAAAACTCACATCTAGCTCTTAAGATTCTCACATATCCCCTGCCCACCTTAAACCACAACAGTAATTACAGAGGAAAATTTATACTGGAGTTGTTTAATTTTAGTCGAGAATCATCACAAATACAGTGGCCACAGTTTCTCTTAAAATCTATTCTAAAGTCTATTCCCTAGTTTTTATTTTCTAGCATACAAATTCTCCACAGAGATTTTGTGCATAGCATAACAATAGCTTCAAAAATGCCATGATTCTTTTAAGGAAGTTGTTATTTCCTTCACTCACAAGATTATTTTCACAACTGTTAAATTTAATCACAAATTTTATCAAAGTGATTTTAGGAAACTGAATTAACCCTCAAATATGAATGCATTTTATTCTTCCAATTGTTTCAGCTGGTAAATCAGTCATATTAGAAGTTATCCTTTCTAGAATATTTATGGATAAATAGAAAATTCAATACTGTATGGTATGTAGTCTATCAAAAACAAGAACAGAATATTAAAGCAAGTAAGGACATTTAGTTCATTCTTGGACTTCCTGGAGGAAGATCAATCCAAGTTCATAATGAAGGGTAATCAAAATACAAGATTTACGGCCAGGTTAAAACTTTAATACTGGCAGAGAAAAAAATTGAAAACAAAAAGATTATTGTTGCAAATCTTATATCAAGTTTCAAAAGGTTTTATCTTCACTTTTAAAATTAACCCTTAAATATTAATACCTATTTCTTATCACAAATTAATGTTAACAATTAGATATAAAGAAAACTTTGCCTACACAATCTCTTTATCTTATTTTTTTCCTCCATTTTCTAGCAGGCAAAGTGAAGGTGAGACTGAAAGAATGTTTTTCTGGTGAGTCATACCAGTTCTAGTAATTATGGTCTTTTTACTAAGACATACTTTTACAGACCATTTTTATAATCTTTTAGAATCTTCCTCAGAGTAATTATAACAGCAATACTTAACACTGTATCTGAAATGTGCCTCTCCATTTTTTAACAAAATCATAACTGCATTAACTTGTTTACTCATCGATCAACTCTCTTGTCTCTGGGCCAGCAAATCCAGCTGTAAATTTAGTTCAAATATCTTAGAACATAATTCATGGGACCTGAATTCATTTAGAGTAGCCAAGATTTTTCTTATCCCATCATCTGTCTTGGGCTCTTATAATAGTACACTATTTTTATTTTCTCTTAGAAAGAAAATGAAAACAAAAGAATAACAAATAGTACTTGTGTCATTCAGATGCATATCATAAAATCTTAAAAAGAAAATGTGGTAAAAAAAATCACATTATTATTTGATTACATGTCACCAATTTGAATTTGCAATGGGGAATCTCAAACTTTGAAGGAAGAGTTTATATATTTTCAATCAGATTCTAGATTCAGCTTTTCCAAAAATTAATAATAATATTGAGTAAGTCATAACCAGGATATCACTTAGCCATATCCTCTCGTTATAGACTTTTCTCCTATTTACCGAGTATTTCTAGCTGCTTATAATCATTTTGTAACACATCACATCTAATTAAAAAAAAATCTTCATCGATACCACCTTTTCCTCTTATTGCTGTCCCAGTTTCCCATACCCTTTTCAAGAGTTATCTATACTCTCTGTGACCTCATCTTCTCATGATTTAAATTTGGGTTAAAACTACTCAACTTTTTTATTCCTACCTCTCTAGTAAAACTACTTCTATCAATATTAACCATCATGTTCATAGTGGCAAACCTGCTATTCAATTCTAAGACCTCCCAATACTTGACATTTATCAGTAACCCTTGACATATTGATCATTACTTCACCTTCAAACCCTTTCTTCCCTTGGGTTCCAGATCACCATTCTCTCTTCTTCTCCCAAAACTTCAATGATAGTTTCTTCTGTAGCTCATAATTGCTTTTTTTGTGTGTGATCTTTTTAAGCTCAAAACATTAGAGTACCTTCTGACCTTTTCTTTCTGCTATACTTACACCCTCATGAGCTCATTCAGACCCATGCCTCTAACTACTATCTATATGCTGATGGCTCCAAAATTTATAACTTTATCTCAGACCTTTTGCCTGAACTGCCCTCATCTGTGGACTCACATCTCCACTGGGATATCTAATAGGCATCCTGAAATTCACATGCTTATAAAACGAACACTTAATTACCCAATTCCACAGCTGCTCCTGCTATCATACTGTTAATCTTAGTCCCATTTCATTTTCTTTCTTCTCACAGTCAACTAAAGTGATGAATTTGTAATGGTTCTTTCTAGCCCATACAGCTAATTGGTGATAGATAGATAGATAGATAGATAGATAGATAGATAGATAGATAGATAGATAGATACAGACAGACAGACAGACAGACAGACAGACAGACAGATCAATATTTGTGTGCAAACATGAGTAACACTGAACATGTCTGGGGATTAAGTTTATATTAATGACATAATTTTTTGAACTTACATTTATGATACCTAAATTTGTTAAATACAGACCTATTTTTTTTCATTTGCAATGTTGTATGGAATTGCATTATAAAACTATGCTATATTTTTACTTATTTTTTCTTATTCAGCTGATTCTAAAATATTTACTTGTAAACAATGTTGCAGTGAAATGTTTTTATTTTACCTATATTTTATAATTTTGAATGGAGTAGCTTATGTCTCAAAAAATTCTTGTATAATATCATCTTTTGTTACTACAAAAGAGAATTATTCTTAGAGAAATTATGTCATTTCATTACTTTTTTTTTTCTTTTCTTATTGCACTACTTACTGCATCTGGTTCTAAGTCCCATGAAGATCTTGTAATAATAATGCTGACAATAATAAGTAACAATGAGACAGTTCTATTCCCAGCCCCAATCCTTGTTCCAAGGGTAATTCTAGAATGTCAGGAGTTGTCAATGAGATCATAACAGTATGGAAGAAATACAGGCATATTGGTTTTAGTTCATTAAGAATACTACTACTTAAAGTCTTGTATTAACTAGTCACTCTAAGTTCTAGAGAAACTGGCAAGAAATTCACAGATTTGCTGACAAACTGTAGAAAGATAAAGTAGTAGTAGTCAAATAGAAAGTCTTAGTCTGTTTGTTTAAAAGGCAGGATAAAATAATGACATCAACCAAATTAGAAAGCAACAAGGTACAGGGTAAAGGGAATATTTATATATGCTTGAAGACATTCCATTAAGAGATATATTTAATTTACATAGTGACGTCAAAAATTCTTTCTTGCTTTCTAAATAGGAAAAAAGTCAAGAGACAAACAAAAAACAATAAACAGACAAACAGAAAAAAAAGAAAAGGAATAAACCTTACTGGTTATTACAGATACTGCCTAGAATTACAATGATTACCTCTCCTCTTTTCCATTGGCTCCATAACCATGGCATTTGGTCTCTGACTACAGATTCAACTTCCAGCAATCATGGGAACTAAACTTTTCTATTTGCAGAGGGACTATTATAAGGCATGTCAAACTAGGATATTAAGGCAACTAAACCTCAACATCAATTTGTCTTAACTGATCTGTTCTGAGCTTGACTCTTGCTTCTAATAATTATGTTCCTGTCTTTCATCCCTAGAGATTTTTTTTTTTAATCCTAGATATTGGTCTTTACTAACCATATGTGTTAGGTAGAGAACATTTCCATGCTTTATTTTCTTATCTACAAAGCAGAGGTTACAATGTTCAGCCTTTCTGTTTCACAGGGTCCTTGTAATGATTAAGAGTAAATGTGAAAATGCCTTAATAACTTTGAAGTGCAACTACTGTTAGGTGTTATTAGTTCTGTGATCTGGAGTACAGCCATTTCAAGTATGATTTAAGCCTTAAGAAATACTGAAAAGAACAAAATCTTCATAATTTCATCTGAACCACAGATATATGGCACACCAAATAAGAATTAATTATAACAACCTCAAACTTATATGTATTCAGTGATCTTTTCATAAGTTTTGTAAACTGATGTTACCTCTACAAAAACAATAAAGTTATAAAGAAGGTCGATTTCTAATATTGTAACTGGTGCCCATCCAATGCCAGAAACTGCCTTGATGTCAGTCTCAATATATCTGTTTCTCTGACTCAAAGTTCTTATATTTTCCATCTCAACATTTTTTTTTTTTTGAAATTCAACTCAGAACCCAGTTCTCCATGGTCAGATGTCCCCCAGTGCATTCAGATGTCATTTGTATCCTTTGGACCTTCATTTATTTTTTACAGTTTACATTTCTTCACTTGCTAGTCTGTCATGGCTAGAACTCTGCTGTCTATCTGTTTTGACATCTTTACAACTCTTTTGCCTTCCTTTCATACAGATTCTCTGAGTTTGGAATGCTATGATTTTCCATTTGGTTTACTACATTAATTAATAAGCAATTGTTTTGTTGCAGTAGCAAAGCTAACAGAATAAAGGGAAAATATCTGTTCTCACTCTAGAGAGACAGGAGGGACACTAACACAGAAAAAAAAGATAAATGCCAAAACAGGAGAAAATCATGTTCCAACTAAAGGCTATGTGAAGACCACTAAACTTGGCAGGGAGCAGATATTTGGTCTGGTTGATAAACAGAGTCCATAGATTTGGACACTTTTTGGATCCTGAAGTGTGAGTAAACTCAATTATGCTATCAAATCCTGAATATATCAAAATCCTGTAAGAATAAAAGTTAATGTTTTAAATTGTAAATTGATCCTAATGAACTGCAAAGAACAACATGAAATATAATTTCAAATGTATACACATTTGCCAAACTGTTGTGCTTCTGAATTGATTCTTATGGGCTTTTTGTTGTTTCAATTACAAAAACTCAATTTAAAAAACTCACAGAAGAATCATTATGCCTTTACAGAAAAGACAGAAAGGTAATCTTTTTTTTATTTTAAAGGATTATACATCTTTTAAACAACAACAAAAAGGAGCATAGAAGCTTTGGAAAATAAAGTGAGATAGTGATTAGTGGAAATGGCTAGGCTTAAATTTAACAAAAGTATAAGAAATAGAACACTGCAAAGAAATAAGCATAGATTTAGAAATATATACAGTAATTGGAACCATCTGCTAACAAATACAGGTACTACCAAACCTGCCTGAAAGAATAAATTAGACTCATTTGTTATTACCGGTATATATTTGCATTCAATTAATGTGCTAAAATCTTTTAAAAGAATGCTTTCTTAAGTGGGTTAGACATGCTCATTGTAATCTTGTTTATATTAATAATTGGCTTAGCAAATCTTTTCTTTATATCTCCTACAAAGGTAAACTTTATCAAGCCCAAACTGAATTATCATAAATTCCATATTAGCAGAAACCAAATTAATGAGGTTTGATTGTACCAAGAAAATTGCTTTTGCCATTTGCTTAATTTCATCTGCTCCATATAATAATAAAAAATTTCAAGTGATGGAAAGTGTAGATAATTCAGTATTTGCAAAAATATTAGAAGCAAGGCAAACTTTCCTAAACTCTGATTTAATGTTATATTTATTTGTTTGGGTTCAGTGTGTAATATGATGTTAAGTATATTACTGTACCATGCTATTATGGAACAGATGTTAAATGCAATGTAAAAATGTCAGGGGTAAATGATTGATGATCCTCTTTGCCATTTCATAGTAAACCATGATTATTTATATGCTATGGACATTGCTTGAAAGCATCATATTAAATCTAAACAATTGATCCATTTTAAAGGGTTTTTGTATAATGTATTATTTATGTGTTTTTCATCCTTTTGTGAAAATGGCCTAGTATAAGGAAGTATTTAGTGTCTCAAGTGCTCCACCCAGTCCATATGGTAGATTTGTTCTCTGTGTAATACTTACCTTTTCCCTCTAGGCCCATATGGCAAGTCCATAGGCTGCCCAGGCCCCTCTGTCCTCCACAAGGGCCATATGGCAAGTTCACTGAGCACTCATTTACCTTGTATTAATATTTTATCTGCCTCAGACAGAAAAAGAGATCAAATTAAGTAAAGTCAGTCCCTGAAAACGGTTCAGCCATATAATCAATACTGTGTGTCAATGTGGTATGAGATATGGGTTCTGTTATTTCATTTATATTAAAAATAGCAAATTCATTTGAATAATTTATCAAATAATTTCATAAGCTCTTTTGATCACTTGATATACATTGACAGAATACTGTTTAATTATGCTAATCATCCCAGCAATATTAACACATGATAATATAAGCTTATAAAGTTTAGAACTGGTTTAAACATATAGGCTTTGATATATCCGAAGAGATAAGACTGAATCTAAATTATAATCTATATTAACATAGTAATTGCTCTAAAATTAATTCTTTGTTATAACATTGCAACTATAGGCTAAACTTTTGCTGTCAACATAAAGTAATTAGAAACTCTGCAAGTTATTTACAATTTTAATTCATATAAAATATGGAATAAATTAAAATACTACATCCATGCATCTTTTACTTATACTCCACATTTATAGAAAGTTACCAAATAAATGAACTTCATGGGGTCATTTATCTTACTGTAACTTCATGCAGTTACTAAAATTAGTATTTGATAAATTTGAGCATATATATCACTTCTATATGTTTTCTTTAAACCTGTCTATCAATATCTATAATATATACAGATGTGATAATACATTCCATAATCAGTTACAACCCCAACCACTTATGTAGCTTCCTTAAATATGCTGCAAAAACATACATGTCCTTTGTGCTAGTCACAGTTATATATACACTTTTCTTTCATCTACTTCAATAAAAGATCTCTCACTTTTAAAAACATCTTGACTTTTAGTGACCTGAGCTCTGTTGTTTAAAATGAACAAAAAAGACAATGTGACCACTACACTCATGGTTACAGAGTGCAATTTATTTTGTGAGACTTTCAAATTCTTCTCAGTTTATGTATAAAATCTGATGTAAGAATGTTTAGAAGAGGGAGTTCATGCTTTGACACTTGTCCTTTCCTTAATACACCTACAAGATTTATTTTTTCTTGGACTTGTCTTTTAATCAGTCAGCTTACTCCAGAAAACACTATAAATAGTTGTGTTTTTTTTTCATTTGATTTTACACAATACACATATCCTATTATCATGTTTTGCCCACATTTCCTCTGAATTCCCATATCTGTAATCATACTTGCTATGATCTGCATCCAGAATACATTTGCCAGGCCAATGTAAATTCCAAGATCATATCACATAGGTGATACAGAATAGATTCTGAAGTCACTTGAAATTTTAAAATGATAATATTGAAATAAAAATGTTAATGTGTTTAGGTTTGTCACCTGTAAGTGCAAGTAAAGTCATAATTAAAATATAAAGATAACATCAGGATCTTTGACAGCTTATTTTAGGCTTGTATATATAGAAACATATTTTAATGAAAATATAAAAGTTTAATTTTATGCACTGAATATTTTCACGGAGTCAGCACTTTGCTATTTTGTGATAACATGTTAAAATTAATGGGATGTCTTAACTAAGTTCTTTCTGCATATATACATATAAAAAAGGGAACGCTCTGAACCTGACTTCATAAATAACATTCACTGTGATTTTGTTAAAGTTTAGATGTGTGGATTTGTATTTGAAATCCTCAGAAGGTTACAGGGTGCAACTCTCCAACAATATCTCTGAGTCTTCAGGGACAAAATCCCATTATGTGGAGTTCAGTGAAGGGGGTAAACACCACCATAAAGAAATACAAATTGCACATATTTCCCATTTAGCTAGTGTCACCAAAGTTCACCATTTAGAATTCTAACCAGTTAGGACTTATTCTTGGGGGTCAAGTACCTTGTGAACCTTGTCATCTCATTGATGACATCATATCCCATCTATCAATTCTTACAGGAGCACACTTGCCATCTGCTCAGCACACGTTGTAATAACTTATTAGACAAATTCACAGGGTAACAATCTGTACAATGACACTGTTATCTTAATGCTGGCACAGACTGAGATAACAACCACTGTTTCTCTATCAGGGAACAATGACTCTGGTCCTTCAATTTAAAAATAGAAGTTAGGAAGTCATTTAAAGTTCTTAAATCTTTTGGAAACTATTAGCATTATGGGCAGAAGCATTTCTCTCCATGTAGGATCACAAACAAAACAGCTCACAAGGAGATAATTCTAAGGGAGGATCCTTGCACAGGTTTGTAAACTATGAATTTCCCTCCTGCCCTTTTTATTTTCCATGAGGCAATCAATATATAAGCACTATACTTGAATAATGCAAGAAATGGATAAAAAATAACATTTATAACCACCAAACAATAAAACCCAACCCTCCTTTCCACTGACTAAAATAACAAAATTAAAAATAATTTCCCAGCTTGTTCTGGATGATTATAATCTCTCTTAATTTTGTTTTTCAAAGGCATTTAATTAGCAAAAAGAGATATCAAATATAATAGGTCCTTTGGAAAAACCAAGGACAGCATCAAGATCACATACCTGTATTTTAACAGTTTTTTTTTTTTACCTGCAACATAGAACATCAGGCATTTTTAATCTAGCAACCATCAAAGACCTTATGTCTTGATGAAGTTCAGCATAACAGTCTCTCCATCTCTCAGCTTTAAACATTATATGTTTTTAGAGAAGAAGATGATATTTATTTTGTATTACATGGAATCCATCCTCTGTTCCTTATTTTGGCTTGTCATTTATTCCAGCTTACACTGTGATCAACATTGTACTAAAATAAAGTCAAGTACAACAGCCGCTCCCTGCCCATCAAAACGCACAGACGTCTGCCAAGCACTTGTAACAGCTGGTGTTACATTAATTAGTTTAAACTATTTATTTCATCCATCTCCAGAGCAGATTGAGCAAAAACATTAGAGATTATTTTAGCATCTGTAAGTGCCCTGCAAACATTAACCAAGGAAAGTTAGAATATTCATCAGTTTTATATAGAGACATATATATATGATTTAACCATCTGAATAGCCATTATAAATGAGTAAACTCTATCATATACTTTGCAAGAAGACGTTTTATTAACTGTCTTTACAAACATAAGTTTTCAACTTATATTCATCTTTTGTGTCCACAAAGTTTTTCTCTTTAAAAATTATCACTAGAAAGCAATAATAATTCCTGGCAGCACGGGCCATTAAACAATATATGACAGGGACTGGGTGACTCAGTGGATTAGTCACAGATTTTATGGCTACTGTTGGAATCCTGCCCTAACTACAGTGATCAAAACACTGTTATCAAATGGTTGTAAAAACCTCAATTAAAATTACTTCTATGGCTTCTACTAGCTTCTTAGCAAACTATATCCCATAACATGAATCAACACGTTATTGACAAAATTAACTCAACTGCACTTTCTGGCTTAAGAGAATTTAGAAATTAACTATCTAACTGACTCTTCAAGTAATGGTTGTCAATAGGGGCTTGGTTATAAATGCATGTCCATTAAACACCTGTCTATGTTTTTTTTAGAACTTCTAGATTTCCAAGACTACATCATCACTTTCCACGACTTTTCTAAAAAAAAAAATACATGTAAGTTAAAATAACATTAAATGTATCTGTTTCAAAAAAACAAAATCATTCCTAAACACTTGGAGATCCATTCCTAGTAATAATGGTGAACAACAATCAGAATTTAAGTTCTTTGTAGAGTATCAAAATAGCAATATGTAAATTCCTTCAAAGTTGATAACTCTCAAAGCAATATGTTTTACCCCACCAAAAGCAATGCCATGAATAGAATTTAAAACAGAGCTTAATCAACTAAAGGCAAACAAAAACATTTAAATTATAGTTCACAAACAAACATCTGGCAAATAAATAACCGGATCTTCAGTAAATAAAAGAAATAAGGAATAAAGGGCACTAGGGAAAACAATACTTTATACCTTGGCAAAAATTTTCTGCAGAAACACAGTCAGAAGTCCTGAAGTGCACTAGTTATTCCTGGAGTTAAAAGCTTTTGCCATTTTTCTGCTCCCCATTTTATCTGATGAATCCTCTCACTTCCTGCACCTCTGGCCTGTACCCCAGCTTTTGTATGTGTAAATAAATAAATCTTAAAAAAAATTGCCATTTTAACCTGAGATGTAGGTCAAAAATCAATCTCAAAAAAGCAAATATATCAAATAAAAAATAAGTATAACAAAAATTCAGTGTAAACTTAAATTTACCTCAGATTAAAATTATGTAGATTTTGAATTTCAGATTAAGATAACCCAGATTTTGAATTTTGAGAATTTGAAAGTTATTAAAAAAGCATACTTACAGTAACATTCCCTCCCCTATGTGTAGACTCTACTCTGTCTGATCCATGAGGGGACTTCACCTGGTAACCTACTTTGGTTTATAGACAGCTTACTCACTGATACATGGCTGCTGTGAAGTGAGTTGTGTTTTCCCAAACTTCAGTTGTTGAAGCCTATTGGTCAAGTGACTGCCTCTGGTGATAGGGCCTTGAGGGAGATAATTAAGGTTAAATGAGGTTACAAGTGTGCAGCACTAATCCAATCAGACTGGTGTTCTTATAAGAAGAGGAAAAGACACCAGAAATGCCAGTGCACTGGAGAACGTTCATGTGAGTACAGGGTGAGAAGATGACGTCATAGGTCAAGGAAGAAGTATGAAGTAAAACCAATCCTGCTTCACCTTGCTTTGGATTCAGAGTTCTCAGAACTGTGAGAAGTAAATTTCTGTTGTTTGATCCACCCAGTCTGTGTACTTTGTTTTGGTAGCGCTAACAAACTACAAACTCCAATAATATAAGGATCTATGCACAGAAGAAAACCGTAAGAGTGAGTTACATGGTTCTCATGATTCCACAGTTCTCCTAAATTTCTGCTTCATTTGTTCATCACAGCAACTTTGAAGGATGTGAAATTATTTCTGCTCTCCTTACAGTGTTCAACTTCCTTGTACTCGGAGGTACTGAACCTGCACTTCTTAACTTCCAAGGTATCAGCACTGTCCTAGACATGTGTTTTCAAATTTTATTTAAAAAAATAATTTTCAATATTTACAACTTTCTGAGAGGCCTATAAGGGTCACTGGAATAAAATATTTTAGGGAAAACTTTCAAAAGAAACACAGCTATATTTCAGATTAGAGGTAGGCAAACCCTGGAATGTAGGTAAATTCAGTCCACCACCTGTTTTTTTCATAGTCTGCAAGCAAAGAATCCCTTTTTTGTATTTTGAAGTAATTAAAAAAAAATAAACAGAAGAATACTGTGATACCTGAAAACCACATGAAACTCAAATGCCACTGTCTATAAAGTTTTATTAGAACAGAACACAATCATTCATTTATATTTAATCTATTGCCGCTTTTGCACTAAAACATTTGAGTAATTGTGAGAGACAATGAGACCATTTACTATTTGGCCATTCACAAAGAAAGTCTGCCGACACTTTTGAACAACAGTTTTAGTAACATCTTTTATTATAATTGTTTCAAATAATCTAGAGCTGTTTTTTTCAAAAACCCTATTTAATTCATAACTAAATTATAGAGTATCACAAATGAGCTAAATCTGTTTTTTCCAGTAGTTCTAATCTATACTTATGATTCTATTCCATAAGAGAAAGAAGTGTTTCAAACTTTAAACAACTCAAAAGTGAACTTTAGGAATATAAACTATTGATAAATTTATGGCTGTTTTTGAGATGATTTTAATGATGGAAAGTGATAGGAACTATGATTAACTATTTCTGTATATTATTCAACTATTCTTATAATTTCTTTCTAAAGCAGGTATTTAATAGTCTCATTTTTCATATATGGAAAATAAGAAATTATATATCTCAGTGATCACCACAACAGTATGCTCACTATGATATTGAGTGGGAAGTGGCATCTAAGTTCCCTGAATCTCAAATTAATGTTCTCAGATCAAATTGGATCCTCTAGTTACAGTAACTTCACTTAAGTAAATATTTTAATATTTTCATTAAACTGTTCTAAAATAAGGACAAGACAATGAGTTTTTAGGTCTTCATTAAATAAATACAAATTATATTCCAATTATTAAATCAATACTTCTAAAGACTGCATAACACTTCATCACAATTATTTCAGATAATTCATTGTCCAAATGTTTGGGTCTTAGTCAAAACAGCATATAGATGTACATGCAGGATTAAATATTTGAACAAAAATAAATATAACTCTAAATAATTAAATTTATGTGGCCTCTGCTTTGTCATTTATTTTCTGACATTTTTCATTAAGAGCAATTTTAAATTGCTAAATTAAATTAAATTTAGGGCCTCCCTGGTGGCGCAGTGGGTTAAGCAGTGCACTATGAAGCATGAGTTTGATCCCTGCCTCTGGCCAGGGAAGGGACCCACATGGCCCAGCAGACCTCTCCTGCCTTGCCCGCTGTTCCCCTCACAGTGTGTTTCAGTCAGTCTGCCTGTTCTGCTCCTCACTCTGTTTGGTGAATCCTCTCACCGCCCGCGACTCTTGCCTGTACCCAAGCTCTTGTATGCATAAATAAACAAATCTTTAAAAAAAAGAGCAAAATATTTAAATAAAATTAATTGTAGTAAAAGGCAGGCTAGAGAGAAAAGTTACTCGATTTCTGAGTGTTGGATGATCTATTACTTCTTGCTGTCCCTCAAATTTTATTAAAATGGAGATAAAACTGTATGAACTTCAGGAGATTATTGTAAGTATATGTGTGATAATGCCATGCTTTTGACACCATATCACAATCTCATGGGGATGGAGGAACAAACTGATTCATAGGGGTTTGTAAAATAGCTCATCAGAATTATTTCAGATCATCAAGGTGGGGGATATAGAATAAGTTGATCTTTTTCCCCAAAACTTCAAAAAACAATTTTGGGAGGTGACATAAATAAAATAAACAAGTTAATCACATATACATCTAAAAGAACATTTTAACAGTCTTTCAGGAATCCAGTATGAAAAGGGGAAAAACAGTGGGAACACGTACATTATTGATGTAAGAAAAATAGTGTAAATGTAGAAAGTAGAGACTGGACTGCAGAATGACTATGATAAACAATTTTCAGAAAATAGATCATTTAAAAGAAATAGACAACAAGAAATTGATATAACAGTAGAATTTGCCTCTGGTATTAGGAATATAAACTATATAGAACTACAGCATATAAATCGACAGCAATCCATGAGTTTTGTAAAAAGTAAGAGGAGAGATTTGAAATCAATATTAACATAGCATTGATTCCAATAATGACAAAATATTATGCAGGTAGGTAAAGAGGAAAGTTGCTGGTCAGGGAAATAAGAGTATATGTAAGTGAATAGCATACCTACTATATCGCTCACTTACAAAACATTTAAACACTTAAGCTATGTCACATCCAAACTTTAGGTTCTATGCTTACAAGAAAAATGATTGTCTTAGTCATTGTGTTAAATGAACTCCACTGGGAGTCACTGGGACTCAACTGCCAGAATTTCCTATTTCCCTACTAGTCACATCACTTTGGTATCTGCCTTGCTATTCTCATCTGTAAAATGGATATAATAGCAATGTACCATTTACTATTAGCAATGTAGCTCTCTTAAAAGTTGCTAGAGGGTTGCTATTATATCTCTAGTATTTAGATTAGTACTTGGCATACTGTATGTACACTATGTACAGGTCTAATGTGTTTAATACATATTTTCTTAGAAAATAGAAAGCAGTGTGTGTGTTCTTTCTATAACAGAGTATGCTAAATACATATGGATAAAGATATATAAAGGATGTGATATAGACTACGGGTTAATTAATAGCCCTGAATCTCTTTACTAATAGAAGTTCAATGGGAATTTGAATATTAAAACTATTTGAAAACATAATTTAAAGTAACTTCTTAAAAAACTAGATGATTCTTTAATCTTTCAAACTCAAGTAAACTTATTCATATATGTTCTCTCTTAGGCAGACACACATTTGTTGACATTCTGAAGCTATAATCCATCATTTTCATCTCTTCATGGTTGACTCCTCATGTCTTTTCTTCACCCAGAAAGTTAAATAATCACGTGATGCCAAAATATCAGATAAAAATGCCAAATCACATAAGCAGTCAGTTTCTACAGGACACTTGACCTCTCATTCCCTCTTAAAGACTCGCAGAGGTGTACTTTCACTCTTAGACTTAGTCTACTTAACCACCATAATGTCCTTACCAATGATAGTGAAATCCACTTGAGACTTACAAAACAGAAGCTAATACTTAGATATCCAGAGAGTCTGAAGTTCATAGTTTATCCTCATTTCAAAAGTCACTGCTTTATAGGTATTTTTAACACAATAGAGTTTGTCATGTGACATTGTCAGGAAACTGCAAATCTCTAAAGTATAAACCAAATCCAAATCGGTCCACTGTATGGAAGAATTTGGACTTTTCTAAATAAACTAATAACATAAAACACACTGACTAAATAATTTTAGTAAACATGTATGGTATGCATCAGCAGGACAATTTCAAGCTTTGCTAATATAAATGATTTTTTCATAGACAAGACATACTCCACAAAGTCAGTGGGAGAAGAGAAAGCCTGGGAGACATCCTGGGAGCTTTCCCAAACTGTTTCTTCCAGATTGAAATTCCCATCTCAGAGGCACCTAATGAAAGGGCATCAGGTTTGTGGATTGTATTTCAAAAAAGCAGTTCATTCTCTATAATAGTTCTTCCCATTTCTCATCCTGCTTCACCCAGCAAGAATTTCTTG
The DNA here is from genome assembly GCA_019455555.1 of Galemys pyrenaicus. Lineage (NCBI taxonomy): Eukaryota > Metazoa > Chordata > Mammalia > Eulipotyphla > Talpidae > Galemys > Galemys pyrenaicus. The sequence continues at coordinate 3,012,656 of JAGFMF010011655.1, read as the reverse complement.
CTAACTCTTGATAAGAGCACACCTTTAGCCACAAATAATCCATCTTATTACTTTAAAAAATCAATCCAATGCAAAATATACTTATTTCTCATAGCTACCAAATAAAGACAAAATTTTTCATTTATTAAATAACTTACTATATCTCTTTACTATAATCTCTCTTATCTTCTCCCAAAAACTTAATCATTAAACTTTGCTACAATATCCTTTGTTCTTATTGAAGTCACTTTGCTTGTCTCTCTTACTGTAGTAAGGACACCAAATCCTAAAAGCTGGCAAGAATGCATATGTTTATTTCACCATTGCTCTGCAATTACTGAATGCCACTTAATTATAGCAACAGATGCTCGAGTGTAGGAACCAGAAAAATCAAACGCCTCATTTCCAGGTTATTTTTTTCCATTGCTTCTGCCAACAGCAGATGTGTGAGCCCCTTGTGCTCTGGCGTAAATACTTATCAAATCCTAACAGGTCACCTATGTCACAAACAACATTTCAGATGCAACTGTTTCACCTGATAATAGGCTCTGAAAATAAAACTGTGAGCTGTAAATACAATGTATTCAGAATGAAATGCCATAATGTGAAATTGCTTTTTCTCCAGCTACAACTGAAGTCCTTGACAGTTTTTGGCAGTGATAAATCACCCTCCCATTAATTGTCTTCTCTCTCATTGTGAGGTGAGCTGCTAAAAGGGGCAGTCAACAAAAATGACTTAAAGGACAAATTTTGGCAAAAAGACAATGAAGAAATCTGTCATTGCTCAGCCTCCAGTAAACTGTTGTGAAACAATCAAAATATATGTAGCTGAAGTGTTTATGTCTTTGTTAGGAAGATTATAGAATGATAAGTTACTGTTAAAAGAGAGGAAGGACCCAGAGAAACTTAAATTGTAGATCCTTGACACTGCTTCCAAGTGTTTTTTCTCCTAAGTGACACATTACTGTCTCTTGGATTTGAACATTTTTTTCATCTATGCAGATTTGCACTCTGACCTAGAATAAATGAAAAAGTTATCAATGTGTGATCACAAGTTATAAAATCTTGTTAATGTGATTTTGTAATGAGTGAAAATTTAATTTTTAAAAATTAATTTCTAAAATGTTGAATAACATATTTTGTCATAGAGCAGGGCAAAGAATCCATACTACTGTACATCCAAAAGTGTGTTTGCCACCAGTAGACAATTTAATATTACCATATGCAGTATGAGAAAATTATATGTTACTAGAGTGCCTGTCAAATGCACCATTTACATTTTAGTTTATATTCAGCAGTAGTAAGTAAATGTGCATAAAAACTGGACCCATCACTGTTTCTGTATTAGAAATGTTCTTATTTGCTTTATATAATAAATGTATTACTTAAAATGTTGGTTCTTAAGTCAAATTGAACAAGAACCCTAAATCTAAACTATACCATTTTCTGGAATGTTCCCAGTCAACCATCTTTAAATGTCAAGAACACATTTGAAAGAATTATAGAGGTAAGATATTAGAACAACAATTCTGACACAGGTAGAATAGTTCAAATAAAGCAAAAACTACAAAAAAGAAAGCATGCTTTCAGAATACAGATTGCAAGTGCATGCTCTGAAGCACAGCTGCTGTATTATCATGTCAACAACTTTTTTCTAGAGGAATTTGAAATAACTTTAAAGATAATTTATGGATACTTCGATAAAAACAGGAAATCACTGCATCAATAACTCTAAAAGGATTGGTTCCCTATATCAACAAAGTGTTCTTGCTAATAGATAGGTGTCTCTGGTTTGCATTAAATGGGTTAAGATAAAGAAGTGGTATTTTGGTGCTTCAACACTGTAATTCAATAAGGAGTCGAACTTAAAAAAGGAAAACTTAAAAATACCACAAGACTTATTTTGTAGCTCAAGTGGAATGTTATCTGAATATTAATAAATATAGTTTATAGACTATGACATTAAAACATCTTTTGAATGACAGAAATAAAAATCAAGGGATTGATTTTTTTTTTTTTTTCCTTTTTTGGTGATCCGCCAGTTTGAGAGCTTACTGAGAGCATATGGAGATAGCATATTTGCAAGTCCATCTCTGGAGGATTGCAAAAGGCCCTTAGCTTGTGAAAAACAGCAATGTTATTTTTTTTAACGTTCCCTATATTTAGAGATTAAATCGCTCACTGCACAAACCCATTTGGAACAGGCGCGAAGGTGAAAAGGATAATCAGTACAGTCACTGGTCCGTGTTTCCTAAACGCTTTTGAAAACATTACTGTGCGCAGGCATAAAATTAGCGGCAGGACCTTAAAAAGGCTGGCATTTAGCATGACTTTTTGGAAAGTGACACCCTCATTTTTTTCTTGTAGGATATCATTAAATTTCAATCGCCCTATGGCAGTGCCTTTCCATTAATAACCAATTCACTGTGTCACTTTGGCTCTCCTTTGAAATAATGAGCCTTTGCTTCGCTTTAATAAATTTAAACATATTCTCAAGGCCAGGGAAGATAGGAAACCGCAGATGGGCTGAGAAAAACACGATTCATAAATCCTTAACTGCCTGAGATCGTTGAGAGCAAAACAAAGTAACACTCGTAAAATATTAAACAATCCCAGCTGTATGAGGGAAGCTTCATTAACAAAAATGGACTATTTACTGCCTTGCTCAGAGCCTGTGGGTGGAGAGAGTCAAAGAAATCTTTAAAAAAAAAAAAAAAAAAAATCCCACTGCCATTTCTTGTTGTGATTCTTTAGCCAACTAATGGAACAATAAAAACATTATCTAGAAAGTCCAGTCATTGTCAAGAATTAATAAATATTATTTTAAATGCTATAAATTGATTTTCCCACTGACACACTCATTTAAAAAGTGACAAATGAAAGGCTGCCTATTTTTTTCTTGGAAATAATTTCCATATGTGTGGCAAAGTTACTGAAGACAGGAGCAATACCTAACTACTCAAAACAAAATGACAATAAGCAGTGGGAACATCCTCATTCAAATAAATGGTTTCTGAAGTATATTACACTGCAACTGTCTCTTGCTTTGGGATCTGTATTATATTATTCACCCAACTGTCTCCTCTTAAAACATTTTCTAGCACTGAGGTTATCAGAACTTTAAGATTTATACTAAAATTGAAGTTATTGAAAACTTGTGAGTGGTTAAGATATTTGCTTAAAGGTTGGAAATTCAGTGTTCAAATCCTAGCATAATAAATGGAAATTACAAGATATCATGATCAAGGGAAACATTTTAAATGCCCTATTCAAAACCAGGTTCAGCTTGCTGGTGCTATACAAGTTTGAAGAACCAAGAGATCAATGTCAGTCTGTTAAATGCTAAGAACTTAGAAGCTCTAACCTTAAAGACAAGCTGACAATTTAGTAGACAGAATGTCAATACTTCTAAACATTTCAAGGGCAAAAATATTGCTTTATACAATCTGTGTCACATTTATTGCAAGAAAAGAATTTAGATTTTTCTTCTGCATTCTGTCAGCACTTTTCCTTTTATTATACAGATACATAATTAAGGAGTTCAATATGGAGTAATGCAGAGGCTGACCCTTTTAACAATGCACAGCCAGTCTTAGAATATTACATGGTAAAACTTACGAAAAATGCAAATATTCTCATCCTTTTCCAAGCATTATATATTTTACCAACTGTGCCTTTATGTGAATAAAATTTGAGAGTACACAATATTTGAATAAATATGTAAGGTATTTTCTGTCCTCATTAGCAATTCTATAATATTATAATGGAAGAAAATAACTGCTGACATAGTTTTCAAAAGACAATATAGGCTGAAAAGTGTTATCAGATTCACATTAAGATCAAAAATAATGAGTCTAGATGCTCTGTATCTCTGATTCTTAAACTCTAAAGTAGGAAAAACAATATTACCTAGCTCTAAAAGTCTCTTCAGGATTAAGTAAGTTAAGCACACTTGAACTCTTGAACTTCAGCTAGTATCTGCTATACAATAAGCACCATATATAAATTAGGCTATGACTAAGTTTTAGGTATTATAATTTTGAAGGAAGTTTCGTTCTAGCAAAATCAAATTAATATGTCTAATTATTACTTCAAATAATACTTAAACATTTACTTATATATAAAACAGAGTGGCTAGTCATATTTAGTATTACAGAATTACTTGTTGACACTTAGAACTTCTTTTGAATCAAAAGCTAGTTTCTCAGTAAAGTCATTGGAGCTATTACTTTCAGATTTAGATTCTGCCTATGGCTCAACTTTTACCTGCAAAACTTAAACTTTGATGCCTATGTTCATCAGACATTGGATCTATTAACATCCATGAGATATCCTCATGATATGAGAAAAACGTTTACTGTCCTTCATTCATTTGTCTAAACAGTACATGACTATTTAGTTATTGTAAATGAATATGCACACATATTTATTACAGTTACTTTTTCTGAGAATTTCAGATGTTTTCACTATGCTTACAAAACCCATTTAATATATGTTCATAAAGACAGAAGATTAAAACATTTTTGGTTAGTATGAAATGTATCTTCAACTAATTTATAGAAAGAGGTTACAATGTTATTAGCAATGTAAATGTATACATTTGAATTACACATAACTGATGAAGCAATACTGCTAGATTGTCATTATGTGTAGTCAGAAATTACTGGAACTAAATCCTCTCCCTTTTTTTCTGCTTTAGAGCACCTCAAAAATAGCATAGATAAATTCTTCTTAGAACTGGTGTAGAGAAGTTGAAAAAGCTTTGGTACATTAGATGACATCAACGTGACTTAGTAAATTGAAGTGAAACAGCATATTATTTGAGCCTAAGTGACTAGTCTCTGAAAAGTTAGTATTTTCTTCCCTAACAGTCCTTCATCATCAAATACGGGAAACTATTACAATGAGAGGCATGTGAGCAGAGTCTTTGCCACTGGGCCCTCATAAATCTTGCCAGTTCCCAGTGAACAACACCAAATATTTGCAGCTGAGGAACATTTGGTCTGGCTTAAATTAACATATCTCAGCAGTCAGAAGTCATTAAGCTTTGCCAATGATTTGAAACATTTTTTCCATTTCAAAAGCGACATTAGCTTTACTTATTTTTTTGGATGAAGAAGATAGTAAAAATGAAAACAAATGACACAAAAACGGAAGTTTTAAATGAAAAAATGATAAAGGTCTTTGAACAGGTTTTGGTAAATTTCTTAACCATTTTTTAAAACTCCCTTAGCTCTTCCTTATATAAGCAAATATTTTAAGGGGATACACACCAATTTTATAGAAACAATGATTGAATTATAAAATGAAGATAAAATTTACCATTAATTCTTTGTAGTTTAAGTGTTAAAACTTAAAAAACTGATAAAAATATTTCATATGAAAGGATAATCTAACGTTTTCAGTGCATGTTTTCAAGGAGATTAAACAAAGAAAGAAAATAACATGCTGGTGTGTTTTCCAAAGCTCAGCTCTAATACGAGTTCATTTGGACATAAGAATATGAATAAATCGTTTAGAGCAATTTGATGACTTTACTAGAGAATTTTTAAGTATTCAAAAATAAAGTATATGGTGATGGGGAATACATGGGGATTACAATTGATGTCAAATATATATAAATTTAAAAAGTTAAAAAAATAAAAAAAATAAAGTGAATAGTTTCAGAGGATGTGACTGGGAATTAGAAATCAATACATTCAGTTATCTATGTTAATTTAATCAACTACATGGTTATTTGAGGACAAGGCATGCTTTTTTAAAAAATGAGTACCTGATTCTAATTCCAGTTTCCCTGCAGGATAGCTATATCGACCTGAGCAAGTCACTTAACCTCCCCCCCACCCAAGAGCTTCAGCTGTAAATTAAGGATAGATAATAACATCCTCTTTGCGAGTCAATGAGAGGGTAAGATGATGTGCAGAACAGTGAGTGCCGTAAATGAAATGTTCTATACACAGTAACTATTAATACCAATATTTAAAAAAGTCTAGTTAGTGTCATTATTGTCAGCATGCACTGTTTTTATATATTCTTAAAACTAGTGAATTTTGTCAACCATATAATTAAACAAGACCTTTCATTATAATAAATAATTGATAATAGAAAAATATATGCTTACCACAAGTAAAATTTGGAATACAAAATTAAATGGTGATAAATTCTAAAAACACATACTGACTGCAATGATTTTATTGTTATATGATATAATGAAGTTCTTTACTCAAAAATTTGTTTGGCTATTTCTTGATCTACTGTAATACTAGAAATAGGTGTTGTGATTGGGATTTAGAGTCAGATCCACCTGCTTCCATGGCTGTATTTCCTCTCCCAGGTTATGCTGCTGAAATTTCACTTCAGAAAATATTTACTGAAAATCTTATGTTATTTTTTCAAATGATATACTCTAACTACATCTGTCCATTGCCACTTGTTTTAATTGCAAATTCCCAATCACTACCCTTAACATTAATTGGGATGATAAAATTTCAAACAACCTGCATGCTGCTTGTAAAATATTTACATAAGAATCAAAGTATCAGAAACTGTAGAAAACAAACATTTTAGTAAGCAAAACCTGGGACCCTATATTTTATCAAAATGACCATTACAGAGCAAAAAGAGTCGCATCCAAAGGTTTTAATGTATAGATACTCAAAGAAACAGAATTTTTATATAGATCTTTTCTTACTATGGTAGTAAGTATACTAAGTATTACTTAGGTAGTAGTTAAATATAACATTTGCATTATATTGGTTCTTCATCATAGTTTTTGTGAAATGATCACTTATTAAAAGTATACTGTATGAGATAAATACAAAACAACTAAGTCAACCAAGGGGAAAATGAAGTAGCAAAGGTTTCAGTGACATTTTCACAATCATTGAAAGTAAAGTTCTTTGGATCTATACCCCTTGCAACACTAAAATAAAATTACTGTTATTTGTTTCTAGAAGGGCCTACAACAATAACAAAGAAAACCAAACTTTTGTACTATGTATCTTTTTTATAGTTTTTTTTAATTAAAGTAACATTGTATACGATTCAACAGTGTATATGATTAAAATATAGGATTCTGCCTCTTCAGGACTGGGTTACCACACCCACCCACCACCAAGTCACCCACAGTCCTGCACCATATTCCACTGTGCCCCCTCTCACTTCGTTCCCCACCCCCCCCCCCACTACCCACTGGTAGCCTTAGTTTTGCAGTCAGATTTCTAGGGTTTGTTTTTCATTTCTTTTATATGACTCTGTTTTGTTTCTCAATATTCTACATCTGAATAATACCAATTCTAGGTAATAATGCACTCTAGCAAGGGATAGAGTTCTTCATGTTTGCTCCTATAAACTGCTGTACAACTCTTGTTTGTTGTATAATTTTATAGGGCATCTGTTTATGTTCTATACCTTACGTAGTAATGGTTGTTTTGAAATATATATTAATCTATTCTCATCTTTATAAATATCTGGAGGTTATTCTACATGCTTTGGACAAAGTCAAGTAATTTTTAAGTTGCCCAAACTTATAAAAGAGATCACAGCATAATTCTGTTTCAAAAGGATAAAGGGTTGCCAGAGAAAAGCAGGGAAGAGGCAAACTGGAAAGCCCATTTTAAGGTAATCATTTGTTTATAGACTGGCTGGTTGACCAACCTTCTTAATTTCACATTCTCATTTCTTTTGGTAATTTCCAGCTATTTAATTTATTTGTAGAGGGAAAAGAAGGGTGGACTCAAATCATACTAACTCTATCAGCTTAAAAAATGTCTTAATAATAAAAGCTAATATAATACTTTGAGATCACAGTATGTCAGAGCATTGATATTAATAAATATTAAATAAATGTTGAAAGGGAATGAGAAATCAGATATTTTATTTATAAAAGTAATTTTCATTTAATTACCATTTTATGTTTTATCTAAATATTTTTTAAAAAAAGATTTCTAAAGATAATTTCTAGGTTGAGCTTAGATGGGAATTTTCAGATTTTTTTCTTCCTAGTGATTAAATTAATTTTGTAGGACAGATAGATACAGTAGAAGGTGAGAATGAGTTAGGAAAGTATATATTTTAAAAACAAAAACAAAATAGGACATTAAGCTTAAATTTTAGAAATATGATTCTTGCACTAATTAGACAGTAAGTAGACATCAATATGAATATTTATATCATCATTTTATCTATACATATATATGTATCATGCATATATGTATATAAATATCAATTGTTGAGTTCATTCAAACTATTTTGGAACATAACTGAATTTCCAGTACATACATGCTCCCATGTTTCTATGAAGAAAGGTCTGGGGAAAGAGTTATAACTTTATAAACAAAAGAGAAGTGTTTGTTCTTTAATAAATATATGTGAGTTAAAGGAATACCTCAAATGATAAATCACTATGAGTTGTAAAACTATGGATGAAGACCTCTAGAATGAATTCTGAAACTCTATCATCTCATAGGTGAACATTATAAAACTCTGTTTAAAAACAAAATTAATTTGTTAATGAGATTATTAATGTTTCTTTTTTAAAAAATGAATACAGAAATAGCTCTCAACCTGTTAATTCTTGAAATATAACATGCAAAATCATATAAAAGCAAAATCATTCCCCAAGACTTAGATGCAAAGTCAGTATTATAGGAAAGTATGAATTAAGATTCTAATTAGTTTATGTAATTTTGTTATCAGTGTTGCCATTATTCATTTTTACTTGTTCTCAGACTTATACTCAACTCAGACAAGTAGAATGGAAATCATAATTTCATGAGTGAGAAATATTTTAAAGGTTTTTTTTAAAACATTCTGAGTTTTTAGTAATCACTCTTAAAATGGATATAATAATATATTTATATAGTTGTTTCTATGAAAAACATATTAATATAAATAGAAAGTCATACAGTTTCTGACATATAGTGTGAATGTAATAAGTCCTCAACATTTTAGTTTTTATTCCCTCATTCAGAAAGCAGAAAATAAGCTAATCTTATTAGTGATTTAGTTTTTATAAGACCTATGATAACCAAATAATTATAAAGTCTTTGTGTAACCACTGACAATTGCAAAGTTTTAGGTTTTTGTCATTTTGGAAATTTAGCTGGCAGTAGTCATTTTGGATTTTCAAATATATTGTATTATTAAAATGTATTATTAAAATTAACTATGTAAGAGAATTTGAGAAAGACATTTCTACTTTCTGTTTAATACCTTGTTTTAATTTTAGAAAAAGTGGTTAAAAAAAAGAGTAACAGGAGGACATTATCAACAAATTTATAACGAAGAGATGGAAGGATTTCTCCTGCTCATCAATGGGGAGAATCAATAGTCTTGCTTAAAATAGTTTGTGTGTGTATACACATATATATGTGATATGTATCTATCGCAATCCCCATCAAGATACCAGGAATATTTTTCTAAGAAATTTAACAATATGTATTGAAATTTATATTAAACCATATTGAATCACAAAAGTAATCCTAAGATAAAAAGAGAGAAATTATTTCAAACTCTCTATGAAACAACAGTACTAAAAATAATAGGGTATTAGCACAAAAATATGTACTTGGATCAATGGAACACATCTGAAGTCCAGAAATAAGACCATATACATCAGTTTCTAATCTATAATAAAACATCTGGCCTATACAATGACAGAACTGACAGTCTCTTAAATAAATGGAAAATCAGAAAACTGCACATAGAAGAATGAAATTGGATTATTCTCTACCTCCATATACAAAAGTAAATGCCAACTGGATTACCATTTTAGATGTAAAACTTGAAACAATAAAATATATAGTAGAAAACTTTGGCTATATGTTCTAATACATCAATTATAAAGATATTTTTATAAATTTGTCCCTATGTCAAGGGAAATAAAAACAAACAATTGTGATTACTTGAATAGCAAAAGAAAATAGAAGACTAAAATTCAAGATAAATAAAAAGTATACAAATCAACAATTAAAAACAACAATTAATAAACATGCAGAAGCTCTGAACAATTTTAAAAAATAACTGGAATATATAGACGAAAAATATCTCATCATTGCTTCCAGTAAGAGAGATGAGGTTAAATCACAATGAAATTATCATCTCACACCCATGAGAATGGCACAGATTAAAAGACCCCCAACAATAAGTGCTGAAGCAGGATGCAGAGAACTACGAACTTTATTAGAGTGTTTGTGGGAATGTAATTTGGTACAGCATTAATGGATAGTGATCTGGATTTACCTTTAAAAACTAAAAATAGAAATACTGCTCATCTCAGCAATCACACTCCTAGGCTTCTATCCAAGAATATGAAACCATCAATGCAAAAATATACAAGCTCTACAATTTTTGTTGCAGAACTATTTACAATAGCCAGGACGTGGGAGTGGCCTAAATGTCCATCAATAGAGGACTGGATGAAGAACATGTGGTATATCCATAGTATATACTACTACTCAGCCATTTCAGCAAAATGAAGGAAGTTTGAAGGATTACGTAGCAAAGCAAGACAGAATGACCAAAAAAAAAAAAAAAAAAACTGAACATATATATATATATAGCAGATTATTGATAAAGGAAAATGCTTATAAAAACCAATAGGTATTCATTAACCCTGCAAGGGCATGGAAGTTGAATGAGAAGAGAGGGAAAGAGGACTTTAAGGGATGGTGGTGGGGAAAAAATAAGCAAATGATAAAATAAGAAAAAGAGGGAAATAACAAAATTTATAAATCAGTTCAACTTATCAGATAGCAGACCTCTCTTTTTAACATTTACTATTTACATGTTATGTTTTTCAACAGCGAACTATTGGACTTCGCCATCAATCTAAAAGTAATTGGAAAAGCTTTACCAAAAAAAAAATTAATAAATCTATCCCTCATAGTTTATACTGCTCAAGAAGGATGAGACATTGAGGAAAGCTGTACAGAGAAGGAAAATCTAATGTGTCCACAAGCTTAAAGATTCCTGATACATGGTAGGCATTCAGTAAATATACACCTGCCTTCTTCTACCTTCCTATTATTGAGTGAATAATGAGAATTTAAAAATACTGATATTAATAATCCAGTAAACAATCTTCAGTATCTCTGCCTGTTTGCATTAGTTTTAGTATCTTAAAATAACTGAAATACCTATGTGATGGTGCAAGTTATATATTAATATATATATGGTATTTTCAAATGATATTTTCAGGTCAACAAATGTACAAGGCTATGCCTAATTTCAAATAATATATGTTCCTACATATGGCTACACAGCATTTAGAAAAAATAGTGTGGAGTAAATCCTAGACACACTGGGAAATATTATTACTCAATGAGAAAAAAACATTTTTGGGAATCATCTACTTCTATGCTATGAATAATCCTTTATTTTACAATTGGTTAAAAAGCTGGTTAAAAACATTTTGCTTGAAAAAAACACAAGAAATTATGTCAATAACCTTTAATGACTACGAGACTATAAGGGAATTGAGAGTCATAGAAAAGCTTTTCATAGCATGTTTTATCATTTTTTTTCTCTATTTCCAATTAATGGCAGTTAGAGGAAATTTTCCTGTTTGTCATCGGTCCATTTTGTGGTAAACTGACGGGATTAAAAAATATCATACATATGTATGTCTAGATATATATCCATTTATTTTAAATCTAAAAATCACCATAAGAAAAGGAAAAGAAATGGTAGCAAATTTAAATCTGCTAAGCAAATACTCCAAGTTTGACCATTATTTATTGGCCTATCTTTTCTCAGTGTTTTAATTTAGGTTTAAACACTAAGACTCAAATCATTACAAAAACCTGGCCACTATTATTTAAACTCTTATTTGATTCTAATATTCAATTTTATTGACTGGTTTTTAATTGAAGTAATACGCATTATAACATTATACCCAATCCAGGTGTTTGTTTTTGAAAATCAACATGTGTATGTAGTATATTAAGTTCACCAATAAAAGCCCCAATCTCTTCTTGACCATTCCGCTGCCTCCTTTTCCCTGACTTACTTACCTCCTTTTCCCCTTCCCTTCTGATAATCAATTGATATTATGGTTCTATGTAATGTATCTGAGTAAAATTATGACCCAATTACAATTATTTTAAGGGAATTTCCAACAGTATTCACATTTAATGCAAAGGGCCTCCCTAAGGGCACAGGGGTTAAGTCTCAGCACTATCAAGCCCTTACCAACCACTGCCACATAAGTCAACCCAGCCAGAGAGCTGACCCACATAGCACAGCAGACCTCTCCTATCTCCCCCGCTGTTCCCCTCAGCAGTGTATTTCAGTAAATCTGCCTGTTCTGCTCCCCATTCTATCTCTGGTGAATCCTCTCACCAACTGCAGCTTTGGCCTACACCCCAGTTCTTGTAAGCATAAATAAATATATCTTTAAAAAAAATTTAACAATTTAATGCAAGAAATAGCTTCTCTCTATTCTGTACTATGAGATCCTCCTGGTCCTGTACTTAGTTGGTCTCTCATTCTCCCACACATGCAAATTAAAAAAAAAAAAAAGATGTATTAACATATTAATATATTGGTCTCCAGAATAAAAGAGTACTGAATAAGAGCATCTGCCTGTAAATTTTTAATGGCATTTCAAAAACAGCCCTTCTCTTTTCCTCCACTCCACCCCAAGTGGCACAGAAAGGGAGAGACTCATTTAAACACACTAGAAGCTTGGTCAGGAAATTAGACATCTTATCTTCGGGTCTGGTAAATAAGGACCAATAACCTAGGGCTGCAGCACTCTTCATGATAACTGCCTTTACAAAATGAAATTTTGACTTCTTCACAGCTTAGTTACAAGAAGACACTATCAGTGGCCCTGAATTTCTGTGCAATATGAGGGGTGGTGAGCGATCGTAACATCTGACAGGGAAAAATGAACTGATAATAAAAAATCTTTGAAATGTTCTCTCAATGCAAGGCAATATTTTTGGTGTTGATTTACATTTGTATTATTGTTTACTTTCTGGATAAACTGAAAGTATACTAAATGTGGAACATGTACAATGAAGGAAAGCTATAAACATCAGTAGCAATAAAGAGAGTAACAGTCATAAAGACAGATATTTGTATTTAAGATCTAGTTAGCTTTTATAATTTAACTGTGTATTTACTTTGGTGAGAATTCAAAATAATGAGTAATATTTATTTCTTACCAATAGCTACATATATCATAAAGAAAAAATGTCTTGTATTATGTAAAGTTCCACTTCTAAAATTAAGCAAATATCAACTACAGTTCTTTTAATTTCTAGGGAATAAACAATATTTTAATGTTTTCCAAAGACCAGCTATATGAAAGGAAAAAAAAATGAAACACATCTAGATTTTGAAATAAAATCTAAAATTTCATTCCAAATCTTTGCTTAGGGACGGATGTAGCAATAAAGTATGATAGAAAATAGTTATATTTCAAATAATAAAAACTACAAAATCCTTTGTCTTATCATGAAAAAGTTATAACTTAGTTTTAATGGTATATACTATAAAAGGGGAAAAAGCTTAAATTTATCACTATGTGAACTCACTAAAAAAATGTTGCCTTTAGTTTTGTTCCTGTTTAAGGTAAGGATAAATCAGCTTTTCAATAAATATATTATTGATAATAGATAAATTATTGAAATCAATTATAGGTCACTTTCTTTTCATATAAAATAAAATAACAAGCAAAAATTCACTTGGGAAAAGAGGGACTTCCCTAGTGGCATCGGGGTTAAGTCTCGATGCTATTGCCAAGACCACCTGAGTTTATCCCTGGCCAATGCACAGCAGACCTCTTCTGTCTCACCTGCTTCTCGTCTTAGCAGTGTATTTCAGTAGATCTGTCTGTTCTGCTCCCCACCCTGTGTCTGCTGAATCCTCTCACCCCCTGTAACTCTGGCCTACATCAAAGTTATTTTATGCATAAGTAAATAAAAATAAATATTTAAAAAACAAAAAGCATTCACTTGAGAAAGAGTTTTAACCTCTACTCCCAGAATAATAGTGAACACATCTGATCATCTTTTTGTTATAGGAAATATTATAGACAAGTATAAAATGATTTATATAATTTAGTTAATTTTTGCAAAGTAAAAAAAGATATTTGGAATACCAAGCTTACAATTATCAATACATGTTCTGTCTACAGTAGTCATAATAGTGTATGATATAAGGTACAAATAAATTTGGTCAAAGAAAACTTAAAGATGTTTGTTGACAGTAATTTTATCTCTAGACATAGACTAATAATAGCATGTATCACATCACTTTCTTTACAAATGTCATGGTACATAAAAATACTTGTGTATATATTCTGAAGATTCAATAAGTAACTACAAGACTTTTAAAAAATGTCTTCCACATTAACTAAACCAAAGGGAAAGCATGCACTAAATATACACATTTTAATTTGCTGGATAGTTTGATTAGGAAATAACAAATGAAAAATTTGGAGCAATTAGGGTTGAAATTAGTTAAACATAGGCATTCAAGTTGAAATTTTTTGAATGACTAGTGCCTCTCTTTGTATTATTTGAAACAGGGTGTATTTATGCTTATATCAAGAGTAAATGAGTCAAAGGAACATATTGATTTAACCCTCACAAACTTTATTCCAGTAAAATTTTAACAAATATGGATCTAATTAGATTTATCATCCTATAAATAATAGTACAATAGCATCTGATTGAAAGAACTTTTTAAAATTAATAAATGTAATCAGAAATGTCAAGTGTTTAGATATTTAAAATTTAGATTAAAAAACCTCAGTTATCTATCAATCATTTATCATCATTGCGTTCAAATACTTTTAGCAGAAAAAAACTTTTCAAAGTGCAAGTTTCTCTCTAAAGATTAGGTAAAGGTGCCTTGGTTAAAGTATTAGTCTTTGCAATGCTGTGCTATCATCTTCCCATTCTCCTAGTGAACTTTTTTGAAACACCCTCTCTTCTCAAAACCCTTGGGTATAATGTAAACACCCAGCAGCCGACAGACCCGGAGGCAGCATGCTCTAGGAAGCTGGCCATAATGGAGGGTGAAAAGACACTTCTCAACAACTAATTGCACTTTTGCTGTGCTTTCATTACATATTCTGCAAGTATCCCTGAATATACTTACCTTACCTTTATTGTAATGGTGTGACAAATTTCATTTCTCAAATCAGTATTGAACATTATGGCATGTATTCACTCAATACATACTTTGTACATTTTATCTGTGGAATACTACATTGTTTCATGGGCTGAAAATGATAACCATGATGGGCTTCAAATTGTTTATACCTCAATGTAAGAAACACCTTGATTTTCCTTTTCCTTTCACTCCTCTCTATTAACAGATCCATTAGCAATTCATCTAGCACCACTCCAAGATACCCATTTTCTCTACTGTAATTGCCAGCACCTTATTTATTCATGATTATTTCTCATCTAAGCTCTTTAATAGTTACATAATGATTTACTTTTCAATTTTAGATCTCTACCACATTATTCACTTGAAATACAAAAGTTACAATTATCATAACATTCACCCTGATTCGAATTCTCAATGGAAGCTTGTAAAATGCTAACTTCTTATCAGAATACAAAGATCTCCATGATCCAGCCCCTCCATACCTCCCTGATTTCTTACCAGGTTGTCTGCCTATACTTTATGTTGCATGAGATTTCATGTCAGGTTCATTCTACTTCAGGACCATAAACTTGTTGGTTCCTTTGCTTAAAATATGTTTCCCTGCTCTCTCTGTCTTGTTACCATTTAGGCCTCAGTTGAAATGCTACACCAGAAAAGCAACTAAGGAATATCTTATCTTATGATGTCCTGATTGCTCCCATCACATTACCCCATGCTGTATTGCTAGTGGCACAAAACATCATCTAATGTTAGTTAATTGTTGGCTCCCCCACTTGTTAACTTATTATTGGTCTCAGTGATAAGAACAAAAATGCCATGAGACCAGGGGCGTTCTTTACCTTCTTCAGTCCCTCACAACCTGGACCGTGCTTGATCGCCATGCTTCCATGAATAGTCTTTGCAAAATGAATATACTTACATGAATATACTTTGCAAAAAAGGAAGGAGAAAAAAAAGAGGACTAAGAGAGAAGGAAGGAAATTTCATGAGTATCTGGGTTTTCAGAATGTGAATTTCTTAGGGGAAACAAAGTAGTCTTGAATGATTCCTTCAAAATCTTTCCTTCCAAGTTGAAACCACTTGAATATATTGTGGTTGTCAAATATATGCTGCTTTCTAAAAATGCACATAAATATAATATTTTTTCATAAAGTTATTTTTACTGAAATCATAGATACCCAAGCTATTCTGACTATTCTCTATGAGTTTAAATATAACCCACAAAGCTCCAACTCATTTTATTCATCGGATATGCCAGTTTCTGAATTTTCATGAACCATTTCCTACTTCTCTAGACCTGCAAACATAATCAGCCATGAACTAGATCTCACATCACACTATTGTTTCTTGACCTTTAAAGCTTGTTGCCCCACCCAAGGCCACTGCTTTTAGATATTCCATATTGATTGTTTCTTAAGGCTAGAGAATTGAAGGAATTAAAATAATACCATAGTTTAAATTCTAATCATTTGAACTTATAAGATAAAATGTCTAAATCCATCTTCAATTTCATTATTTTGTTAAGAAGGTGATATATGAGTTTAGTTTTGAGTTTTTGTTTGTGCTGTTTTGTTTGTTCTCCTCTAAGGAGAATTACTTCACACAAAAGTGATTTTGTAACATTTAAAGAGACAGGAATGACAAAAAATAATAATAATAAAAACCCTTGGAAAATCTTTCCTACCTATTTAAAAATTCTAAGCAAGGAAAGGATTACTGAGAGTTGTTAAGATATTGTGAACTTAGATGAACTAGCACTTCACTGAAGAGAATCACATTAATTCCTTAGTAAGTTAGATACTACCAAATTATATTTACCATTTGAAGAGAATAAAGAATATTGCAATTTAGTTAGAATTGTACAAAGTCAATACATTTCTCAATATGGTAGCCTTTAGCCCAGTGATGTTATTAAATTAGAATATAATTTCATAAAGCCATAAAAACAGACTGTAAACCCTACAATGTGTTAAAAAGGACTCTAATGTCCAGACAGAAAGGGGTTCTTGAAGATTTAACAAAAGAAAAAGTACCCATGATGATGGGTGATGAAAGATTGGGATCATTGGTAGTTTTCTAAATTATTACTTTTTAAAAAATAAAATATATATTATCCAAAATACAAGATATAGAAACTTAAAGATATTTAAGTTTGACATATATGTATAGGCATGAAAAGATACTGTTGAATGAAAACTAATGCAGAAGACACACATTCTAAAATGTAGATTAAAAATCATACACGCATAATGCTAAATATTTACTAGGGAACATGTATATGAGATAATAGTTCAGAAACAGATCTAGTTTCTTCAATATCAGATCATGTATATTCTGGATAACATGTTAACAAATTCAACAGGTTGAAATATTCAAACTTTCAGATTAATTTCCATAGGAAGCACATATATCAACCCACAGGAGATTTCAGTTATGCAATACTGCATATTTAGAATTGTTTGAAAAGAGTAACTGAAATGTCAAATGTTTGTCACATAGCTTACCTAAAATGAACTACTTTTTATTTTTATTTCAAATTAAGATTTCAGGGTCAGGTGAAATGTATTTGATACATTTCAATTTTGTTTTAGTCTTCCTGTTCTTTTTGAAAAGAGGAACTAACATTGATAATGGTGACATTAGAGTTTAAATTATTTTAGGTAACAATTAGATCTCTACTTTTACGATCCCATTAAAATTCATTTATCTTTCTTCAATAGTGCATAACTGATTATACTATTTTATAGTTTATTGAAAGAATTAAAGTTTTTCATATGTATATTTTCTAGAGTAGTTTTATCCCACCATAGTCACAAAACCCTATCTGTTTAAAGAAAAGAAGTGGTGGAAATCATTTTCTCATGCACTGTTCTATGAAACCACTCTCACACTGGTTCTACAATCATCATTTTATTTTGGTTCACTTCTGGTTTCCTGCTGTCTCTTGTACTTCCATGTTCTATGGCCCGTAGTGATATTCATTGATGGGTGCTCCTGATATTCAGAAAAATGTTTTTCTTTGCCTCTTTACCATAAAGTTCAGTAGTGACACCAGAGATTGGTTTGTGTGTGCCCTTTAAGTTATGGATTACAAGAAATATTTCCTCAAAAGATCCACTAGAAAAAGCAAGCTCTGTAAATAATAACTTCCAAATTAACTGCTTAAATCTCAACCATAAATCTACAATATATTTGGCTCAGAGAAGTTTATGACTTACAATATTTTCATAATTTTAAAAAATCTTAATTATAGGAACTTCTATGGATGTAATACTTTACACTGATAACAGTATCTATCTACACAAATTCTCCACATATTTTACTTCCTTAAATTTGCATTTCTTTCTAACTCCCTTAAGATACCACTTCACACATATTTAATTTTAAGGAAAAAGAAAAATTACATTAAACTACTGCACACTTTCCAACTCAATAGGAGCTAAAAATTTTATGAAACTTCTATAGCTAATCATTGTATTTATTAGAGAGTGCATAGCGACTGGGAAAGAAAGAACATTAAAAAACAATTAGAAAATAATCTATTTTAAGGATATCCTTTCTTATTTTGTTTTGAAATTATGTAAAATAAAATGAAAATGAGTTAAATATAATCATATTCTTAATGACAACCTAAAATGTTCGAAGAATTCTACAGTGTCAACCAAATGATTTGTCATCAATATAAGATAAGCTTTATGAATTTCTGCTTTCATGTGTTTTATTCTATATTGTATACTGAATGCCTATTTATAATATGAACTCATAATATAATTGGAAAATACTTCCAATTTGATTCAGTATGATCGCCCTAAAATGGATGCATTTATGTTAATATAAAAGTATACCTGGTACATTTTATCATGCATTAGAGATTTTAATCAGGTAATCTATACAGCATCTGGAAACCTAAGCAGAGTCAAAGTCTGCTATAACAAAGGCACTGTAACAGTTCACCTTCAGTGAAGAACAATAATGCATTATTAAATTCACTTTCCTGCTCAGTGGTTACACTTAGCTGACCACAGCAAATTTGCTCTCTGCCGGGTCCTCACAAGTTGGCAGAAAAATAGATTCTGTCACATTTAACGGGTTTAGAAAATGACAGGATGCCTCTTTTGTTTTAACTATAAACCATAATCTTTCAGAAGTAAATATAATTACAAATGCCTTTGGTCATGTCATTCTTGGGACAGATATTATATGTGGGTTATCACAGAAGCATATATCACCGTAACTATCATTAATAAATGGAACTGATACTACATATCAAAAAATCTAGATTTTTATGGTGCTTTCATTCTGTATAACATCATAATTTTTATGATATAATAAAAATCATTTTGAAGTCTGATATAGTGACTTGTAGGTTTTGTTTTCTTCAAATTTATGTTACTTATTTTATAAATTAGTATGTTTGGTCTACCATAAAAAATATCATACTTAACAAACTCACTGAAAAACTTTTAGACTATTCCTCCCCTAAAATTGTAATTTTTTGTCATCTATTAAATTATCACAAACATAAAAAAAAACTATATTATTGGTTATCTGCTAACCCCATAAACTCTTCAATATAAACATTAATAGCCTATCAATACAAATATATAAGACATGACTTTTATTATTTTAAATTCTATTAAATAGTAATTATTATAGTTCACTAAACTTTTCATGAAGTCAAGAAGAAACTATATTCTGCAATCATGTACTCTTTTATTCCTTAGACATATTTTCGTAAGTCAAGACTGAAAAATGATATGCAAATATTTGTGAATAATAAAATGTATTGATGACTTATTTAAAATATCTGATATCTAATGGTCTCACGAAATTTTACTTTAGAGTGTTTTGCAATTAGGTGCAATAAATTTAGTAGCCAAACCATTTTATGCTAAGAAAGATGTCTACCTTAGGTGATACATAGTATAGATTATTCAGGTAATTATTTTTTGATACTCCTTCTTGGAAAAAGTTTCTACAAGGGCTCTTTAACTTTCTGTTACTCCTGACATTTCTCCTAATGATTATGATTTTTAAATAATGACATGACTTAACTTAATATATAATTATGTAAAAAAAAACAACAACAACACTATACAGTACCTTCCATTAAAAGTTGAATGTCATAAAAGATCAGTTAGGGAAACACATCCATAAAGTGAGTTGTTTTCTTTACAAGAAACATGCTAGATTTTCAATTTCTATACATATCCTATTTTACAGATTACCTTTTTAATATGCTGGTTTATTCATAGTGTTTCACTTTATATTATTAGTAATAATATTAGTTGCTATTATTAAAGAGAGAGTTGCCGTTTAAATGTAAAAATAAAAGCATAAACTTTCTGCTTACAATTT
Organism: Galemys pyrenaicus; assembly: GCA_019455555.1. NCBI lineage: Eukaryota > Metazoa > Chordata > Mammalia > Eulipotyphla > Talpidae > Galemys > Galemys pyrenaicus. The sequence goes on along the minus strand of JAGFMF010011655.1, from coordinate 2,992,190 downwards.
CAGGTACATTTACCCATGATGCTAAGAATTAATGTTTTTGTTACCTAAAAAGTACCCTGTGAATTTGCTTTGCAATTGATTTTAGTTGTTGATTCTAAAAAGTTACTGACTTACTGAGTATGAGTTACTGAGTGTGCTATGGAGTTAAAGTATTGAATATTTTTTTTAAAAAAATTGACATTGAGGGAAAATCACTGATAATTTCCTACATGTATTTTCTGCACTCCAAAATTGCAAATATGTACAACTGAGTGCAAAATGGGATTATTTAGAGGTAAGTGTTTTATAGCAATGCAAAAATATAGCTTATCTTCAATCATTTGAGTTAGTCATACATGTTGTAAGTTTCTTCATTTGGTAGTGCAGACAGTAATAATCAGAAAGAAACATGTTGATAGTTTTCTGCTGAATACTGATATTGTCTCTGTCATGAATTCCAACCACCATCTTAAAATTCTCCCTTGATAAATAAATATATCTCTTTAAGTTTAAACCAATTGGAGTAGATTTATTTTATCTTGGATGACTACCATGAAATCTGGAATACAGACCATATTCAGTCCATGAGTGTTTCATACATGAATGCTATAAGAGGACGAAGTTTTCTACAAAAGGAAAATACAAATTCTAATCTAAATTCTAACATTAAAGTTTCTCACAATTCATCTGCATACTATATATAGAAAGAAACAATATAATCAATCTACCTCAAATAAGGTAGCCTAGAGTTTCAGATATTCAATTTGGACAATAAGTGTACATTTTGAGTTAAAATGAGTTATTTATGACATTAAAATTGAGTTATTTATATCATTAACAATTATTACATGGTATGAAGGCTCTTAAAATAACAAGTATCATATCAGAATGAAAGAAATATATGAAATATGATATTAGATGTTCTTAATAATTGGAATTAACAGTAAAAGAAAGAATGTCTCCAATAGGATTGGAATGGATTTCTCTCCCCTCACCCAGTCGCTAAAATTTGAATATATCATTTAGTTTGGAATACAGTCTGAGTATGAACATATAGAAATATTAATAATTTAGGTATGCCAGTAGAAACTAAAAAGCAACAAAAATTAAATTTAATTATATTTTCCTTCCCTCTGAGTACTGTTTGGAAGACACACTGGTATCAGCATATATCGCTCATCAGTCTTTCACAGATTTATAAGCCAACATTATTTTTTCACCCAATTGAATCTTAGTAAATATGATAAGAACTAAAAACTCAAAAATACCTAGAAGACTATCCTGTCATCAGAAACAAACAACAAAAAAGCCTGAAGAACAAAATTAATATATTACAAATCAGAGGAAAAATACAAAAACCCTTGATGAGCATAATGTTTCTATTTTCCAAATGTAAAGAGACACATATGCTTCCTGGTTTATTTCTTAGTAGACCAAGGAAACTAACATTTTTAAGCACATAACTGTATGTCAAATATTGATTCATAGAGTATATAACAAATCTTTTGAAGTATGGAGATGCACTACCCTTAAATTGCCCACCTGCCTTGACTTGACTTTTCTTTCGATACAATAAGAGGAGAGAATACTAATAGGAGAAAGTACCACTATTTATCTCCAAAAATTTATGGACCTTGAGAGGATTATGCTAAGTGAAATAAGGCCAGTGGAGAAAGACAAATACCATGTGATTTCCCACATATGGAAGACAAAGATATAAAATAAACAAAACAAAACCACACTCTGAGGCCATAGAATACAATGGTGGTTTCCAGATGGGAAGGCAGAAGGGAGGAATATAAACTAGGTAAAAGGGGTCATATTGAATTAAGGAAAATGGGAAACAGACTTGGTGGTGATCACATGTGAGATATACATGTCAAAGCATGATACTGTAAACCTAAAACCTATATAATTTTATAAACTAATATCGCCTAAATAAAAAACATTCCCTGTTGATTGTAAGACTTCATATATAACACAGGTCATGACTAGTCTTTCATCCTATATATAAATTATATAAAACACAGAAATGCATTCCATCCTCAGCTCTAAGATTAAACAATATTTTTTGTAAGGGTTCCCAAAAAATGCCTATTCCTTTCTCTTATCATGAGAGATAACATGTTATCTTCTCTTAACATGGTAGTTATTTACTATATATCCGTTTTCCTAGAATTGTCCCATTGTTGCCAGTAAAATAATACACATCAATGTTTATGATAATTCTCAATTGAGCTGCAGATGTAGAACTACGTGAATTTTATTTGTTGATAAGATGGAATGGAAATCTTCCTGTGTATTCACCATGGTCAATAAAATGGGAACAGAAGACAAAATTGTGGGACATATAACCATTTTCAATGTAGTACAATTTAGGCAACTAAATTGTAAATTTTGAATAACTCCTATGTATAGGAGTGTCTCTCAGCATCATCAGTTTAATTCAAAAGTTTCTCATTGATATGTCTCAAAATACAACAATAAATATGTCCTTAATTTAAAATTCAATTTGAATACTGACTATCGGACTTGAATGTCGGGAACTATGATGCCTACTAGGTTGGTCCAGATTCACTTTTCCATACTCTTTGCCTTCCTCTCTGATCTGTTTGACATCAAGCTATATCCATGTTCTATGGATGGACCAATCATTTGGAAATTCCAATAAACATACTGAAGCACCAGAATGTGACATTTTGGATTCCAATAATCCCTGAATTACTGCATTATCTTTTCCAGC